>JAINUG010000127.1:957500-965000 GCA_029706075.1 Aldrovandia affinis | reverse complement strand
TCTTCCACGGCCACGCTCTCGGACACACACACACACACACACACACACACACACAGACATATAAATACACTCAAACTCAAAGTAAAACTCCCACGCACATTATTCAGTCTCAAGAGCCTGAGGGGGAGGTTTGCTGGATTACAGAACAGGGGTGACTAGACGCCACACATGTGCAATGGCCAACCGTTCAAAGTCTCTGAGGACTTTTACAGCCTGTCAGTGTCTTCCCTCACTGGAACACCCTGTCAGCAGCATGCTCAGATCCTCACGCCGCCCAAATCTTAGCTGCATCCCTACGCAGACTGGTCACTCAGCAGTGCTCATTAGCACCCCTGAGGGGAGCCTCCTAGCTCCCCCACACAGACACACACACACACACACTCACAAATCCTCCTCACACACCCCCAAGGGGGGACTCTTAACTCCCAACACACACACACACACACACACACACACACACACACACACACACACACACACACACACACACACACACACACACACACTCACAAATCCTCCTCACACACTCTCACTCACACTCTCACAGTCACTCTTTCCAACACGTCTGTGTGTGCATTGGCTTCAGACACATCGTCTATTCAAACAGCTTTCAAACAACACACACAAACACTCAAGCACAAGCGCAGGGCCAGAACGTTCAAAAAGAGTGCCCAGCCTTCCCGCTGGGTGGAAAAAGTGCACCGTTCGGATCAAACGTTTACGATTGTCATAATACTGGCAAAAATAGTTTTAAAAAATGCGGCAACAATAAGGGTGGCGTCGATAATAATAGGACTTCCATTCGGATGTAAGCCTCTGTTCATTGATTGCAGTGGTGTACTGTTGCGAGCCTGCAAGCCGAACCCCTGCCTGCATTATAATGGAGCCCAAATCAGACGCTCACCCCCTGACAGCAGGCAGAGTCTGTGCCCCCTGCCCACCTTATACACTGCCTAGCAACGCCTGCATGGTAACGCCGACCCCCCACCGGGGCTCACCTGCTGGGGGCAGAATGGGATGGTTTGGATGGGAAAGGGGGGGCAGAGGGACGTAGGGGAGGGGGGGGACACAATCCTATCATCTGTTCACAGATGACACTGTCATCTGCCTAAAGAGATGGAAACAGGCAGATATTAATGATTTCTGTGTTTGAAAAAAAGTAAAAAAATAAAAAAATCTGTTGCGCTCATTGTTCATTTCCTTTGTAATTAGCACATTGTTTATGTGGCGTACTTGAAGAATGATGTACTTAGACATTACAGCATCAAGAGATTGTTCATTTACTCGAGCTGAATGCACTTTTTGTAAGTCGCTTTGGATAAAATCATCTGCTAAATTATTGTATTGTATTGTATTGCATTGCATTGTATTGTATTGTATTGCACTGCTTGAAGAATTGACTTCCCTTACTCCTCTCATCACTTGTTTACTGCTTGATTATGTTACCTGGTGCTTAATGCAAGACAACTATCAGTAATATGACAGAACTTGTGATCTCCACTTTCGGTGTTAACTTCAGCAACAGTAAACCCTAAACAGCATGTCAAATATCCTTAGGTATCTAGGGATAGCTGTGTGCCAGAAAATATCACATAGCTTGAAAAACAAAGTACAGCAGCTAGTTTGTATCTAATCAGATTCACAATTATGAAATAAAGACAGTATTGCTCTCTTTCTTACACTGAGAGGTGCAGAGCATTAGCCCTGCAGTCATTCTTCTGGTATGACCTCAAACCCTGCTGCGTCAAAGCCCGTATCTTTTCTAAAAACGCTGCGGCTCGGTCCCATTCATGCCCTGTCTCGGTGTCCACATCCCACACCAGCTCATATTCCTACAGATCCCACCAGGAACGGAGCCAAGCAAGAGGAGGCCATGGTTTGTCCTATGGACAACGGATATGGAGTGCTCTTTTGGCCTGAGAGCTGTGCCTTGGTGCCAGCCTACCTTTCCCCTCCGCCCCTCCCCCCTCCCAGCGAGGCACCCTTCAGATACACGTAGATGACCAGGTGAGAAGATGCATCGTCTTGCACAGACCCCTGACGGAAGACAAACCATGTCATGACATGGTTCCCAGCTATGTTCAAAGAACAGGAAGCGTTGAAAAGAGGGGCACTCTGTCCTATTTGCAAGTGGGTCACGGTCATACAGCAGCCTTGGTTTCTGGTGCAGATGCTGATACTCTTTCAAACGGGGGAAATATCTTTCACCACGAGCGGTCTCGCTCAGGGGTAAAATGGTTCACTCTACCGGCTTCAGCACTGAATCAGCCAAACCACTTGCTGGCTATGGCTCCTGAGCAGACCCAAATAAGGGCCTGCTGTCAAGAGTGACTCGGTGTGGACTGAATGCAGACCTACTGTGTGTCTCTTCCTGCCCAGTGGCAACCCCCTTCCATCCACCCACAGGCCAGCAAAGTCAAAGGGCAGTCAGTGACCCCTGGGGAAACAAAAGGATTACACCAAAAAACGCAGGCGGTCAAGGATGCACCTTTCAGTGGGTCAGAAACAATAGCAGTTAATAGACGCACGTGGGCACAAAAGGTCTCCTGAAAAGCCTTTTGGCTTTCCCTCTTGCCTGCCCAAAATGGTCCAAATTCGTACATTTCTCTCAACAACCAGAGTCCAGCATCCCTGGATGTTGTCTCCGTATCTACCGAGTTTGACTCATATCCATTTCCACACATAGCCACGCATCTTGTTTGACACTTGTCTGAAGGAAACAGAAAACACTAAAGCCAACACCCCGGCAGAAAGCGAATATACATTTGCGAGGTGTGCGTGGCTTGAGGGAGTCATTCTGAGACGCTCCCGCTCGCTGAAGGGAGGAATCGAAGGGAGGAATCGATCGCAGCCGCAGCTCAAACGGCAGAGCAGTGCATGGGAAAGGTCACGCTTGGACGTTAATCAATGCTGCGCGTTCTGTATTCGCCTCCTGTCACAGCCGCCGTTAGCAGTACTACCACACGGCAAAAGGAAAGACACGTAGGGAAATGTGCTGCCATTACTGACACAAGCAGGGTGGTGGTGGGCAATCAAAAAACACCACAATTCATGGTATGAACCTGTGTTGGGAACATTGACGATGTGCAACCACATTGTCCCCGCCAGCCCACAATGTGGGAACCAGGGGTCGTCCCGACATTAAACACAGAGAGGACATATGAGATGGAGGCTCCACTGGTCCATGGTGCGCTCATGAGGTTGCAAAAACATACAGTTCTCACAGAGGTTTCAGAGGTAACATTTTGAATGCAACATAGCTAATCGTACAAAGAGAGACTGCTGAATGGAAAGTTGGTAAGCTTGAATGGATTGAGGATGCACCAACATTGCGATGGTGAACACACATTCCATGGGAAGCGCAAGGCAGCCAAGAGATGAGAGGGCTTACCCAAGAAGAGCTTTGACTAAAACCACAAAAGACATACAAGACACAGTTGCCTGAGAACTGTAGCCCTATCTCACCTTTACATTGGCAGTGCCAACACACCAATGGTAACCCAACCCTTAAAATAAGAAGTTGTTCACTGGCCACCGACCTGTAAGTCACTGCTCAGAAGCCTGGACCCTCAATCTTAATTTGCTAAATTTGTCTTAAATAGCTTTGATAATGGGCAAAACTGTGGTCCTCTTTATTAACAATGAATTCAAAGGCCCCTATGCTCTCAAGATTAAACATACTGCCATTCTTCAAATGTTAGGGGCAGTCACTTTGCTTCCCACCTTCCTATAAAACTTGGGGGGGAAATGAAATGAATGATTCTCTTTGAGAAACAAAGAGACATGGATGATGTCATTTCATTACATTATTTATATTCTTAACACGTTTAGCCTATTTAAATAGCTGGGTTTTTACTAAGGCAAATGAGGTACTATACCACGCATAGGGGTTCTGTAACACTGTTCCACCCATTACACTGTAATATAAGTGTACATACGTTACATTTGACATATGGAGAGTAGGTTATTTTAAAACAAACAGTATTGTATTTACTCTCAAACAAAGAAGCATATTCTTCAACACAGCTCTCAGATGAAAGTTTTCCAGCAACAAGTTGTTTATAACCGCAATGATTTTCACACTACATGCAAGCAACTTTTGGGCAGGTCTGTGGGTTGGTCTTGTTAGGGTAGAAATCACGTTGCAGTGAGATTGGAATGTGGCTTTATTTGTTTTAAACAAAGAATCGGCGTGGCAGTGGATGCCCGGTAAAAAGGCTACCTCCACAGTCAAAGAGCAAGCGACAGGACTAGAGGGAAAACACAAAGAGGTTTTGCCATCTCTCTCCTTCCTCTAAATGTCTTTCACAGCATGTTCAGCCGCACTGTTACTAGGGCAAGGTTACAGACTGCAAACGCCGCGATCTCCCCAGCGATTACCAGATAAATGCAACTTAATTCACAACACAAGCACAAGTCTATTTATAGAACAACGTGCTGGCCACATTGGACTGCTCGCTTAACTAGTGTAACAATGTCATGAGTTATCATATAGTTATCATATCATATCCCAGGAGGCATCCAGACCAATCAAACAAAAGCAACACACAATATATTGCATACCTTCCATAAGAAAGGCGAATAACAATGACATTGTTACACATGCATACATTATAATATGAACTGCTTATAATGGTCACTGGTAAAACCGTTTGGACAAAACCCAGATACAAAATGTCCTGTGTAGACCTGTCAGCCACTTAGAGGAAACAAACAACTTTGCCCAAATGTCATACATGGAGTGTACTGCTCTTCATGTTCCTGATCCGCCTCGCCTGGCATTTAACCAGTGGGTGAGTTTCTATGATGATATTTAATAAAGTAAAGCCAGGTCCTTCCAGGTGGTGTTGCGGTAAGAATGTCCGTCGCTGCCCACTGTGACCAGGGTTCGATTCCACCAGGTCGCGCCAGCTCGGCTCTGGCCGGGAAGCCACTAGGGGACAGCAGTTGGCTGTCCGTCCCAGGGAGGGGGAAGGGATAAAAGCCGATATGGGCTTGCTGCATATCTAAGTGGTCCTGTGTGTTACGGTGACAACTTGGGAGGTGTCAGCACGGAGGAGTCGATGCAGCGCTCACTACCGATCTCAGGCCTATGGCAGCGAACTCTCATACAAGGGGGGTGACAATTGACATGAAAGGGAGGGTGTAATTGGCTACTAAAACTTGGGAGAAAAAAATGGGGAATAAAAGCAAAAATAGAAAATAAATAAAACAGTAAAGCCAGTGTGCGTGCATCTATAACCTGGAAATGTTTGGAAAACGTGAGATAGATGTGTTTTTCTGTCCACAACTTCCCTAAGCCCTTTTCTTAAATTGAAAACCTGTGATGGAAACTGAGCCACTCATAACAAGTCACGCTAACTACTCAAGCTAAATAAATAGTAGCATAACAAAGTATGTTTTGTGAGTCAACAAAAATGTCATTCTGGCCAAAAATTCACAATTAATTATCAGAGCAGACATGGTTTCAATCAACTGAACACATGTCCTGCAGGCTCGAGGGCTAGGAGATTTTTTATTCCCATTGCCAAAGTGCCAACTAATGACTGATTCAACCTGCTCAAGACCATTCTGGAGACCCAGAGCACACAAGTTTTTGCAACATTGCAGAAGCTAAAACCTTACCAGACTCCTAAAGTTTTTGTGTGAGTTCTAATCTACAAAGGGAACAGCATTTATACCAATTTCAAGAGTGCTCATCGTACATCAGTTAGAATACAAATGATTGAATGATTATGTGGCAGGTATTGACAAGAATTTGACTAGGACACTAGAAAACATTTTTACTCTTTATAGTAAGGACCACAGGAAGCACAGTGAGGTAGGGCCATGGTTTCACATCTATAGCTCAGTGTCCTCATCACTGCGCAGGAGCATTGATTTCCTTCTTAGTCCACTGGGAAGACTACCCCCTGCTGGCCCTCCAGTACAACTTCCAGCAGCAATCTGGTTTTACCATGTGACCAGCTACCCAAGTACAAAACAAGCCAAAGCCTATTTACAGAGGCTTTAGCCTTTTAAAATTTGTTTTTTTCCAGATTTTTCCCCATTTTTCTCCCAATTTTAGTGGGAAATTATACCTATTTTTCATTTATTCTAATTTTTGTCCTTCCCACACAAACTCGCCGCCCGTCTCTACGAGGCAAGATATTTCTCTGAGGGCAGTAAACTCCGCTTCCTTCGAGATGGAATTCGCCCATCCACGTGGAGAGGAGATACCCTTACGCGCTTCTCAGCGAGTTCATGCCGGCTCACCCTCCCCCCTCCCCTTGGGGCGGACAGGGAAACACCGCTCCTGATCGGGACTCCCCACCAGGGCCGGTCTGGTACAGTTGGGTTTCGAACTGCAACCGTGATAGGCAGCTCATGCTCGTAAAGGACCAGCTAATACGGGTGCGTTAGACCACTCGAGGCCCCCCTGGGAAGGCATATTCCTCACATAAAAAAACTGCCAAACACTATACACACAAACAGCTCTAACACTGGCACTGCTGAGACAGAGAAGAGTGAATTCACTGCCTCTCCAGCTTGATATTAAAAACATCTTTAAAAAATAATTGCTTGTTCCTTATTGTGCAGGTCTTATTCTTTAATAGCATCAATATTGGACGCCCCTGTTCTGCAGACTGACATAAGGTCCTTCTTAACGAGCCTGAAAAGGTTGCCAGGTTTTCCACCCACCTGTGGAGAGATTAAGGCATTAAAAACAAAACAACAATCCTAATTGAAACTCCCGTTACCAACTGCTCCTATCAGAGAGGCAGTCCACCGAATAACATGACTAATCTCCATGAATATTAATCCGTGCTGCTGTGGAAAGCTAATCAAACACCATTAATCTGAGTGTATTTGTGTTCTGGGTTTTTTAGAAGTCTAATAAACACATCGCTTTGCCAGGATGCCCACCACGTGATCTTGCAGTGGCGTTCGCACAGGAATGAATTCTTTCCCAAACTTAAGGGGTGTGTTGCTTTTCTGTCTGCACTCAATTATCATGTACCAACGCATCTGGGCCAATCACAGAGGAGTGAGTGTTGTTGAGACAATAAAAGCATGCCTCATCTGCCTTCAGAAAGAAAAAAGCTGAAAAAAACGAATAAGAACACAAAAATGCAATCAACGCACAGTATGTAACATTCCCCCATGCATTCCTTTCAGTTCACTCATTTTAACATTTCACAAGCAGTGTGAAATGCTAAAATGTCACATTTGCGGAATTTTGTCTTTTCATATGGTTGAATGTGTCTGCCCCCCCCCCTCCCATCTCCCATCCCTTGTTCAGTGCAGTGTGGGGTAAACTTGGACAAACAAACTGAGGAAAAATGCGTTCCACCACATGGTGCTAATTCCTTTTATAGAGGTGGCTCCTAAATGCTCACTCTCTCACATACACGAGAGAGAAAGAGAGAGAGAGAGAGAAATTCTTATTCCTTTATGAAGACAAATCCCTCCAGAAGCAGGGTGTGGCCCATGATGAAGGTCCCAGGCTGCCGACAGGAC
>JAINUG010000127.1:947500-952500 GCA_029706075.1 Aldrovandia affinis | reverse complement strand
AGAGCTGTTGCCACTTATCTTTAAGGCTTCCGAGTGTCTCCCTTGTGAAAGAAATATGCTGATAAAAAAACAAAACAACAATAATGAACGAGTTAAGGTCAGGGATCGCAGTACACGCAGCAAATGAAAACAAGTTGTCTGTTTGGCCTGCACACACTCATTAATTTGATCCACAGCTATTCTGATACAACATGTCAGCCCATGGTCAGTGGGAAAAAAAGAACAAATGATGAATCGGCCTTTCAAGCAACTGAATGAATCAATTCGTTAAAAAAAGAAATGAAATGCAAAGCAAGCTTCTGTTGCATGACGTGTAGCAGCTCGTAACAATAAACATGATTTTTGTTTCAAATGAATCCTAAATAAATGTTCGTGTTATGGAAAATGTCAATTGGGTGATTTTAAAGAACGCATATGGTGCTGTTCTCTGGAAAATATATAACGAAAAAGTAATACGCTGTGAATGAATAAGAATAGAAAACAGACTTGTCTATTTTTGGGAAAAGGAGGTTGTCTTTTTTTTTTTTAAGGGAAAACAGGAGCCCTACAAAATAAGGCAGATTAGTGCTCTAAACAGAAAGACACTGATACACACGGGATGAGCATGCACAGTGATGCCCGGCACAATGGGACTGTACTGGGAGGTAAGTGAGCGTATGACATGCAAAAGACTAAATACACAGGACACAATTAACCCAACCAGGCAGGATAGTGCCTGTGCAGACAGCGGGCAGGACACGTCAGTCAGTGCACAAAACCAACGAAGGAGAGCATCAGCGCTGCTCAAGCGCACTGCAGGCGATAAGACAGACTGCGCAGTGCCGAGTGTCTGCGCAGACGGAGCTCACTAATCAGGTGAAAGGGGGTCAGAGCCTGACAGCATCAGGGGTCAAAACATTCATCCCTGCAGCACACCCATCGCACTGAAACGTACTGAATAGAGACAGTAAAGAGCTGAGGGCATAGGGCTCTTTGTGTCACAGCTAAGAGAGTTTTATTCATTAATAAAAAGTGAACCTTTGTGAATATCTCTGGGAAGAAGAAGGGGCGGTCAATTTGGCAAATCTGAGAAAGCTCGTTCGGAAGTTCCAAGCCTTTAGCCCCGCTCAATAGAGGAGGAAAGAGGGGCATCGCCGTTAAGCTACGGCAAACAAAGGAGACGATCACAGAGAGAGGGGAAAAGAGGGCAAATCCTCCATCCCTTCAGGCAGACGTTTCTCCGAACGCTTTGTACAGCTTAAAGAGGCTCCTTTGTGCGGAGGCCTTTGAATGAGCAGGGAGGAGGTCAAATAAATCTCTCTTTCACAGAAACAGGATCCCTGCACACAAGGGACTTACATCTGGGAGCTTGTATTAAACGACCGACGATGAGGTGATGAAGAGGATGTCCTCCATGAGAGTTTAGGCGGCAGTTTCTTTGCAACTGCACCGCACAGCAGTGAGAAATAGGCTCAGACACCGTACCCCACTGTTTCATTCCCTCACACAGCAGGCTGTCTGGTGCCAAGAGTCATCAGTGTCTCGTAATGGTGCCCACGCATATTTTAAAACAATGTTTTGTTTGCCATGTGTCATAATTGAGCTCTAACCTCGCCTGTGCCCGCGCACCGAGTTAATCAATAAACACAAATCTTCATCCACACAGATGTTGTGTTTAATTGTCGAGGCTAAAAGAGAAGCTGATTTTTCCTTGCGCTCAGATGAAAGCTTTGTGTCGATTCATGTTAATATGAGAATAATGGGGAAAAAGACCATTGGCCAATTTTGTTTTAATGCATAGCCATTTCGCTTTTGTTAGCTGCCAAAAGTCAAAATACCTAGAAATTGCCAATTTTACATTAAAGGGAAAGACGGAGAGAAGCTACACTGCATTTTTTCCGCTTTCATCAAATGCCTCAAACGTGATAGAGCACAGAAGAAGAAACATTTGAAGAGTAGATTTGCACGCGCAACAAAGTGAAAAAATTATACGTAAAAAATGAAGCAGTGTGATATGGCTCTGCACGAAGGGAGCGGGAGGACTTTATGAGCACATTCTCCAAACCCCAGCTGGATTATCCTCGGCAAGACAGAAATGGGAGATGTTTTTTTCAAAAAAGAAAAAAGTCAAACATGCAAGGAGGGGGGGAAAGGCCTTGAGAGTGAGGAATGTGTCTATTTAAAGAAAGGCCCGCTTGCTGGATGCAGCAACTCCAGAGAACGTTTAACAGAATAAGCATTCGACAGCATCCGAGAGTAGCCGCCCGTCAGTGCCTGCCCCACAAATCCTTTCACTTGGAATTCTGGGAGAAAATACACAGACACTGACATGGCAGACTGGGTCAAGAGGTTGTCACAGGTCACAAGAGAGAGGGCTTTCTTGAGAACGCAGCTGCATGTTTGTGAGTGCCTTCCTCTGAAGCCGTGCTGAACCAGTGTACATCGCATTGCAAAGCCACTTAAGCGTATACGCAGGACCAACAGGGTGGGGGCAGAAATGCTTTTTGGCGGCCTTGTTTCTCTTCACAGACGAGCAGTTTTAATTACCCCTACGGACGAGTGTGATATCTTACTGTGCCCAGGAGGGAAGTGGAGAACCGGGCGGTGCAGAGGTGTCCAGTGGGCTCGGAGCCGTCACAGTGTGTGTGTGTCTGTGAGAGGATCTTGGCACTGTGTCATGTCTGGCTATGACTGCCAGGCTGTATTTGACACTATGGTGCATGTATGATTTGGTGGCAAAACCTCTGGCCCGCGGTTTCCCCCCGACGTCACAAAAACAGTCCTGTCCATCTTCTCCCGGCAACCTCTGATCCTGATTCTTACAATGAGCTCATAACTCACAACACAGTCCTCATATCTCACTGGCCTAACAGTATGGCCTTTGTCTACTCTGAAAGAGTTTGTGTGAAACTGTTCGGTGAGTTAGTATGAGTACATGCGAGGGAATGTGATATTTGTGATGAATGAGAGTTCACCACACACCAAACAGCACAGCCCCAATGGAGCCTTCTGTTAGGGCCTCCACGTTAGGTAGCTTCTGTTAGGGCCTCCGCATTATGGAGCATCTGTTAGGGCCTCTGCGTTCGCCACAATGACCGCGGCAGACGCTTTCAGAGCCGACGGGATGTGAGGACGCTCTGACAGACAACGGACAGCTCCAGAGCCGTGCAGCGCAGTGCACACACAAGACATTACTGATGATGCCAAACCCTCAAGTTTCTGTATTACAACACTATATGAATGTTACATGAAATAACAAAAACTGACAGGCTGAAGTTGACAGATGAAGACGTTCTTATTCTCCAAGGTGGCTTCTGTGATACGAACAGGTAAAAACACACTAAGCTGACCAGCCCAGCTATATCACTGAAAACGGGTCTTTGTCAGGATTTGTCGCAACATCGACTGATTGCCATTTTGCAGTTCCGATTGGCTGTTCCAGTCAGTGATCCCAGTGCACACACAGACAGGCAAACCAACATGTAGGCAGGCCCTCAGACAAAAAAACGATTTACAAATACAGTAAGACTTACAGGGTAACAAATCACTGGGCAGGAAAGTAGTAGTAGCATATGGACATATGGACACAGATTGAAGGTGGACTCAGACAGGTGGATTGACAGGCACAGTCAGACCAGCAGGAGGTGGATGTGCACAGACTCACAGAGAGGTGGATGTGCACAGACAGGCAGGCGAACTCACAGAGAGGTGGATGTGCACAGACAGGCAGGCGAACTCACAGAGAGGTGGATGTGCACAGACAGGCAGGCAAACTCACAGAGAAGTGGATGTGCACAGGCAGGCAGGCAAACTCACAGAGAGGTGGATGTGCACAGGCAGGCAGGTGAGAACATGAACCGGAGAAGCCTAGGCAGCAGGGAGAGGTGATGCGTGGAGAGGGCTGTGCGCTGTTCTGCTGTTGACATCTGTTCTCATTCTCTGCTGTCTTGTTAGCTGATATGAGGCATCCCACAGGAGCTCATATAGCTCTGTCTCAATGAGGCAGGCCAATTTATAGTACCAGCTAAAGGGGGGTCACAGGGGCCTGGGTGCACACAGCAATTTACGTGAGTATGTGACCAAAATGCTGTCCTGCAGCACGTGGCCCTAGAGCACATGGTTTTGAATAAAGATAACAGATCGACTATGGCTCCCTGCAGAAACCCAGTTCTTTCACGTCTTTGCCTGAGGACAGCAGATGCCACGTCGGCAACATGGCCGCACGATCGCTGGCCCTCCCCCACCTCCCGAGGCCTGGTTCCCGGCCTGCTAAATCAGAACAAACAAAAAGCAGACAGCCAGAGAGCACCGGTCAATCACGGGCGTATATTTATCCCATTCCCTCCCAACGTGAGCCTTTCCCCCTTCTTCCCTTCTCTCCATTTGCTCGATTTCATTTTTATCTGTGCCTCTGATTGCGTGGGCGACTCGCCCAGTCGTTTCCAATGTGTAAATACGTTATTCCTCTCCCGCCGTTCCCCCGACACTGCAGCAGGGACGGCAGGAGGACGAACACCCCCCCCAAGATCCTATTAGCTGCAGTTACAGCCAGGGGCTGGCATTGCTGTACTAGGTAATTAGACTGTCAATCAAGGCCTGTGTAACTGACCCCTGGGTTCAGGGTGGATTGCATTGAAAAAACGTCGCCTTCCATTTGTGGGGGACATTCAGAGAGTCGGTCTGGACCATGATGGCACCCAAAGAGAGGCTGAAGCCATGACAGCTGAACTAGCGAGAGAGGGCGATGGGAGTTTGGTGCTGTAGCCTCAAAAGGGCAAAAGGGAGTATGAGAGCACAGAAGATAAAGGAGGTGTCCCAAGCCTTAAAAGCACCTTGAGGCGGTCATAATCATAATGCATTCTACAGTATATATGCATGCAACAAAACACTGAGATGGAATACTTGTTCCTAGGAAAACCAAGGTGATGGCAAAGGCTTTAGACTGGGAATGGCGATATCGGGCTGAGGTTCTGGGAGGTTTGTGTATAGTATGGAAGGTGAGTCTAACCCTTCAAGTCCCT
>JAINUG010000127.1:600000-945000 GCA_029706075.1 Aldrovandia affinis | reverse complement strand
GGAAACTCTAAAAAGCCCCCCTGGAAATGAGCAAAAATATATTCCTAAAATCCAAGCCAATTTGCATTGAGGCATATGCAAATTAATGCAAATTGAGCACTAATGAGGATGCACACAAAATAAAGGAGATGAACAACGCTACAGGTAAATCTTTAGCCACCCCCCAAAAACAACACTTTAGGCAAAGTGTGTGGCATGTGAAGTGAAGTGTTCGAGTCTTTTCCATCTGACAGGGCAACGCAAAGTGTGGAAAGCATGTAAACAACAGAAAAGTTTGAAAGTTTGCAAAGACCTCTGATACTGATCTTTTCCATAAACAGTCTCATCTGTTTATTGCACTGGTGCCACTAATGATGATGAAATGCACTGAGCATTGAAACAATGTAGAAAACACCTGTAATAGATTAGCATGCATTGTGCTGCTTTTTTTGAAGTACTGATTGCACGCTTTACACACCGGCGGTAAGCAACGACAGAATCCAACGCGTTTTCTACATCCAAGTGTCCCCGGACATGGCTTCATGTTGTGGCAGACAAACAGCACTTCTGCAGCACGCTCACTGTTTCTTTTCTAAAAAAAAATCTCTCTTTCCCTCTCTCTCACCATTTCCCTCCTTTCTCAACATTTAAATCGCTCTTTCCCACCATTTCATTCTTTCTGTCTTACTTTCGGTCTCTCTCTCTCAATTCAGGTCAAATTTGTATTGGCATGACAATATATACAGTGCCCCTTTAAAGTCTGCACCCCGTCTCCAAAAATTCTACTTTTTGTTTCCTTACAACCTGAAATTAAAACTCATTATTAAAAATCATATAAAATCTACCTTTATTTACACATTTTACCCTTCCAAGTGAAAATAAATTCAAAACATTTCTGAACATTAGTTAACAATAAAAAACTAGAATAACTTGATAAGTCTACACCCTGTTTATCATAGCAATTGCAAACTATCTCAGGGGTAACCAATCACCTTCCCAATCACACACCACGATAATTGGCCTCCACTTGTGTTCAATTGCAGTAATTCTGATTACTTTAGAATAAAATGTGTTGTTCCACTACTGGGTAGTGCATTTCAGAGTAAATAATCCACCATGAGCAACAAGGAGCTTTCAAAAGAGCTCTGGGATAAAGTTCTGGAAAGGAACATATCAGGAAATTGGTATAGAAAGATACCAAAGGCCTTAAATATCCCTTGGAGCATGGTGAAGACCATAAGTAAGAAGTAGAATGTGCATAGCACCACCAGCACCGTGCCTAGATCAGGCCGTCCATCCAAGCTGGATGACCGAGCTGGAGACCAACTGACTGATCAGAGAGGCCACCAAGAGGCTAATGACAACTATAAAGGAGCTACAGGACTTTATGTCAAAGAGTGGTCAATGTGTGCATGTGTCAACAATCCAGAAAGCTCTCCACAATTCGGGTCTGTAATGTAGAGTGGCAAGAAGGAAGCCACTACTCAAAAAAGGCCACATTCAGTCCCATTTGAGATATGCAAAAAACACTCTGAAGATTCTAAAGGCATGTGGCAAAAACTGTTGTGGTCAGGTGAAACCAAGATTAACCTTTTGGGCCTAAATGCAAAGCATTAAGTTTGGCGAAAACCCAATACAGCACATCACCCAACAAAAACCATCATTACTGTAAAGCATGGTGGGTGACAGCATTCTGTTATGGGGTGTTTCTCATCAGCAGGGACTGGGACACTTGTCCGGATAGAAGGGAGAATGGATGGAGCAAAATACAGAAAAATTATTGAGGAAGACCTGCTGCCCTCTGCAAGAAAGTTGAAACTGGGAAGGAGGTTCACCTTTCGCATGACAATGACCCAAAGTACACAGCTAAAGCAACAGTGGAGTGGCTAAAAAGCAAAAAGGTGAAGGTCCTTGAGTGGCTTAGTCAGAGTCCTGACCTAAATCTTATTGAAAACCTGTGGAATGACTTGAAGAGTGCAGTCCTCACTTGGAGGTTGTAGGGTAAAATGTGTAAATATAGGTGAAAAAAAAGTGTCATTTTTGAGAGGTATAGATGTTAAAGGGTAACTGTATATGTATATATAGCCAAAGCATAAACGACAATAAATGAAAAAAACACAAAACAATAAAGTCACTCCATAAAATCTTGAATACAACAATAAAAGAGTAATATAACTATTAGTAAAGGTGTAGTCTAGCAAAATATATAATAACAGATTATAACCGTGACTTCCACTAGGACCACAATCACTAATACTAAAACATCATATTTTAACAATTCTGAGGAGAATATCATCAATAGACTACATATATAACAAGGTGTTGCTGTCTTAGGTGTCCATTTATTTATTTCTTGCCTTTCTTTCTCTTTCTCTTTCTCTTTCTCTCTGGACAAAACTCTGGGCTGGTCCTCCTGTCACTCTGGGCTGGCCCTCCTGCCTCGAGTGAGGAAAACCTGGGGTTTTACCTGCTGTTCCCCCACTTGCTCCTAGCCCTGCTGAGCCAGGACTGAGCTGAAGGCCAGAGAGGGCCTCTCCTCCTGGTCAGCCCTGACAACTCCCTTGCGAGTACTCTTTTTCTGCAAATAATGAACTCTTACTTTCAGGCGCACAAAAGACCTTTAACGCAGAACTGCCATATGTGTCCTGTGCTACGTCCTGGCGGTAGCTTAACATTTTTACATTTACATTTTAAGCATTTAGCTGATGCTCTTATCTAGAGCGACTTACAAGATGTGCATTAATACATGATATGATCAATCATTGTTCGCGCAAGAGATCAGTGCAGTGATACAGTAATAGACATCATTGTTGGCAGCTGCATAACATATCTGTAACAATGGGAAGGAAAATGTTGGTCAATTTTTAAAGATTTTTTACATTTTAAGCAAGGATGCATATTACGAGAAGCAGTATTGAACATGTAAGCAGTGGTGATGGCAGTTGGTTATATGTACAGAATTCAGTGGTAGTGGAGTCTGAAAAGATGGGTTTTGAGTCTCTTGCGCAAGATGGCAAGTGAATCCGTGGTCCTGACTGAGTGCAGAAGATCATTCCACCACCGAGGGGTCAGGACAGAAAAGAGGCGAGACCGCGAGGAGCGGCTGCCAGGCACCCGGAGGCAGCGATAACGAGGGTATTTACGTTATCGAGTGTGATTTGAGAGATGCGTTGGGCCCATCCTCCCACGCTGGCACAGTCGGCCCCCCCTGTGACGAAGAGCCTTGGGATTGCTGTCGGGATCAGAACGGCGAGGCAGGGGTGATTTATAAGCGCACGTGTGGGGGAAATAAATGTAGCATCTCTGTGCCGTTCCGGGGCTCAACGTTTGGGCCAGATCCCCGTTCGAAGGCCTACTGCAAGCACAGCACATTCTTCTCCCCCAGCGCACCCACCCAGCTGCATTAACAAGAAATACGACACCGATCCTACACGCTCTCTTCCCCGGGCCCCTGCACGCTCGTCATTCCACCTGTCACGCACCGATTCGTCTCTCCGCGCGGTTTAAAATGCACCTTTTGAAACCCGCCGCTGGTTTTGGTTCCACCATTGTTCACGGCCACATTATCGCTGCCTTTCTCTCCTTTACCATAATCGCCCTTTCAGACCAATGCACTCAACTTGGCAAGCTTGCATGCACCTATGCACACAAACAAACATGAACAACTGCCTATGTGTGGACGCAAGCGTATACACACAAACATCAACAGGCATACACACACATAAACGTACACACAAAGACACGAACACCCAGACTGACAAGAACACAAAAATAGACACACAGACAACAGAACACACTCACAGAGACATTAATTCATGGACACAAAATATAAACACACAAATATACACACACATATATACAGTACATGCAGATATGAACACACAGCACACGGCCATGAATATTCAAAGGCACAAGCGCACACAGAGACTCCCAGACTCCAGACCACCCCATGCCTACAGAGGATGGAGAGAAATGGAGAATGGCAATTTTAGGGAATGATTTACGAACCACAGGATGAAAAGTATAAAGCCGAGAAATTCCTGGCAGCGCGAGTGCCAGACTCACAGAGGCAGAGCAGCTCTTATCCTGCCCGGTGCCGTGGAAAGAGAGACATTTGACAATCGCTTCAAACGAAAGTATTTCAGTGTGGGAGTACCACTTCAGCGCGGGCATCGGGCCAGAGCTGATCTGGGACCAGGTCTGGATCACAGGATTGTACCTGCGCGACGCGGTGCACAAATGCGCTGTCAAAATGCACAACGCTCAAAATGAATCACCGACATCATGAATCGTTAACATATTAGTCAACGCTCACAACTGTTTTCAAGTGACGGTGATTTTGCCCGCCATTTGCCCGCTGTCATCGGGCGGTTGGAAAGCTGCTGTCACAGTGAGTACAGTCAGAGGTCAAAGAGACGCCCCCGATGTCAAGACCTGAACCCCTGCGGTGACAAACGCACGCCAGCGGATAACACAATTAAAGTGCAAGGGGCTTGAACTATACACGGGGCTTAACAAAGGTTTGCCAGTACTTAAAGCCCATTCGAAAAGCAACATCAGCTCGCCGCTGACGTTAATCTGAAGGAGCAGTGTTTACAGAACGCCATAGCGGCCGAGAGAGAGAAAGAGAGAACAAAGGCTGTCAAACCGCACGCGCGTCTCCCTTTCAATTATCCCCGGCTCTTTGCTCGCAGGGCGCACGATTAAGTTGCCGGTTGCAAAAATTCAATTGTGTGTCTGCTCCATTCTCGTCTGCGTGCGCCAGTACAAGCTGCAATCATGGAGGCAGCACTGAAGATAACAAGGGGAAAGGTAGCGGTGTCATTCCCGATCCTGCCACTGCCTTGCTGTAAATATACAGCACGTTATCTCCAACCTCTGTTCTCAGTTACTTAATTAGCGCAATGTGTTGCTCAGTTTGAAGTTTTACATTTGCGCTAATGATGAGTTTCATCTGAAGCCTGCGATTTTGCCAGTTATTGAAAAAAAGCTTTTTCCATTTTTTTTTTCTGAAATACATTTAGGAAAATCTGTAGGTGTAAATATACATGGTGGATTATCTAATTGAGCTAATTAAGCCTTGGGAATCATATGCCACGGTTAAATATCCTGTATCCAATAATCAAGCTTCACAACCCTGGCTTGCAGCATTTAAAATCCAACAAGCCTGAATTTAAATTTTCATCTAATTCCTAAGGTCTGTATTAGTCATGAGTTTTATTCAGAGGGGGGTCAACACCATTTGTTGGTAATGCCATGTTTGATCATTTTACTAAATTCCTATCAGTGGGAATTCTTCAATAATGAAGGGAGAAGGATGTTGTTTGCTTCATTAAGCGACAGCAGGGGAATATGCATCTTTCTTTGTGTGTGGTGCTCTCCTGAAATATGGTCAACTAGGACTCCCACCACAACGCCAAACCACAACGGCCATCGTAAAATTGTCCGGAATGGGACAATTTCTAGGGATTAAGGAGGATCGCGCCCTCCCACTCTCTGAGATTATCCCTCAATTCCACCACACCAAGGTCTGCCCCATTACATTCACTGCAGAGGCTGAGAGCTCTCTGACAAAGGCCTTTGTTTTATTCAAAGGGTTGCAGGGCTGGTCTTTGCGGACCAGAAATCAGCAGGCTTGATGAGTCTCCCCGGACCCCCCGAGCCCATGCAAGGGAGGAACTCGCCCCACTCAAACCATCGGCTCATTAGACAATAAGTTCATTAAGAACTCTAAGAACGGGGCTCTGGATTGTCACAGGCTTATTGTGAGCAGCGACGTTGCTAACGTGTGCAAGAGGGTCCCAACGAATCACTGACACAATTACCTCCCAGGCTGAGGGTAGGCTTCTCCAAATGGTAATCACCAAGTGGAACTGATTCAATTAACTGGGGCTGGGAGCAAATATTGAAGAAGCAAGAGCAAATTACATCATAATTATCGGAATACTTAGAAGGAGCCACACCTGAGTGATTCCAATGGAGATGGCAGTAAACAGCAGAGGTTCTGTTTTCAGGGATGGAGAGAGAGGCATGGTGGTGCAGTGGATAGCACTGTCGCCTCACAGCAAGAAGGTCCCGGGTTCGAATCCCAGCCGGGGCCTTTCTGTGTGGAGTTTGCATGTTCTCCCCGTGTCCGCATGGGTTTCCTCCGGGTACTCCGGTTTCCTCCCACAGTCCAAAGACATGCACGTTAGGCTAATTGGAGAGTCTAAATTGCCCGTAGGTGTGAGTGTGTGAGTGAATGGTGTATGTACCCAGGTATGTACCCAGGCCGCCATTGTAAATAAGAACTTGTTCTTAATGGCTTGCCTGGTTAAATAAATAAATAAATAAAAGAGGCATACTTCATCAAATAAAGCATATCTCATTCTTAATACATCTAGTCTTGTTATTTGTCTGTGTGCAAGTACCCTATCCCTCTTTAAACCACTAACAATGCCCAACAATAAGAACTAAGGGGGAGGCATAGAGCTGACTCAATCAGTAAAACAATTATTTGATAAAACATACTCCTCATCTGGATCAACTCATCGGAAAAGCAGCCCTCCAGGTCCAGAGCTGGGTGGGCACGAGTCGGTATCAGGTGGTCCGACTCGTCTGCAGCTGGAGTAAGCTCAGTGTAAGAGCTGCAGTGGCACCGTGGGCCCGTACGGGACAGAACCGAGGCCTACTCCACACAGCCCGGGACCATCCACAGCCATGGTGATTTGAGAATCTGTGAATCCTATCAGTACAGGCTTGGATTAAGTGCAGTACTGGAGACTGGAGGCTGTGAAGTTATATAGCCACAATGCAGACTACAAGAGTCCCAAAAGGGCTGGAGGATATAATTTATAGGTCTGTTTACAAACACTTGTAAATTTGTAAATGTTGACGCATACCTCCAGCAGTGTCCTAATTCAGGGCCCAGAGTTGCTCATGCAACTAGAAGAAAATACCAAACAGAAACAAATATAAAAGATTCCATGTGTTTTCTATATTTCCAAATGAATGTGGAGAATCACAGGGCTGTAAAAGTTGTGTTTATTTCCAAGGTTCTTTGGGACAGTTATTGCACATTTTTTATATTTTTCAATGTGCCTTGTTTACATAACGACCTTTAAAAAAGTAGGAGCAAAAGCAAAGGGTGAAGACATTGCGTGAAAATAGATGCTCAAACTGTGTCAAAATGGCACCATTCAAAGACCGCTTATAATTGTTGTTCTCGTTTCTCAACTGTTCTCATGTTGACACATTGATAATTAGCAACATGTATAACTATAGGTAGCTATATTTCATAAATTGCAACCTCACTAAGAACAAATGTAATATCGTTCTTCATGTGGCAAAAACATGGTGCTTAAAGCATCCGGTTTTATTTATGCTTACCGAATGTTACATACGTGGCCTCACACAGAGTTTAGAAGACATCGGCATATCATGTTGCATATCAAATGCCAAAGCCGACAGTGGGACTCTTCCTCTCCTGAGTGTAAGGCGAGGGAATGATTTTCCCCAAATGCATTCCTCCTGTGAATAAAATCCCCTCGTTGAAGTCAGACACCTAGAACCCTTAGCAGCATCTAATAAAAACAGCCGTTACATGTGCACCACAGAGCCAAACAGAACAACAACTTCAGGAAATCGTTTCTGCACTGCAGCCTTTTGGCGATTGGGTTTCTGTTGTCGTTAGCCAGATTGTCGGCCGGTGACGATATTAAATCGAAATTCCTCTGTTAAGCTCATAGGAATGCTGGCAAAGCCTGGTCACTACAACAGTCTCAACAGGACGGATGGGGTACTCTGAGCCACAAGTCCATTGATACCGTAATAACCTAGATTTATTCTTTCCTGAGCATTCTTATCTATAGGCCCCATTTTATATACAGTGCTCTACAATCGTGAGAGTCACATTTGACCAGGAGGATTTTTTATAGGTCATTTTTGTGAGTGGAGCCATTTCTAAAAGGTTTATCTCAACTGTTATAAGCCATTGCTTATTTTACCAGTCGTTTTTATATGCTGGAATCACTGTTATGAATCACACACCTGGATATTTACCGGAGCAATGCGTCTCAAGACTTAAATGAGATTTAAGAGTGTGTCAGGGAGTGTCTTATGTGGGATTTGAACTCGGTAACCTGCGAGTCCACTGCCACGCTGCTGCTGCAAAAATCACTGTGGTCGCTGGAACTGAGAGCAAAGACAACATGTGGAAATGAGTCAACATTTTATAACAGTTGTGACAACTGAATGTGCCTGCCCTGTGTGCGTCTGTCCTTTGTGTGTGTGTGTGTGTGTGTGTGTGTGTGTGTGTGTGTGTGTGAGCATCAATGAGTCATGCTGCAAACGATGCTCTCCTTTCTCCTCCTGATGAGACAGGAGGACAGAATCGGGCTGGAGCGCAGATCCCTCTTGGACCTCACGGCGCCCTCCCCGCGTTTAAATTCTGTGGCCCGGTGCGGTGCCCGACCAATTTTGAGTCGAGGCACGAAACATCTGCATCCAGATGATAAGCCCCGGAAACAGGGAGCACTTTGTTCGTCGGGACGTCTGGCAGGGCACGCTTTGCGGGGGCCTGGTGCAGGACAAAGGGCCTGGGCCCTGCTTAATTCCCATTCAAAAGCCACTGAAATAACTTCAACACACTTCTTTTGGCTACACTAGATTAATACTCCTAATCTGCTTTCCTCTGAATGAATGAATGAGTGCATGAATGCAGCCCCGCATAGTGATTCTGTTTGGGACTTCTCCCAGCTCTCTCTCGTTGCCCTGAGTATTTCTATACGATTCTGAATAATCATAAGAGGGGAATACACTGGCACGTGCCTCTCTCCCTTCCCTCCACCCCCAAAGTCTTATCTGTGCAACAGTCCAATTTCTCTCCCTCCACCAAATCTAATACCCCCCACTACCCAAACACTACAGCACACGCAGAGAGAGGCTTTGACAATAATGCAAGCTGTAATCACAAGAGCGACAGCCTCGACGTGTATAAAAAAACAGCCTGCTTCAAAAACATGAAATTCGAATGGATTTTCACGTGGCTAGGAAAGCCCGGGACGAACCCCCGCCATTCCCTGCAATCGTGTCACATGCACGCCTCCCCCATTCTGGCTCCAAAGCCCGCACTCAACAGCATCGGCATTATTTCATTTAGATAGCGCCTCTTGGCCTGATTCAAGCGCCACCGACGTGCTGAATCTCCCTTAAGCTACGGGGCCAGGTCCCGCGCCCATCCTCTGTGCTTTGGTGACACTCACCTCACTCAATTTCACTCAGCACATTCGATCTCCCCTTTGATCCTGCAACAGTGGGGCTTTACATGCATAATATGGGGGCACTGGTTAACACTTTGACTCTCCAGACAATGGCGCAGAAAAAAATCTATATGGAACTGGGACAAGTTGTATAAAAACCGATTCCTATGTAACGGTATCAGTTACCTTTTCCGCCCAATTAAGACTGCAGAGCCTTAGATCTAAGCATTAATAATACCACCACATTTAGCAATGCGGAATATAATACCCATGCCTCTGAAGTGGGTTATGTTTTAAACTTATAATATGCACTGTGTGTGGTGGTGGAGGAAAGAGGGATGGAGATGACCAGCTTTGCTCATCTCTTTTCCTGACAGACATGGAAGGAGAGCCAGGAGCATTCATTAAACTTTCTTCGGAGCGGGCTTTCGTCTTGGACTGCCCCGGCTCCCAGCATGCACCTATCTAATGAAAGCCAATTTAATTGAAAACCCGCTTCCACATCCAAGAGCAAACAATCCTGGAAAGTGGAGAGGGGGGCACGTTTTCCTGCTCTCTCCTTAACAATTATAAAATAGAAAAGAGACGCAGAGAGAAAGGGAGGGAGGGAAGGAGAGAGAGAAGGTGGAGGGGGGAAAGAGGAGAGAAATGGCCTTCTCAACAGTCTGGGGCCGACTTCACTCCCACATTTTGATTAGCTCACAGTGATGGTGTGTAATGGGCATAGTAAAAAAAATCTACTTCTCTTTCGCTTTTCCTCCCTAACCCACATCCCTCCCCATCCCCAAGTCTGATCTAAGTGCAAGAGGAGCTGTGGTCTACACCCCCCTCACCCCACTCAAGGTCCTGTTATTATTGTAGTTTCACACTGTCACTTCTACTGTAGACCTCAAACACAAACCCAGCTACCCCCTCTGCAA
This sequence comes from Aldrovandia affinis, assembly GCA_029706075.1. Lineage (NCBI taxonomy): Eukaryota > Metazoa > Chordata > Actinopteri > Notacanthiformes > Halosauridae > Aldrovandia > Aldrovandia affinis. Next base: position 934,862 of record JAINUG010000127.1, on the reverse strand, counting down.
GTCCAAATCTTAATCCCCAAACACAGGGTTTTTTTCTGAGGAAAAGGGAAGAATGTTAAGAGCGATCATTACTGACGGATTTCTGGAATTTACTAAGGAGGGGCCTTGGACTTACTGCCTGTGATTTGATAGATTGTCTTATTTTTATTTTTTTAATCACTAAAGTCGAGATTGGTGACTGTTTCTGGGGCAGTTTGTGGAGGGAAGCCAGGCCAAAACCGCTCTGAATGCGGTCCAGTTTCTGTCCGGGAATGCATAAATATACAGAGCGCATAAATACAACACGCACTGTGCTGGAAACCTCAGGAGAGGAGAGAGGGAGAAACAAACGAGAGCCAAACAAATTGTACAGGCTGGATGACAAAGCAACACACTGAAGCAAGGACTGAGCACAAAATGAGAACTGACATAATGTTTTTGCTTTCATTGTCATTCTTGTGCAAAGACCTGGAATCTGTGTTCACAACCTTTCTGTTGCTAATCAAGATTATCAGCTTCTAAACAACCTTCACTGGCAATTGATATTTACTGTTTGACTATGAATGTCTCAATCAATTTACAACTTGAGTGAAAGACTAAACAAGACAATATTAATCAAGCACGTCTTCATAACTGAACAATGTCAACTCGACTCTCAGACAATCAAAGGTTTCAAGCACATAACTATTAACCACTAAACCAAGGTTACTCAAATCTGGCCCACAAATCCAAATTCTGTCCTACTTTTCCCTTCTCTCAGGCAGTTGATTGAACAGTTAATGCAATTTATTGGCCAGAGTGTCTTCACACCTGACTCGCAGGTAAAGGAAGAATATGGCATTTTTGGCCCAGAAAAAAAGATAATTTCAGGTCAGGCTTGAAGGACATGTCATCAAGACCAATAACAACAGCCACTGAGGATTTCATTTGATGACAGAATAAATTTTTATCTAAATACTTTTAAACATGTTCATCTGTGGCAAGAACTGCAGGCGAATACCAGTTCTGTGCATGTACAAAAGGATATTACGTCAAAGTTATTGTTAGCTTATTAAAGGTAGCTTATTTAGCTTTGTGCCTACATTATTATGTAGATGTTTGGGTCCACAGCAAAGCGTGTTTTAAATGATTAACTTGGAATTTTCCTGCATGTTATGCACAATTTAATTTTACCAAATTAAAATTAACTCTCTGCCATGTCTCCATTCTACATTCTCCTAAAAAACTCAGAATATGAGAATGCACTTAAATAATAACATATTTGTACCATTTGCATTTGTACAGTGGGGTATAACTTACAGTACTATGGCCAAGATGGGGGTCATTCATTTCCACATGTGCTGTGGACCACCCACAAACACCATGGGTGCTGCTCAACGATTTGAATGAGAAATGCTTTCATCGTGTTTGACCAATGGAAGAAGAGAGACGATTGAAGCTTTGGGATTGAAGATTTGGGATTACAGGGCAATGGCAATGGTATCTAACTTCCTCACCCTGCTCCTGAGTCTAGCAACAGCAAAAAAATGTGCTCCCGCCACTTCCCATTCTGCAAGCACTCTGTATCAATGGCCGCTCTTTAACTGCACTCCTGCAAGCTTGAGCCGACACTGAGCGAAGATCTGGCCTGGGTCAAATACGTATTCCAAATAACGCAGATGCAGGTAACAACAGAAAACACACCTAGAGGGGGGTGCTGGGTGGTTCATCCTGTTGAGGCAATGTTGTAGCGTGTGGACGGTGTCAAATCCAGACCATGCCATTGCCGACAGCAGTCAGCAGCCCTGCCAGGCAAACATCACGCGTTTCAGAGGAAAGCACGTACTTGTTTACGCTCTCCCGAATTGACAGCAGAGGTTGCAGCTAGAGTGGCTTAGAATAGGATTGGGAATTCCAAATTGTGAGAAAAAGTCTGTAAAATCCGAAAAAAAGAAAAGAAACGATTGCCAGACAAGGAAACAAACGCCAGGTCTCAGTAGCTATCTGACAAGGAACAAGGGCTGTTTTTAAATTTTTTGTCTGTCTGCTGTTATGCAATAAAAATATATCCACAAGTATGTGACATCTCTTAGCCTATAAAAAGCACTGACTGTATGGTGCTTTATAGTGTGTTACAGATGGTACCAGGTTCATCACTTCACTTAAAGCCTGTAAAGACTACTCATAATACTCTATAAAGTCTCACACATAATTATAAAGTGTTTTAGGGGAAGATATAATCTTGTCACAAACTAAAGTGGATCATTATAATGCATTATGTCTATCAGTTAAATATGTTTTTCTTATAAGACAATATACATAACAGTTATCTAGAAGGTGTTACACCCCTCTGGTCACAATTTACTGGTGAAAATTTCATATAGGGCCTTATCACACTTCACATAAGGCATTATGCAGCTTTCTCATAATGCTATATAATATAGTTATAGATGTTAATGAAAGTTATTAGAAGCTATGGCAAGCATGATAAGGCACTATGCATTGCTCATAATGCATTATGCATTGCTCATAAGGCATTATAAATACACTTATAATGCATTATGACATGGCCATTCACAGGAAGTGTTACCAAAATATTTGACCCAGGTATGGCTGAGTGGAGGAGCAACTCTGACAAGACATCCAGACTCCCTGGCTTAGCTTCACATAACCATGGGGACAGGCAGTCCTTTGCTTGCCAGAGCAGGCTGGTCACACCTCGTCACGCTTGTGGTGCTAATACAATTATGGTCCGTATGCTTTGTTGGGCTACTAGTCTCCCTCGAGCACCTGGCGTGAAGTCTACCGTTTCAGGCCTTGCCGTGAGAGAGCCTGTTACCTGAGTGTGGAGAATCAGACAGGCAGCCGGGGAGCTTTGATTTCTTTCTTATTTCCTCTCCCTCACGGTGGCCAACTGCTCAAGGCCCCGAGGACTGCCCCAGAGAGAACGGACCCGGACCTCGGGTGGTCTCGCGACTGTGGAAGCCAGCAATGTGTGGGCGGCGTGACCGCGGGTTTGACCGCTGCCGGCACCCTCGCGGTCCGTTGATTTTAGGATGAAACCAAAAAGCAGCAGATGTTGGCTCTCCAGAAACAGGTTCGGTGACCCCTGGTCTTGAGTATAGCACCATGAACATATCAACCCTAGCAGACTCACAACTGCTAATAAGGCAGCGCATATCTCAACTCATGAAGCAGATTATTTGCCACTCTCTCCAATGTAAGCTGAGGCTTTTACATGAATCCTCTGTGCTGATAACAAAAACACAATCACCAGCCCAGCGATACAATCCGGATTCCCTCAGGGATGCGTGTAAACACAGATATAAATGTAAACCTACAATAGAAGCAGATCACACGATTAGGCCTGGTTTGCTACGCTTGGGAACAATTTGAAACGGTTAAAAATACCTACAGATTTGCATATCTGTAAAAAGTTATTTAAAGGCAGATAAGCATATCAATAGTATTATTTCACAACAACACCATAAATTAATGTGTGATGTAGTGCACACGAGTAAGACCAAAAAAAGATTATAGCCAAATCTAACACAGGCTGCATTTCGTCTACTGTATGTTATCGTGAATGTAAACACTTGTCAAGTTTTCCATGGTCGTCTGCATGCTATGCGTGTATTGAAATTCATATGCAATGTGCACGTGAGACTTTCTTTTTTTATTTCTAAAAGGCTTGGAGTGTATTTTGTTTGTGCCAAAATAATGGACTGCATGAATATTGTGCCTAAAATAAATTATGGTGCTTATTACCATATTGTCTGTTTTCCCTGAACTTTCAGGCAATAGGATATCAACAATACAGCATCCAAGGAAATATTATTTAAGCCACTTCTTTGCGTTTATTTCCCATAAGCACCTGAGACCTCATTTGTGTAGCTCAGGTGACCATGGGGGTGGGAGACCCAATCATAGACTTTGCCTACCCAGCTCAATAACTGTCAAAATATTATTATACTATTATTTATTATTTATATATTATATATTATATCATATTTGATTATATGTAGGCATTAGGCTGTGTCCAATTAGAAAAGCTTTATGGGTGTTGGTTCTCACCACATGGGTTGTCAGGCAAGTGAGAATTTATTTCATTTTACTTGGTTTGTACAGAGATGTTAGCTGAGCTGATATTTGGAGAAACATAATGTGCTCAGGCAAAGAACATTGCTACCATGTGAAAAGGCCAATTGTGACCTCTACTTTATAATAATAATTTCCAGCTTATAGGTAGAATGGTGTGTGACATAGTGCAATATTGACCGCGTGGCACCAAGCTTTCATAAGTGCCCTGCATTTCATTCAAGGAGTAATAAAACCTGTAAGTGGTGACACCAGGGAAGCCCAGGTCAATCAGTGTGTTAAGATGGAGATGGAGTTTTGGTTATGCTAGGCCGCATGCTGTTTGCCTGCACAGGATCATAAAATGGATTGAGATTCCTGGCAGGGTATTGGTTCTCATGTAAAATTTCAAACACCCTTCACATATGAAATCAAATACTAATTGGCACATGCCCACAATAAGTCACAAAATCACAATTTACCAGGTAGATCACAAAATACAAGCATCTACATGGCCTGCTGGGTGGCATAACGGTAAGAGCGTTCTGACTGGGACGCAAGTTGCCCACAAATCCGTCTCCGTGAGTGCCGCTAAGGGGTGGCAATTGGCTGTCCCCCCCAGAGGAGGGGGGGAGGGAGAGCCAGCACAAGGTCACCGAGGAGCGGTAAGGCGACCTGATAAACATTGTTGGGGGAGTCCAGTCTCAAAGGAGGCGGATCATTGCCTGAAGGTATTAGCTTGTCTCATGGGGGCAAGCTAAGACTAGTGGGGGCAGGCGGTGAGTTCGTGAGGGAGGGTAAATCGAAAGAAATAGAAAGTATAAAATAAATATGGAGAAAAACAGGAGAAAAAATCTGCATGCCATGCACCTAACCTAAGCCCAGGGGATCTACTGTACAAACATCTTTCTTGTATTATTGACACACCTGCCTAGGCCCATAACCATTGGCAGTCACAGAAAAGAGCCTAGGGTAATTCTGTTGCAAAATTTTCCAAGGTGATTTATTGTTTTACTTTCCACTCCATACTGTCCTAAAGAGATGTCTCACCCCACACCCAGTGCACTCCTGCGCGATTAATCGGATTAAAGGTGGAACATTAAGAAACAGCAGGACTAATCAAACTCTAAAATAAAATGAAAGCCTAATCCTGCCTTGATCTGTCTGCTGTGAAATGAGTCTTGTTCAACAGAGCATATGAAAACACAAGAGGAGAACTCCTGAGTCTTTCTGTGTGTGTGTGTGAGTGTGTGTCTGTGAGTATGTGTGTGTCTCTACATGTGTATGTGTGTATCTGTATGTCTGTGTGGGTGTGTGAGTGTGTCAGTATGTGTGCGTGTGTCTGTTTGGGTGTTTGGGTGTGTTACAGTTCTTTAATTTCTTCTGATTCAGGAGTAATTATCTCCATATGAAAATAAGTGTGTATCAGGTGTCCAAGGAATTGTGTGCGGGGACTGAGGAGAGTGTGGTGATTTCCTGGAACATCTCTGGTCATTGTTATCATGAATTAATCTACACAACTGAAAGTGTGCTAAACATAAACACCAGTATGCTGTAGTGGACAATAATAGTGGGGTGGGTATATATAATTTGCAGCAGATCATATTTCCACACACCAAGCCACCTGCTTGAAGCATATTCAGGATTCACAAGACAAAACCATACAATTGAAAACAGACAAACATTCTTTAGGAGAGAAAAAAAACTAATTAACAAATAATGCTTGTACTTACTAGGAAACCACACCAAAACGCTCAATTAAACATGACAACCACAAAGCACATTACAAACCCGCCAGGCATGAGATCAGTATATGTAAGGCATACAGTACAAGCACTTGCATTTGCAAGTAAATGGCAAGATACATACACAAGTTTTTTTTACCATACTGTTGAAACCCACAAATTAAAATGCATACAGTATTGTCAATGTTGCAAATAACGTACATGTCATGTGAATGTGCATTGTACTATCTATTCATCTTTTGGTCTGTCTTCAGAGCGACAGCAGAGGGGGCATGCTTTTAATTTGGGACTGCAGAGGAGACCTCACCTCCACATGGAAGCATTCTCCAAAGCGTTAAAATAACAAAATAATAATGAAAGGGAATTGCAAATTAAATATCACAAGTAAAAACAATTTAAAACCAGTCCCATGGTCCTGTGGAGGGAGCCTTGTGTTTTGTCTTCCCCAGCAAAAGAAACTGGAAAAAGTGTTCAAGTATTTTTTAAAGAGGAATGGTAGGGGTCAGCAGTTTGTTTGAGGGAGGGAAAGAGAAGGAGAGACTAAGATAAAGAGATGGAGGGAAATAGAGAGAAAGAGAGTCAGAAAGAAAGAGAGCAGGAGAGTGCAAGAGGGAGAGTGAGCTGATACAAACCATGAAGCTCAGGGTTTGATGGTGCTGTTGTCTCCAGGGCACAGAGCATAGCCAAATTGTATTCCAGTTCTCCCTTTTATCCTTCATTCATCCATCTTATTAAAGCTCTTTTGCAAACTGCCAAATAAGAGGTTGTTCCTTCCGTGGGACTTCCAAAGGCAAGGGTGTGTGCATGTGACTGTGTGAGGTAGGGAGCAGTCTCGATTCGTTTTTTTAGCTCAGTGCTCTAGCTTAGATAGCATGACAGCTGTTTTGGGTTTGCCGTTTTGTTTACCGCAGGGCCCCGGGAAGGGGCAACACTCAATACCAGACTAGCACCGCCGGCGAGATGTCAGAAGAGCCGTGGCTCCTGCAAAACAATAGCTGTTGTGTGCTTTTCTTGTTGTTGTTGTTTTTTTCCCCTCTGAACCTTAAAGGACACTGGATGTGGGGTGTTTGACTCCTGAGTTTCATGTAAGAATGCCTGGCACAAGTCAGCAAAAAAGCCAGCCGCAGGCATTGAGAGTTGACCAAAGACATCGTAAGAGATGGATGTGTGCGCTGTCCGGTCTGCATGTCCGATGACCCCTATCATGGTCCCACCTAACTTTTTAAACAAATTTTTCAGCTTGAGATACCCTTTTAGTGGAGGGAGGTGGTGTCACATTTGTAACAATTCAAATCACTGTGGATTTAGCTTCTCAAGTGGGGAAAAATCTAATGGACCTTCAGAAACTTCCTGGACTGGGATTGCCTATACCACACCTACTGACAACATGGCACTAAGTGTCCCAGAGCTCACCAGCAGCAAAGTCCCCACAATGCCTCATTGAAGCCAACTGTTTCATGTCCTACTGCTCATTCTATAAGCCATTCAACAAGCCAAGTCTATCTCATCCTGGCCATCAGCATATGGCTCAGGCAGGAGGAGACGCTCAGCCCATCAGCCGTTTCACACCCCTGCAGCTTCTTTTAATTAGCAAGAAATCAATCCTGGTCAAATGCCCCTCTCATTGAAAAATGGGCACTCTTTAAGAGGGACCTGTGGGCTGACTGTTGATTCAGATTCCATTCCTTCAGCTCAATTACCCCCTTTCTTTTCCTAAAATGGCTGAAGAGGGAAGAAGATGTTCCCTGTCACAGAGGGGACCCAGAATAGTACCTGTCCAGGAGCTTTTAAGACAACAGACCCTCTGGGGTGAATCCAAGGTACCCTACAGCCTAGAGCTGGGTGTGTTCTCAGGAGACCTGGCACAGGTATGACTGACTAACTAAAAATACCCCCACCCCCCACCCCCAACCCCCTCGTTTCCCTACTCCCTCCCTTCACCTCTCTGGTATTCTCATCAAACCAAACTTTCATTCTCTTTTTTTGGATTTCAGAAATAGCATTTTCGCATGTTATTAGACCTACAGAAACACAAGCTCTCTAGTCTAAAAGTCTACATTCTGATTATTTTCCACTCATCTGTAAAATGAGTCGGTTTTCCATCCAGGGTTTCAAAGAGTTGTGTGATTGGCATGGCTGCAACCCCAGAAAGCTCTAGGGGTTCTGTAGCTGCACGTGGCTCCATCTCTCCACTTTCCCCTCTTTGCTATCCGCACACTGGTGCTACTGGGGTCTGATTCAATGGTATTTTGTATTCATGTCAGTCTTGTTGAGAGCCAGCCAGCCCTATTTCATCTGGCATATCCATGAACGGCTCTCACTCCACGCCCCGCTGACTTTGGTATGTGTACTCCCCAATGGGTTAGAGGAGTCACCAAGGAGTCGCCTCCATCAAGTCAGCATTCACCTTCATAAATACTTAATCCCTACAAGTTGCGGGCAACCTCTGACATTCCCCATAATGAAAGATTTGGCTGTAAGAACAGCAGGCAGTCAAAAGCAGAAAGCAAGGACATAACAACGATCAATCATGATCAAAATAAGCTTGGTGAGGAAGAGATCATTTCTTGGAAACACAAAGTGATACACATACACATTTTCTATATGAATGTTCCATGATTATTTTACAAAACACTGAGGTGAGGTGGAGAAGTTATGCTGGTAATATACAGGGAACTATATGGAAGGTGCCTTTCCACAGAGCTACCATGCTCTGGATCTCATGGATGAGGGGTTAGCCTATGCCTGTCATCAGGGACAGATGAGGCATGGCAGAGTGGTCCACGTGGGATGGAGCTGAAGGAGCCAGAGAGGACTGAACCATAAAAACACCCTCCAAAACATTGTGCTCTCAAGGCTGTTGTTATGGAACCTAGTGGGACACTCCATCTGCACTACCAGGTAGGACACCCCATTCTTTTGAGAAGATAATGTAAAAACCAATTATCCCAGCTGGGAAGACTGGTGGAAATATTCTCACTCAATAAACAGACCAAAGGTGTGGAAGGCACGGTGTCAGGGGTGCCAAAGATGATGTGGAAGGAGGGGTATGCAAACAGACACTGATGGAACTGAGGAACTGGCCGGGAGAAATAAGGAGAGTCACTTCTCAAGCTGCTTAGAGTCAGGTTTTCAATGTGAAATCTACGCAGAAACAAAGACAACAGCAGAATTATAACAAGGGATTTGAGAGGGAAAACCTGTTCCAGGATACAGGAAGATCCAGGAGAATCTACTCGTATGTGCACTGGGTGAGTGGAGCAGTGGAATAGCGTGGAGCAGCGGAAAAAGCCTGGAAAAGGAATGCCTATGGAATGGATGTGGCCCGTCAGCGGGGGGGACGGCGACCAAATCATGCAGGGATTAATCACCTATGAACAAGGTTAATGGAGAAGATGTCCTCCAAGTCAATAATTAACATGTTGATGAGGAAGACATCTACCTCACCAAGGTCAGTTGTTATTCAAATAATACAACCAACAAACACATGCACCTTGATTCTACCTCATGCCCTGCTGTTCTTTGTGCTATTTCCGTGCCAAGTAGAGGGCCAAATCTCATTCACCTGCAAGCTGCCAGGGGTTAAAACATAGTCTTTTGAGATTTGATAGGATTGTCATCAGCAGCACTCTCGAGTGGACTGATTTGCATAAGGAAAGGATCAACAAACACAGATTAAAATCACATGCGCACTGGCCCCCAGCATGGACTCACTGGGCAAGTAGAAGCAGTTTTGTTTGAACTCAGCACATCTGGCCCTGAGAATGCAGCTTGCACGTTGTGCTTTGGAGGGCGCTGAGACCCCTTGCTCCTCATTACCCCCCAGGGTGCACCTGCCTTTTGTACATCTAAGCTCAGCTAACATGAAAAACACTTCCATTTCTGCCCCTTCTCCCCAGGGCTAAGAGATATGGACTGAGAGAGAGTGAAAGAGACAGAGAGGGGGAGAAAAAGAGAGAAAAAAGGTAGGAAGGGGCAAAGAAATGAGCTGCCAGAGATAGGAGAGAAAATGGAAAGAATAAAATGATCTCAGGAAAAGATTAGGTTGGAAGGGGAAAAAAGTTTCCATGACAGTCAGTTCCCTCCACAGAGAACAAGAGCTCCTGCTCAATTTCCTCCTCGTTTTTAAGAACTGTCCCAGAGATAACATCTCCTTTTGAAATCCACAGAGAAGCTTGCATAAAATTAGCCAAGCGATAAGAGGAACAAGTCCACAGGCATCGTGGACGGCTCATCTCAGCAGCGTGCTGACACTCATGCCGCTATCAGCAACTGCGCTGAATCAAATTGAAATGGCGATCTCCCTTCTTAAGCATTGTATGCCCAGACAGTCAGAGGAGATGGAACTTTTGAAGAAAGCCGGCATTAGAATAAATCCCACAAACTGATTTCTATATCAGACCCGTCATTTCAATTCCATCAGCTCTCATGACTGTCTTGTCTCTCCAACCATGTCAAACTAAAGGGGCATGTAGGGAGTGAAACTGGAGAGCACTCATTTTGCCAGACAAACAATTTCCTCCTATTTCACTGTGCGACTATTTTATTGATTTGTACTTTATTAATTAATTGCATCCCAGTGCCTATCGAGAAAATCATTTTTGAACCAAACCCTGAAACCAAAACCCATAGAGGTTTGGATCCGAGTCAGTTACTTTCTCTATAAGGCTCATCCATTTAATATATTTAATGTCAAACAGTGGCATGGGGAATAGCACAGTAAATTACCTAAAACAACTGAAATGAGGAATGTCTCTACAATTAAACTCATTTCCCATTTGCTTTCGATTTGACAACTTGCCTGCTGTGTCTTATGATTGTGAAGAATTAAACAGGGAAGGAACGAGAGGAAGGGGCAGCCTGAAAACAGAGCTTTTCACAGGGCACCCCGCCGCATGGTTCCTGACTATAGCCAGCCAAAACGTTTTTCAATTAACTAGGGGATAAGTATGAAGACTAATCTCACCAAACACAGGGGAGAAGCTAGTCATGCAATATTCATGAACACAATCTAACGAAAGACGAGATTAGCCCACATATCGACAAAGGTTCTCATTGAACTGCCTTGAAAGGGGCACAGAATGCGAGGCAGGGCTCTCTGATGCATTTCACCCCCTTCGTACCTGACACAATATATAACCTAAAACACACCCAAACCTGAGATAATACACACTGGCAGAGAGAATGGTAGAGTAAGCAGGTTTTTCCTTTCACATTTTTATAAGTCAAGCTCCACGTGGTCCTGTCAGAGAAGGTGCCCTGCCATATGAAGACAAGGCTCTAATTGGCTCATGCAGACAGAGATCGTCTCAGCAATTACGCAAATTGTAGGTTTGGAGCAGGACCCGTCAGCTTCTCTGGGACTCCCAACCCCCCAACCCCTCAAACTCTCCCCTTTTCCCAGTGGATCCTACCCCCTACTCTGGGATAAGATCGCTGCTTTTCATATGAGAATGCTTAGACTCCCGCTACACCCAAGGGCAAATGTTCTGGCACGCGATTCAAAGATCTTTTAATGTATTCGATATTCTATTGCTATGCTTGGCTGGGAAATCCATCCTCTATCACAGTAAATCTGATAATGTGATGTAAAAATGCATGGATCAGCCCAATTTGCAGGTGCATCACAGGAAGCATCCCCACGAAAAGAAGGAGCCCGCTCCCACATCATCTTCAGAGAATGTGGTGAGAGACTGGGAGATGGGCTGCAACGCTGTGCTACACAGAAGACAGATACACAGATTGCTGGCACTGCACTTCTGTGCTTTTACTTTCTTTAATAGCAAGATAGCAGTCTTGGGCTCTTCCAGTCTCCTTATACCATTTACAAATTCAAGAGTTACTCAGGCACGTGCGGCCCCCAGACAAACACAAAACCACTGTTTGTGTTTTTTGATGACAACCGTTTGATTAGATCAATTGATGCTATTTAAAAAGGACAGGGAGAGGCATGATCGGAAGGTGTCGATTTAGAGGTGCTGTCGCGTTGAACACAGCTCTTTGCTTTTACCTTGAAGGCAGAAGCAAGGGAAAATACATTTCTCTCGTCTTCCTCGTGTGTGCACCCGGAGCCCTGCCCCTCCCCCCCTCCACCAGAGCAGAGAGAGAGGGAGAGAGAGAAAGAGAGAGAGATTCACCATCTGTTTGCAATTATATTATTGGGGTCTCCAGTCAGAAAGCTCCAGCATGCAAATTCACTGGGAAGGAGCGAATCCCCTTATGCAGCTCTGTTATCCTTGGACTGTGCATGCTGAAATTTAGCTAACCCCAGTGTCAACAGGGATTGTGCCCTCCTGCCACTACCAACCCACAAGCATTCCCCAATTGCACCAAATCATTATTCGTGGGCAGAAGTCAGGGTCAGACATTCACACAGTTCTTGGCTTAATTTGTTCCCACTCAAGGTAAGGGGTGGTATGTTTCTGGCGCGGGGCAGGCTGGCTAAAGCACTGCTCCTTGGTGCGGTGATGTACCTCAAAGTTCACAGTATAATCCTCACCATGCCAATGTCAACTATGACCGGGAGTCCCACAGGGCAACGCCTAATTAGCCATAGTATCACCCAGGGAGCGGGCAGCTAAGTCGACTGGGTATCCCCGAGCATATCGCTCACTAGTGACTCCTGTTGATTGGGTGCATTCAAACTGCCTGGGTAAATCGTGCAGACCTCCCACAGCACAGTAACTGCATTAGCTCAACTGGCAGACTGCAGAGTGAAAAGAAGCGGTGGCTGACTTCACACATTTTAGGAGCAGCATTGCGCAAGAGTGACACCTCTGATCTATTGAGTGCCTGCAGTCTGCCTGTGCTGGCTGCGCATGAAGTAGCATCCAATGTAGTGACTGCACAGCTCAGCCGGTGAACTGAAGAGGAAAGGTGGGGGTGGTGATCCAGACCAGAGGACTCTCGGTTCAAACCCCAGATGGAATGTTATTGTTGTTCCCTTGCGCAAGGCCCTGTACCTTAATTACTCTTGTAACAGATGGTGGGATCAACTGTAAGTGTAAAACACAAGTCACTATGGATGTGGGCCCTTGATAAAGTAAAGTCATAAATGATCAAATAGCCTAGGCAGTCTTCCCTGCCAGCAGACCCCTCTGCCACCCACAGTGTGGCTATATAATCAGACATTTTCACTCCCACCCTCAAGGGGCCTTATTTTTATAGCATGTGTATGTGGCTATGACTTACAGTCAATGTAATCTAGCGGCTCATAAAATCACATGTTACGGGACATTTTTTGTAAGCCCCATGGTCTGCATCCCCATGTTACTCAGGGGAAGAGAGACCCCAGCAGGGGAAGGGTTAAACTTTCAATTTGATAGAACTGGAAAATCACATGCCGTAATTAGATTACAGAGAGAGAGAGAGAGAGAGAGAGAGAGAGAGACTCATCCTTAATTAACTTGAACAATATTTTAATCAGGTTACCCCGAAAACCAATCTGTCTCTTCTTCAGAACCCCCCCGGGACCCGCTATCACTGTAAATGAAAGAAGCTGAGCACTCAAATGAGATAATTTGACACTAATTTCCCAAACAGGAAAGCACTTAAGATATACATTGATATAAATAAATAAATGGCTGTATCAATAAGTAATGAGGAACATTAAATATGCAATCTGCTGGGTATGCAGACGATCCGCTCAACATCTAGAGTGGGGCTTCACTCCATTTTTGTTTTGTTTTCCTGAGCAGTGCACCCAAGAAAAACATCAGCCTTCATCATAGGAGGAAATGAAAACGAAAATTACAGTCCCCCCTGGCTGGGAGGCTTCCGATAATGTCAGAGGCAGACAGCAGGCGCTGAACAACTGTCACCCACGCCCTTCAATTTTGTTATCCGAGCCCGGCCCGGCTATGCGGACGCATTCCGGGGAGATGTTCCATCTGTCGTCCAGAGAGAGGAGTCTGAGCCTAAGGAGCGCAGGGGAGGAGAGGGGCCGTGTCAGGTGAGGACTGGGCCTAATGAAGGAGTGTTCAACTCCGGGGTCTTGGGCGATGGCGCAAATCAGACACATGCTAGTCCTTTTCTCTCCATTAACAGCTGAGATAAAGAGCTGAGAGCGGAGACATCCCACTGCCACCCTTTTCGAGAACAAGTGGAAAACTGACCCATGGCCATGAATTCAGGGATAAAAACTGCAGCCTTAATCAGTGCTTTATTCTCTCTCTGTAGACGCCTTTATCCAGATTAACTTGTATAGCTATCACCTCTCATAAAATTGAACAGTAGGGACATAATTTCACCACAGCATTCAAGGTAGAATAACTGGCTCAAAGGTACGATGCCAGAATTCCTCCCGGGACTGAAATCCAGTATCAGGAGTCCAGCACCTATAGTGACTACTATACCCCACGCTGGCCCAGGGGACAGTTAAGAGGTTACAAAATTCAACCGCATGTAGGGGGCCTTGCACTGCAGACAGTGCTTACAGTGTTAATCTCTATCCAAGTCATGACCCCCTCCATTTGGTGCTTGGAATTCACAAAATCATCTAGTTTCATACTGGGTCCCTCACTATGCATTGTGGGCAATTGGAACACACAGAAAAAGCTATGCAAGTCTTCAGAGAGGAGACACAGCAACCTCTCTTTGCATGCAACAAGCACTGGAGTAGTATTCATGCAGTGCCATTGACACAGCCCAGAGGCTCTGCCAGACTCAATTTCCCATCTCCCACCTCTCTCCAATCTTCCATCAGAGAAAGAATGCACGAGGAGAGCTGCTCAGAGGGTGGAAAGAATGATAAGATGGTGACAGGTGATGTTAACAGGTTGATGCTGCCAGCTGTGGCTGGTTCACCCCCTGCGCCTCAAACAGCTTTGCACAAAATAGCAACGGTCCTTCCAGGAAACAGTCGGTGCCAGTCTTCCAAGGATGCCATCCTTCCACTTGGCCCAAACAGCTCTAATTTGATTAGCTGATGTTAGTTAGGCCGAAGCCCATCCAGTGAGCCCAGGCCACCAATCTATCCAATGAGCTGTTCTAAGAATATGGCCAAATTGGACACAGCGGTGAGAGCCTCAGGTCTGCCAGGATGTTCTAGGGCACTCAAGATGAGTCTGCTAGCTTGAGTGCATATCCATAAGGTTGAGGCCAAATTGGACATTGTAGACAATCCAGCAAATAATGCCTCATGCGAGCACTGGCACATTGAGAATTGGCTTAATTTGCAACCATGCAAGCCTTCTGAAAGTGGGCAAAACATTTTATTAAATCACAGGACAGGCTTACAGTCTTCAATCCTGTGTATGTGTGCGTGTGTGGTTATGGGCATGCATATGCAGATATTAGAAGTGACCCGTGAACTGAGGCAACAGTGGCAGAACCAACATCTGGCTTCACAGGTATTCACAGAAGTAGTTACATCAGCAGCATAACCCTGTAATCCAAACCCTTCCTTCCCATCCAAAATCTTCAATGTGTACCCAGCTGAGCAGCCCAATCAACTCTCCACTACATTAAAGCAGCAGACACTAGCTGCAATTACATAACACAGAGATAATTGCGGGGAGAGCTCCTCAAACGGAAATGCAGATCAGACTCACTCTCGTGCCCTGCTTCCTATCGGAGATGCAGCACTGGCAGGTGCTGGGACCAGCCCACTCGGGACAGCAGTGGCAGCTGGCGAGAGGTGGCACTTCCTGCTGTTGATACAGAGGCGTCTCCATGGCAAACGCTCCTCAGACTCCCATCAACACCTGGAAGGCAGCAATGTTGTCTCGCTGTGCAGGTGGTGCCAGCAGTCAGGCTTAATAAGTTCGGATTTGACGGAGTGTGATGTCCCCAGCCGCTGCCTCAGTCCTTCAATTCTCTCTCTCTTTCTTCTGTGCCCCATTAGCATGCGTCTAACAGGGATGTGGTGATGGAGGGGGATGACAGTAGGCCTTGTTTGCACCATAAACTCTGTATATGTATTGCCTCTAACAACTGATCCAACATCAACTGATCCAATGGCAACAAATCTTCACCACCCATCTATTCATCCATTTCTGGTGACTGCATCAATCTTCACAGAGGATTGTGGCAAGTCGGAGCAGAGCCGAATGTCCATCAAAGAGTGCTCTTGCACATACACACACACACCCACACACATACACTACGAGGTATAATTTAAGGAAAACAATTGACATAGGACAGCGTATCTTGGGAGAGTGGGAGGTAATGCCCAGGAAAAACATGCTAACTCTGCACAGTCAGGGACTGATTCAAGCCCAAGAACCCAGGAGCTGTGAGATGTCAGTGTTCAAACCATCATCGCAATATGTTCATGGTCAGTGCTTGGGGGGCAGAATCTATCTATGCTGCAATATGAACTGAAATGTGGAGTTCCTCTTCCTCGCCTCCCCCTGGCTCATTTCCAGTCTCTATGCTAGGATCTGTGACAGACCTAAAGCATAGGGCAGACTGCTGCAGTCCTCCAGAGAAAGACCCATTACTTCCCACATTTACCCTAACGGAAAAATAACATGAATTCCACATAACAGATGTATGCATGTGATCACATGTGAATATCTGTGAAGTAAATGTATGGTATACATGTGAAATGTCCAAAAAGAATGTGATTCCTATACACAGAATTTGTGTTAAGGACACTTAACATATGTATGGCCACAGACATAGTTTCTACAGCTGTCCAAAGGCATAAATTATGTTATGGATGAACATATAGCTGTCATTCTACACCTGCAGCCTCTATTGCAGATTAAAAATGACCTCTGAATTTGACAGCAATTGTATGCTGTCAATATGATGGCTCAGGTCTTTCATACACTGTAGCAACTTTCCTTTAAACGAACACTTATTCTAGTAATTATTTTTCTACAGGTAATTAAAAATGATCTATGTTTCACTACCCTTTTCCCCAGAAAGTGAAGCCCCACTATGCTATATACTGTTCATCTCATGGGCAAAAAATAATAAATGTGTGCTTTTTATTACTGTAGTTGTCAGAAACAAAGATGACTCAAATTTCCACTGAAAGGTTACAGCTTGTCTGTTATTGCAGTGTGTTGTGTGAGAGCCTTTGCAGTTATACTACACTCAAATTCATTCAAAGTGGACAATAATGACTAGTATTGGGCTCTTGACAGAAGTGTGGAAATAATCATTTGGTTTGATGTGATAAATTAACTTGTCTGAGGAATAACAGTAGTAAGTATTAGAGTATTAATGAACGCCACTCAAATCTTTTAAAAAACACCCACTAGGAATGAGTTTCCTTTACCCTTTTCAGTTACCATTAGCCAGAAAAGGCTTATGAATATGTATAGGAAAGATTGTTGCATATGTCATAAATATGACTGAAAATTTGACTGGAATACAATAATAGAGAAGAATGTTTGGCATGCAGAGTCATATTTCAAAATATCTGTATTATATCTTTATTAATCTTGAATGAACAGAGTAAATTAAATTAAAAATGTTCATCATGTAAGCAATTTAATTTGACAAATTGTTTTCCAGTTATCCATTCCTGGTTGTACCACTGCCTTTTTTATGGTAATTACAACAGCGTGATATTGAAAATCACATCATTTTAATCAAGTGAAATTAGCATTTGCCATGCTAATGCATTTTCTTGAGTGTTGCATAGTGTACAAATACTCAAACACATGTTTGAAATGTCAAATACAATTTACTTTGCTGCCAAAATAAAAATAACAGTTACAAAGTTGTAAGTTGAAGTGGGGCCTGGCTCAGTTGCCACACCATTTGACCTATGTATGATCTTCATATTCAATCACACAACTGCCTATATGTGGATACAATATAAGTTAATTTCTCAATTTCACTCAATTTCATTAGAATTCAGCTTTTAATCTCATTTTAAAAACTAGAGTTTGATTGGCTCATGGTGGCCTTATTGGTTAATATAGGTTCTAATGAATAACTTTGGTAAGTAACTTACTGTATGCCTAGGAGTGGTAAGAATTGTGAAAATGTGTTCATGTATATGAATGTATGTATAATAATAATAATAATAATAATAATAAACCAGAAGAAAAACATCAGACTGCCCATGCAAAGTGCCTGCCCCCTAAAAAATATAACACAGAGAACACTATCTGTAACTTTGAATGGAAAATAATGGGGTCATATCCCCAGACTACACTTCTTGCCAGCATTGGTTGTGTTGCTAAACAGGTCGGTACTTTAAATCTACTGCAACCACACCTGGGTCTAATACATATTTGAAACACTTGAACTGTTCAGATGCCAGTACAATTTGAAAACAGTCCTGCGGACCCCCAAGAATTTGTTACTAACCAAAATGCACAATCACATGAAGAATTTTGTGTTGCAGAATAGTATTAATAATAAAGTATATGTTTTCCTTTAAAACAGGAGTTGTGCTGGTGTCTACAGGGTTAAAGTATTTAAAATAAAGCATCTGATCCAGGTCTGATTGCAACACAGAGCTCTGACCTGCGACCACCACCCTCCTTTCCTTTCTTTTTTGCCATCCCATAATTTTTCACGGCTCCTGCAAGACAAGATGGCAGCACAATTTATTAGTGGCGCCGGAAGAGAGGGGAAGAATGAAGGTGGAGCATGTGTCTGTGTGCGTAATGCTGACAGGCTCCGGCTTTCATTTATCTGGGTGTGACCTCTGCAGCGCTCCAATTAAACTTCACCCGGGCCGGAGACTACTAGCAGTTCCTACACGTCCCCAAGTCGCCACATAAATTTCCATCACTTCGAGAAAGACCTTATAAAACAAGATTAATAAAGAATATATCGTTGACTAGTGACTCGTACACCCCAATGAAATTCTGCTGCTGGCCCTATCCGTTGGAGGGCAGGTGACGCATGTGACGGGCAGTGTTCTGCAACTGGGTTTGATTGAAGGATGAACTGAAAAACAAACCCTTGGAAGAGGGAAGATATAAAAGATGTAAAGCATTCAATGTGCCAACTGGCTTCATTTTCACCATAATATCAGGGCAGAGAGTGAATGCAGTCCCCCACTACCAGAAATTATGCAGTCGAGGTTTCCACATTTGGGAAATTCACAGTGGTCAGCACAACCGGAGTGCAATGGCTGAGTCTCGCTCTAGGTGAACCAATTTCAATTTAGCAAAAATCTGATTGTGGATTTACCTGCTTTTGATGCAAAACAAACAGAAAAATATCAAATTATATATCTATTTTTAAATGTAGATTTTTGAATCTCTGTCTTTCTGTTACTTTGCTTACATCAATCACCCTAAAGGGGGTCACCCTTTTTGGAATTGATAAATCTTGATTTACTGAAAATGACAAAAATTGATTTATCTGCTTTTGCTTCCGAACTCGTTTTCTTTCTATTCTCAAACTACTGCCTTCAAAGGGCCAAACACGGAGAGAAAGGGTACCATTTAAAAATTCTTTAGATGGACTCTTTTGGGGGGATTGACCACGCAAGTTTCCAGTGTAAAAGCACAAGTTCACAGAACCAGTACTTAAGAACATTTTGGCAACATGTTCATGTCAAGCCATGCCAATGAAGCAAACTGAATCTATATTTGGCAGATGAGTAGGGACAAGGAGACAGACGGACTACCCAAATGAGTTAGCAATCCAGTTCATCTGGCTCCCAGCACACCTTGCCACTCAGAAATCCGAATGGGATTTACAATGGGAAAGAAATGAGGAAACAAAATTTTCCCCACGAACGCATTTTATATATACTGTACACTAAAGTCATGATATAGACACGTAAATATGAGCAACATCGGTCGCAATGAGGCAGTCTCCAAAGAAATGCATCAATAAATGTTCCTTCCTATTGCTTTTACAACCTGCAGTAAAGTACTTCCTCATACTCTCGTCACATAGAGCACAGGGCAGCAGGGGAGGGTATTCTTGATGGGTGAGGGCGCAATGAAGTTTGAATCACCTTCTCTCTCTCAATTAAATTCAGACTCAATATGCTTTACTGGCATGATAAAAAAAGTAAATATTGCCAAATCATAACATACTAGAAATATATATAAATTGCATACAGCAATATATTTAAACATTAACACTCTACTATTTAACTGTGCTTTTGGTCAACTGCGGCAATGACAATATCGACAACAACAACAGAAATAATAACAATGAATTATAATACTCTATATTTGGTGGTATTTATCTCTGTCACACACACACACACACATCAGCGACAGTTCCTGACATCAGTCAGCCTGAAGGCACAGGTTTGTCACAGTGCACACACACACACACACACACACACTCTCACACACACACACACACACACATCTCACACACACACACACACGCACACATATGCACACACACACACACACACACACACACACACACACACACACACACACCCACACACACACACACACACACATGAGCACATCACAACCTGCAGCATCACCTCTAATGGGAGTGGGGATGTGGTGTGGGGTCACACAATTCAAACAAACTCTTCAGGAAAACCTGGATTGCCTTTTTTTTAAACACTCACTCTCTCCCTCACCCACACATACACACACATCTTAAAATAGAAGAGCGAAGAAAATCTATTTGTAAAACGGACTCTGGGTTCTCTAAAACACGAGCCGGTCACGGCTGAGAGGCGCAGTGACCGGGATGAAGGAGTGCAGGGGAGCGGGGTAATTGTGGCCATGCGAGCAGATGCACTGCGCTGTCTGTGTGAGCGAGGAGCCTGTGAACTGTCCCGTTCTGATCTGCCGGTTACACACCGCACTCCATTTACCCTTTATAAGAGTCATGTGTTACTGCCATGTCTCCTTCTTGAACTGCCACCACGGAAGGACAGTCCCCTGCCTCTTTCAGGGGGAGGAAAGAACTTTGTTCTGTTTTGGGGTTCCTATTCCGGTGCCTATTCAAATTTGTTCCCCTCAAAACCCTGAGCGTAAAAAAAAGCCTTAGTGGCTGATTTATGACTGACGTTTGCACTGGAAAACAACAGTGCAAAAAAGATTTGGGAAATTAAACGCACTTGTCTGTTTTCCGGTTCATGCTGCTCCTCTCCCTGATCTGACTGTACACTTGAGGAACCCAGAACTACGAATCAATGAATAAGGCATGAATGCCTGACCAAATAAACATGTTACGTTAAATCATGATGGCATTGGATCTGTAACTACAAGGCAAATCCACTTACTCTGTTGTTGTTATTCCCAATTCTCCTTTGAACCTCCACTGGAGCCAGCACTATCCTCAGGGCGGGGGTCAGCTACCCTCCCCCTCAAGGTGACCTCCCAGCCCCCAAACCCTGGTCCAAAATCAGTCCAGCTCCCAACGGTCATCAATCTGAACCTGCTTTCCTTGACCACAGGGGCCAGAAAGAGTGGAGCGAAGGGCCAATCACCCTACATGACCTTTTTATCCACGCCCCAGCTTTGTAACAAAACCACCTGGGTTCCACAGGAACAGCACGCCATCGATCAAGAAAGCCATCAAGCAGATTTTTGCCCCTTTTTCTGTATTCACCTTGTGACCATTGTGCTGCAGCTTCTGGGGGCGGGTGGAACTTCAGATTACATTTTTAAAGCTCTGTTGTAACCAAAAAAAAGTTCCCAAAAACTCTTACAGTGACAGTAAATGTATCAGTTAAATGGAAGTAGCAGCCTATTAATTTTTCTTATGACTGTAACCGTAAGTTATGGCTATGCTGTTTTGCCATCAAAACTGGGCATATTATAATTCATCGCTACACTGCTGTTTTAGATTAAAGGGAACAGAATCCTTCCACCCCTCATTCCCTTTGTTCTCCGTGACCCAAATTGAGACCGTCATTCACGGATCTGAAAGTCCCTAAACCGTAAATTCTTCATTCATCACTGAGCCACTTCAGGCTGGGGGGTATCAAGCTCTTTCATAAGTCTGTCTTTTTCATTACTCTTTCCTCAGAGCGGAGTGACAGATTGGAACCTGCATTTTTTTTTGCCAGGGTTCAACGCGAGAGTAATGGAGGCGGCTCTCAAAAATAGAACGAGGGAATAGGGCTCTCTGCCGTCCTTCAGCAGTCCTTCCCCTCCTTCCTCCCCCCCTCTCCGCCCCTACCCCTCCACTCCCCACTCGCTCCTGGCAGTTGATAAATCTGCCTGCCACAGCAGTGTGGTGGAACCAGCAAGCACAGGCATTGCTGCCCCAGCTGCAGGGAGAGGAGAGCCTGCCCAGCAATGCTGCTCTCTCTGGATCCAGCATATCCAGGACTATAGGTCATTATGCCACTGTCTGAATCATCGCACAGGTGTGTGTGTGTGTGTGTGTGTGTGTATGCTTCCCTGATACCTCACACATTGAACACTTGACCTCCAAAAATGCATTCATACACACATACAGACACACACACATACATCCATTATGCATGCACTATATACTGTATATGCACACAAAGACACAAATAAATTTGCAGAGGCAACATGATATTTTGCAGAAACTACATAGCAAAATGCAGAAATATGTCCTTAGCCAACTCTCAGAATCCATTTCAGCAGCACATTCACCCACAGCTCACCCAGCTTGCCACCATTGCCTCTGTAGATATGCCTCCCGGTCTGAATGGTGCTCCAGCATCTCATTCCCCCCAGGCTGAGTGACAGTACACTGCTGAAGAGCGCAATGAACCAGGCCTGGTACCAAGAGCAGAGGGGCGAAAACTGCAGTACAGCCTGGTATACCTCTACCCCCTCCAAACAAAGACTGCTAAAGCCAACTCAGCACAAATTCAAACCATCTATTGGCAAGCCTGGTGAGTCTTTATCTGAAATGCCATATTGCAAAATGTACTGCTCCATCCCACAGCGCTTAACGCACAAGCTCTGGGCATTAGAGATGGCGGCAGCTCCATTTCCTACACAGTCACTCCTGAATGGAAACTGTGTCGGGCAAAGACACCAGATGAAACAACTAAGCCCTGGACACACTCTTGGAGCCCGCGGAAGTGAGCCCACGGAAGTGTGCAATCCCATCACTGACAAAGCCGAGGTGGCATTAGTAGGATTTTGAGGGTATTAGCCATCCTGTTGCGTAGCAGGTTATAAGGTCCCAAACACTTGTGGAGTGTTTATTTCACAGTGGCAGAAGAGTGGACACAACTCACAGTTGTGGTGTGTTTATTTCACAGTGGCAGAAGAGTGGACCCATCTCACAGTGGCTCATATGGTGAGTC
Source organism: Aldrovandia affinis (assembly GCA_029706075.1). Lineage (NCBI taxonomy): Eukaryota > Metazoa > Chordata > Actinopteri > Notacanthiformes > Halosauridae > Aldrovandia > Aldrovandia affinis. Next base: position 911,939 of record JAINUG010000127.1, on the reverse strand, counting down.
AAGGCTGTTGGGGAGGGGAGGTCTGTGTATCACTGAAAAGCTAAGCTGTGAGTCTGACAGGAGTCAAACAGGGATTCTGTACTATGCTCCCCCCCTCCCCTCAACCAACTATCTCCATACTGCAGACAATTGTGTCAGGCTTCAAGTCTCTGGCAGGGGAAAAGCCAGGCGTCTGCTTCACCATGCGTAACACTATCATTAAAGCTCTGTTTGACACTGACACACGCAACAGAGGGCAGTCAGGCAAGAGTCTGAATGCTGAACAAAGAAACTCTGCCCTGCCTTGAGCGCAGCTCCTAACGAGGCCCATGGCATCGCCTTGAAGATTTGTGTGCGCTGGTCAAGGAGAGGTGTGTTATGGGATGCCCTGAGGGCACTGTGCACACATCCATCTACCATCTCCAGACCGGTATTGGAACTTCACTTACAAGGCGGTTCTGGGTGACAGCAGTTCTGGTGACATCTCAGGTGGGGGGAATTAAGAAACCGTCAGTTTTTATGCTTTGCCTGTGGAGGTTACAAAATAGGCTTTCTGAAAGTGTTGTTTATATGGGGTAATGGAGCCCGCCTCTCTTCCTGCAGAAAGCTTAACCACTGGATCCTCTGGGACCTCTGCATTCAAAGCATTTTTCCACCTCATCACACTGGGAAACACGGTGCAATTGGGCCAGCACGTTTACTTATTTGATGGTATTTACGCTGGCTGGCCAGACACAGGTCCCCGACTCGGGAACTTTGGTCTCTGTGTGCTTGCCTTCTGGGATCAATAGCAATCAGGATCCTGATTACACAATTGCACAGCCGCCCCTCGTTCTGGCCAGGAGGGAAGCGGGGGCTATTGCCCCTCAAGCTTCCTAAGCCACCACTCTTGTACCTTCCACATCTGCTACAATGGGCTAAGGAAATGACATGACTGCTTATTGCATAGGACTCCAGTATTATAGTGTGCTCTATGCCATGTTGTGCTGCAGGACTTCAGTCATGGGTTTGAATCTCTGAGTGATATTGCTGAAGCCTAAACAAGGTACAACTGCACACCTGAACATTTCTAGTGGTGACACAGCTGTACAGACAATCTCTTAGAGTGGTGTAAGTGATAAACCAGCAGAGCCCTGAAAAAAGGCATCTGGTAAGCAAATTATTAAGGTCAATCATGATGTGGAGTAGAGATCCAGTTGCAGTTTAGCAGTGGAATCCAATGCCCCCACATTTTCTGGCGATTTGGATACAGTGAGATGCCTTCCCCAAACTTGGTACAAGAGGAACGGTAGTCACCAAGTCAAAGGCTTCTGCACATACACTGAAAGGCGAGGTTGTTCTCGATCTCTGCCTGGGGTCCCACGGGGGCCCCTGGCTGGGAATGCTGATTGGGTCAAGCTCATAAATTTCAGCCGACTGTCCCCACCCCTTCCTTGCCTTCAACCAACCTCCCCCACATGGGACACAGTTCTGGGATTCAGGCTTGGATGCTAAGCTCTTTCCCTGAACTTCACTCAATGTGGCGGGCTGTAAATATGCTAGTGTCATAAACAGCAGGTGTTATCCCTCCCGTCGTTAATTATCCAGCCGTCTCGATTTGGGGCCACTCTTGATATGCAAATCCTAACCCCCCCCCGCAAGACCCACTCTCCCTGCACTGCCCCTCTCTCCTGACCCCAGCTTTCCTCTGGAAAGCCATGCTATTCTGTAACCTGATGGATCCTGGTTATGTCACCTCCGGTTGGAGCAAGGTTCGCTTGTAATGCGACACCGCCAAAGCAAGATGGGACATAAGGAGTTTGAGGGGGAAGGTGTGGGATCTTTTCTTCCTGGATTCTGATCCCGAAAGGTAGTTGTTCCCAGAGAACCACACTGGAGTTTGAGGGATTTTCCCTCATTAACAATTTATTTCACTTCTCCTTGCAAAGCGCAGGTCTACCGGCTGGAAGACGTCACAATGATTGATGCAATACTAGGGGCGAGATGGCCTTCCGACAGAGATGTCATAAATAAGACAGAACTAAAAGAAAACACATATAAGAATCAGCCTGAGGTTAAGAGGCACCCAATGAGGTCAGTGATGAGGGAATATCACTTGTGATATGAGCTGATCCCACTCAGATAACCACTGTATCTCATTCCCAGCACAGAAGGATTGATATGCTTTAACACAAGTTTAAAAAAAAAGCTTTAGGCTTATGGGTAACGTGCCTCTATGACCTAAACGCCCACTAAAACTGGCAAGCTCCAAACAGCGAATTCAACATTTAATCATTTCTTGGCTCTGAACAAAGGGAATATTTTTTGTAACAATGACAATTTCTGTACAGGAATTAGGCTGGAAAAAACACATTTGGCTCCTGTTCATAATGGCACGAGGGGAGGGAGCTTGGTGTCACAGAAGGAAAATCAACATTTATGCATGAGGTCAACACGAACGCCCTGCTTATAACCAACGGGCAGAGGGCACATGCATGGGCATCAAGCCATAGTGGACTCTAGCCCTGATTCAGCACAAGACACAACTGCAGACATGTAGACCTTGTAAAAAAGAAAACCTTATCTACCGATATGTGACAAAATATCAATAATTCTATTGCTGAATGTATTTGTTTTTGTTAATCTGAATTATCACCTTATATAATAATATGGTTTTACAGATACCTCCTGTCAATGTGTTAGAAATGTGTCATGCTCACAAGTTCCTGGTACTGCGGGCCTAACCTGGTCATAAGTCCACTTCTGGGGATGTGTTTTGTATATCTGTATGATAATTTGTATCTATCTCTGTGCATAAATAATAAATGAAAGAACTGCACTGAAATGTGTTAGTGTGCATGTGTGTGTGTGTATCATCTTTACCAGTAGAATCCACATTCCATTCCCTTCTGATTCTTGGCTTGGGCTCTGTGTTGTAGTGTATGCCAGGTTCCAGTCCACTGTGCACTGACCTGCCAACACACATCCAGGCTACTGTCCATGGCCTTGATCCTAAAGACCTTTTCAGATCAAAGTGTTCAGCGTGAACTTCTGAGTTTTATAATGTCTGAAGATGCCTGCTATGTTCTCCAAGATTCAATATGGCAAACCTTGAGTCCAAAGTTTAGAGACAAGGCAGATCCCCTGAAGCAAACTATTTGTTATGTTTATGTTATTTAATGTGTTAACCGTTGTTACAATGTGGAATGTGTAGCCTTTACACTTCTTAATGTTTTCATTTTGTTCTGAACTGGACTTAAGACAAATCCTGTCTGTCCGAGTGGCTGCTTTTCTGAACACTCAGGGTCAGTTCTAGTGATTCAAAACATATGTGCATTTCCACACTGTCCCCAGCCTGTTTTGTTTCACAGAAGCAAAAACATGAGTCACTCAGGACAATTCTAAATGTATTAGTGGATGTCCTTATCCAAGATATCTTATGTTTCTTCTGTATGCACATTGCTTAAGAACACAGAACATCCCCTGTGACCAGCATGGGATCTGAACCAAGAAGCGACATCCAAACATTCTTAACACATGTCTTAGGCACTTACATTCCTATACTGACAGGGACAGTGGCTCTTATCTGACCTCTGTGACAGTTAAACCAAGAGGAAATCTTGCCCTCGGGAATCGTGAGCATGTAACAGAGATGGCTTCTAATCTGTTGAAGAATTAATACTGGGGAGGAGCACACTAATCCTGGTAATCCACAGTGAACAACGTCTTCTTCTTCCTATGTGTGTCCAGGAGTGCTGGAGGACCCATAGCATGTGTAAAGGAACCATGGTGGCATTTGTTTTGTTTTCTCAGGCACAGAAGACATGCTCTGCTCACCTTGCCCATGACCCAACGCCTGTAGTTAATTGAAACCATCACTGCACTAGAGTACATTGCGCAAAAATAGATAATCGATTCAGTACACTGACGTCAGCTTCACAGTGCATTGTATATCTGCTCTCTGACTACAATTTTACATTCCCCGGTAATCCAAGAGAGCAGACTTTAGAGCAACTCCCTCCTGGGGTCCTCAGTAATCAGTTCAAATGCTGCCTGAACGTTTTCAGGGACACAATGTATTACTCTGTGCACTTAATTTAGGCTAATCAAGAGCCAAACAAGAAGCATACTGTATATTGTTGGACAAGCCTTCAGGTTTTATACCAGAGTTCAATAACCTAAAAATGATAGTTTTCTTCCGCATGCCATTAAAAGGAGAGAAAGAAATAGGAGAAGAATCCTCTGAGCCAGATTAACATCCTCTCATACTTTCGGGCTGACTGTAATTGTGAATGTAGATGTGGCACGGTGCTCCCACAGCAGAGTGGGCCCACATTCAATGAAAACGTTATGAGCGAAAGATTGCAGAAACACTGAACTCTTGAGGAAATCAGTGGAGCCAGTGGCAGGAGGAATGCAGGCTCTTGGCCCAGGCCCGGCCTGTGTGGCTATGCCAAGCGAACCCAACCCGCCGGTCGCGAGCAGGGGCCTCTCTGCTTCACAGCGGAGAGCTCTGGAAGGCTCCTCACGCGGGATGAGGACTCTTGAAACTAAGTGGTGGGAGAAGGGAATGCATCACCGGTCCGGGCAAATATTCTATAGACTCATCAGATATTCAGCTCCCACATTCCTTCTGAGGTTCCAGTTGGTAACAGGAGGTTTCCAGTGATTTAATACAGTACAGAACCACAGTATTGAACTTTGTCACATCCCTTAATTCATTTTCAGAACATGCATCAAATTGAAATGTTTTGGCTTCAACTTCAATGTTAGGAATACAGAGATGGCCTCCCAGGTGATGTAACCGTAAAGGCATTCAAATGCAGGTTGCCTACTGCAACTGGGGTTCGATTCCCCGGCTGCGCCAGTCCGGCTCTGGCTGGGAGTGCCGCTGCGGGGCAGCAATTGACTGTCCGCCCCAGGAATGGGGGGAGGGAAGCCGATATGAGACTCTATGTGTACCGGACTTACAGTTAATGGCTTGGCGAGTTCAGGCTCAGAGGAGGTGGGACATCGCCTTTGTCACTGCCGGTCTCAGGACTATGGCAGTGAGCTCACAATACAAGAGGGTGGGGGGGGTAGGTGATTTACTAAAACTAATTTAAAAAAACAATACAGAGATGAGTGTCTACAGAATCTGTGGCTCGGTGCTCCTGCCACCACAATGGGACAAAGGCGCATGCACCAGTCATCTCATGCCAGTCTGAAGCTGGGAGATATATGGAGGCCACATTAAAAAATTACTTGTATAATAATCAACTGGCCCCATGCATCAATGGACAACTATAGGAACAGCCTCAAACATTCCTGGAGAACAGAGGCTGAACAATACGACTGCGCAACCCAAGCCTTCAAATTAATGAGAGATGAGTCACGAGGAAAATAAGATTTGGCTCCCGCTGAGACAGACTGAGGGATAGTCATTCTTGATTAGGGTTTATTCACTTTTTTTTTTTAAGAAGTTGGTGCCTTGAATAACAATGAATAGTAATCATGTCTCCTGTGATATTCGTGGTTTGACTTTGTGATTGTATTTGGACTCCTGCAGTGAGTCTTGGTTTTTAATCCTCCGGGGAGGTCTATCCACAGACTCAGGAAAGAGTCGCTCCGCAGCTGTGTGCATGAATCACGGCATCGACCAATCTTTTATTTACTGTGATAATAATGTTATAACAAGAGCTCAGTTTTTCAATTCCCTTTTATCCATGGGAAATTGCATCCGCTAAAATTATCCCCATTAATAACTATTCCAATTACAAATAACTGCTTTGCAGAATGTATGCATGCATGCACAGAGTGAGTGAGTGAGTGAGTGAGAGAGAGAGAGAGAGAGAGAGTGTGTGTGTGTGTGTGTGTGTGTGTGTGTGAGAGAGAGAGAGAGAGTGTGTGTGCGTGTGTGAGAGAGAGAGAGAGTGTGTGTGTGTGTATCTGTGTGTGTGAGAGAGAGAGAGAGAGAGAGAGAGAGAGAGAGAGAGAGAGAGAGAGAGAGAGAGAGAGAGAGAGAGAGTTGTCTGACATGCAGCCAGAACTCCTCATTTGAGTCTCAGAGTATGAGGAAATCAGCATGTTCCTTTGATCTGCTGAGCTTGCCCCCAAGTGGGAGGAAAGGAAATTACAAGAGCTTTCCTTTCCAGACTCCTGACTGTGAGCATTCCTGTAGCTTTCAGAAAAAAGGCCAATATTTATACCAAGGACAAGATTTCACTAACAGAGAAAAACTGGACCCTGGCCATCTGTGATTTCACAAATGGTTCCAGTACCATGGCTGTTTCTACAAGGCTGTAGCCTATCCACTCTATTTAAAATAAGCAGACATGATACAGAGTATCAGGTTAATTATACATACATATCTATAGGTGTGTGTGTGTGTGTGTATATATGCTGGCCAAATCCAAGACTCAATGCGGGTCAAATTCCTTGTGTAAAACACTTAATGTGCAATTAAGTCTTGCGGCGTGCACGGAAAACCGGTGTAACGTATTTTTCTGGTATCCATGCGTGGTACATTACAATGTGCATAAACACTAGTCCCCTTAAGTGACATATAAGAGCCACCCATTACTTAATTCTGACTATTCTCTATGTATAAAAATCCCCAAAACGTAAATTATCAGAATTTACAATTTCATTTTTTATTACAAACGCAATAGACTATTTCGATTTAAATAGTTAAAATGACTGTGTACCACCTTTCGACATTACTTTGAAAATGCCAGTGGTATCAGACCTCCCAATTTCTGAAATGGTGGCAAATCACTTTTTTAAAAGTACAATTTTTGACATCCTATGTTCTGTCAGCCATAATATTGTGATGACAGCTACCACACCTGGCGTCAGCATTAACATAATGTATAGGCTAATGTCACATAATGTATTATAATATATACATACTTGGCCAGAGAATTCGCATTATTGTGATGTGCTAAATACCACAGGGCGTAAGTAGTGTTATACCTGTAGCCATAGCTTTATGATTCAATAAAAAGAGGCACGGGCTTTTTGATCAGCTTCATGAAATCACTGATAAAGAGGCGTTAAATACAAAATGAGAATTTCCAGTCTGTCCTTCTAAAAGGATATAGCATATCTGAAACAACTCTTCCGTCATCAAAAGCACGCGGATACTCTTGAACTCTTCCCCCCCGCAGTTCAAAGCAATTAGGCGCGGATAGCACAGTGGGCATATACCCAGGGCAGCCGCGTTGCTCGCTACCTCGCAGAGCGCGCAGTCTGTGATCCAGCACACAGAACAGCTCGCACGGAGAACTGAGCAGCCTCGGGCGACAACGCAATACCGCTCCCCCAGGCACACCAGTTGTCCCGGAGGCTAACCGCTGTCCGGCACCTTCACATCACACAAGTTATCATCGGGGTATTTCCAGAATCTCATCCTCTCCGTAAAAGATGAAAATGCATTTTCTCGTCTAAGATAATCGTAGGACATTCCGTTACACCCACCTGAGTAAAACTGCACTGCAACTTTGCTTGGGAAATAATTACAAGGTACCGGCTCTTAATAAAATATGTAAACGTGTTTGTCTATTGCTATGAAACCTACACTGGGAATTATCCGTGGAATATGCAATGTTAGGGAATGCAGCCTACTTAATTAACTTAATTTTAAGATAAAATGTCACATAAAATCTACCGCGTAGCATACCAAACTAGCCCAGTTAGTCTACCTTGCTAAGAGACTTCTACAGCACACATACATATACACAAAAATAAAAGAACAAATACAAATTAATAAAGAAAATGAATTTGCAAGTGTCGTTTCAATTTCCCTTACCTTCTTCCGGGGCTGCCATTTCATCATATTTGTAAACCAAAAATGTACAGCATCAAGATATTATACACGCTGAGAAATAAGATTGAAGGGAGTTGCAGGACCGAGTCATACTGCCTCGCGACCTCCTTCAGTTTTGCAGCATATTTCCTCCGAGAAGAAACACATGAAGAACATGACGGGGCACAGCAGAATGGGGACCACTGCTTACAAGTCTCCGGTTAAATCCAATATACACTGTACGTTGATCTGGAACTTCACCAAGTGAAATGAATTACCGCATGGTCCATAAGCAAAATTGCAAGTGTGCGGATGGGCGATCCGGTCGCTTCACGCAGTGTGTCGGTAGAAAGAGCGCTGCAAAGCGAGGCTCCTCGTTGAAGGTGGACAAATCCTTTTACTGTAACAGCACGTTTGTGGTGCTGTTTATTCAAAAACTTTTATTCTCTTTAACGTTCAAGGTTTTAAAAATAGAACAGAATGTGCAAAACCGTGTTGAGAAACACTGTCATTTAGGTCATTTTTAGCATTTCAAAATTCGCCTGTCTCCGAAAAATAGAACTAAAAGAAGACTGCATTCAAAACCAAGGGAGTTGTTTTCCTTCTTTCCCTTTCCCCTGGCAAAAACAATATATTTATTATCAATCCGTATTGAAAATACCCGTTCTAGCCAAAAGGATAACGTGTCATCTTTCTTTGCAGGCTTGCAGTTTTTAAATCCCGATAACAAACCGTAATTCCAGGAGAGAACTCAAACAAGAAAGCGCGACTTGGTAAGAATAAGCAGAGCGAGAGAGAAACAGTCGCAGAAAAAAAAACAGAAAAATCCCAAGAATTTCTGCGCGAAGAGCTAGAAGGATATCCTGCAACGGCAACAAACTGGACTTCAGTACACTAATGACTTCCTTCCCTGCTCCTTCGTGCTTCGGCTTTGCTGATATAGAGCAAAAGACAGAGAAGGACCTGCCTACCGGGTCATAGAGCCGTCGTATCGCGCTACAGTGGCTTATTTAGGAAGCAATTGTAATCCAGTTTGTTTATAATACCTCTATACATCAAAGGATACCGTTTCTCCAAGGGTAAAAAGTGAAATTCCATTCAACACTGTGATTTCATTAATTTGCTAATTAAATTCCCTGCGATTTAGGTAATCCAAATACTTACATTTATATAGCCTATTTCTTAATTTGGAAACACATTGACAATACTTGGATATTGGAATTGCTGATTAATATGGATTGTGATTGTGAAGCAGACGTTGTGACATCGGCTACAAATTTTGTTAAAAACATTAATTAATGTATTTAAAACATAATATATCATATAATGAATATGTTAAGTATTATCATTTCCAGTGAAAATAAACACAGTATACTGATCACTCAGAGGAGCAGACAATTATCCTTTGAGACTAGAAGTGACATTCGAGTTGTGGGTACGCAAGCTGCAGACAGTTCATTCTATTAGAGCATGTAGGGAAAATGCCCTTGCTTATATTTTTCAGTTAGCATATTCATAACTCCAGATAACTTGTGTCAACTGTACAGTGGCAAAGACACATGACAACTGGAGGTGTGCAATATTTGACTGTGATGTACAAGACTGGTGGGGAGAAGATGCTGCTTTCCATGGGAGTCCTTTCGGGGAATGGGGGAATATGCCAACGATGAGACTGAGAGATGTGAAAATGGGGTCTGTTCTCTGTTTCCTCTGTCGGAGGAGAACAATCTCCCAGCTTACCATGTAAAGAAACCTCTAAGACTCTCCGCAGATAACAAAATGCGTAATACCACGCCGGTTTCATCAGCTCTGTTTACCTCACCATCGCCTTTCCAGATGGACCCATTTAACCTAGGTTTAAGGTTGTTAGAGTTGCCCTGCCTCTTCCTGGCAAATTGCCTTGACCCCCCCCATAATATTATTCTAGGCTCTGATTTCAAAAGGATGGAATGCCATCCTGAGACAAGTACCACGAGAGGAGACAGAAATGTCACACTTTGTCCCACCTTTGGAAGTATGCGCCCCCACATTTAATTTAACGTTGATTTTATTCTTCTCTTGATGGATTGGGAACCACCCGTTTGTGTACCCAAAACTAACTGAATTTTGTACCACCTCTGTGAACAGGCAAATTGTGTACTGAACCATGTCATACTCTGTAATGAACTATACAATGGACAAAAACTGTTACTGCATTGTTTTATTGTATTTTCTTTCAGTTGGTGGGTTAGTCCCCAACCTCTTATAGGTTAATCATTGTCAAAACGTTGGTTCTCCGCTCTCTCAACAACTATACACTGTGTCTACCATTTTGTTATGAGCCAAACATCCCAGAGAGACCTTTCCTGGATGCTGACTGTTTCAACAATTTAATAAAAATGTCAAAAATCAAAGCTGCAAGTTATTTGAAGAATCCAGAGGCTGCACAAACAGAGAAAGAGGATAGCAGCAGAAGCAGATTTTCACGTATTCGTCAGAAGAGCGACATGACAAGCTGGACAGCCCCGTGTCTCATAGTGTGAGCGTCTGACCGATGGCTGAGCGGTCCATTTTATTCCATCTTTGTGGCACCTCTATTAAGCTCTGGCCTGGACTGACACCTTTCTCAGCAGGTTGGTCAGGTAGCTACCTGGGAACGATTTGGCCTTGCGATGTGGCGGGCTGATATGAGGGTTGGCACTGTTTTACTCACCTGCCAGGCCCTGTAGCGCAAATGGCATGGCCGTTTCCCAGGAGATATAATCACAGCACTGATAAGACGAGCAATTTTTCCTGTCCCGACGGTGTGATTTTATCAGTTCCTTGGGTTTGGGGGGAGAATCATATGAGTAAATGTTGCATGCACAGAAATGGGAGATAGGGGGTATTCTTCCAAAGCGGCCCCCCATTCCATCAACACACCCATGGAAAGGCTAAATTAAAAATAATAATAAAAAGTCCCTATTTTTGTATATATATTTCTTTCAGATTTTTTTTTTCTCCCAATTTGGTGGTCAATTATACCCTCTATTTCTTTTGACTCTCCCTCCCCCACAAACCTGCTGCCCACCTCCATGGGACAAGCTAACACCTCGAGGAAATGATCCGCCTCCTCTGAGATGGAACTGGCCCAACTATGCTTACAAGGTCGCCCTACCGCTCCTCGGCAAGCTTGGGCCGGCTTTTCTTAGCTTGTGCCAGAGGCGGACCGGCGCAGCCGGGTTTCAAACCACAGGTGTAAAGTCTGCCATTTTGTTTCTTTCTACTCCACACCAAGGAAATGTAAGAAGAAACTGCAGAAAAGTCAATCTAAATGTTAAAACTTAATATTGAATTCAGAACAAAACTAACTAATAATAAATGTAACTAATAATGTAGTGGTTTTCTGCCTATTAGCAACTTGGTTATTATTTTATTACTTTCTAAAATAAGTAATTTACTTAATAAAATAAATGTTGAATATTTAACATTGTTAAAAATAATTATTATATTATATATTTATAATATTAAATTTTTTAATATAAATATGTAACATTATTAACTAGGATTAACTGCTTTCTTATAGCATGGACAGCCTCTTAAACAGAGTCTGCCTCAGAAAGAGAATTAAGTGTTACTCATTCTCTCTACCAAACCAGTCTCTCAGGTTATTTCAATCACGACACAGCCAAATTTGGGCATGGTTCTGGTGATCTCTCCTGCACCCAGTCATTATGCAGGGACTGAGGATGTTGCAGGAAGTCAGGCAGGAGACAGAGGAGAAGCATATGGTCTTTAAGACAAAAGCAGCACAAAGGACACAGTTGAACGGGCACTTAGCGCTACATCATCCACTCCAATGGATATAAATGAACTGCATTGTGCGGTCCTGTCACTGAGAGCGCAGATGTTAAGTAGGCCCCACGTGCCAGACGTTAGTGTCGCTGTGACTCAAGACCACAGCGCCACAGCTCTGCTGCCTCCAATCGATCCGGTCCTCTTTTCACACCGCCCTCTCTCCTGACATTTCCTCCCATTTCACCCTCCCTGGTTTTATCCGCCGATTCACTTATTCCAAGAGAGCGAGCGCTTCCCTACAAATGGTGATGACACTCTTTAGCTACCCTTAAAGATCTCTCCTCCCCCCACTGCCTGCTCTCTTTGCCCAGAATGCTGCCAGCATGCAGAGGAACCAGGTGGGGGTGGGGGCGGGGGGGGTGCAGAGGACTCGGAAGAGCAGAGGACAAAGTTTTGTCTTCCAGTCTAAAGTTTGCCCTCAAGTTGAGAGTCAATGTTTGTCTATCGTTATATCAGCCTTGTGTCAGACATGCATTTGAAATACTTTAACTCTTCAGATGCTGGTAAAATTTTAAAACCCTGAAGAAAATTTTAAATGTAAAATTTGATGCTCCTTTCCACTCCTTGGCAAATTGCCTTCACCCCCATGATATTATAGTTGGCTCTGATGGCTGGAACGCCACCTATGTGCTGACAGACACCTTTGGAAGTATGCGCCCCCACATTTATTATTATTATTTTTACCCCATTTTTTCTCCCAATTTGGTAGCCAATTACTCCCGCTGTGCTTATTTCAATCCCCTCTCTTTATTGTCTTCTTTCTTTTGGTGGGTTATAGGTCTTATAGGTTCCTCTAGGTCAACAGGTTGGTTCACTACTCTCTAAACAACTACACACTGTGGGTCAGATTTACTACAAGGTCGCAACATCTACGCCAGGTTCACTAAACGGTCACAATGAGTCAAATCTCTACTAGGATGTAATTTCCAGTGGTTACATCACTCTGCAGCCTTTCCTTTAGATAAGGAAAAATCATCATTCGTTAAATCTGTTCATGCATATGTACATCTGGGGTGAGCGCCCTAAAACAGGGTGGAGATTTTGTAAATTAGTCAGATGAAGCATTCCGTCTGACTTCTTAAACATTGTGACTCTCCTCTGCATGGGACTTTGCTGAGTGCTGATATAGCCTAGCTCACATTGTATAAAAGGTATGTCAATATATAAAAAGGAGTTATCTCTCCCAAACATGGCAGTAGTCATCAGAGCCAGAGAAGACACAGAGGCAAAACAGAATAAGACAGGAGAGGGTCTTTCATCCAAGAATTATCTAGATCTTTTAAAAGTACAGTTGCTTGGGTTGCAGGCATTTTACAATCCACGTTTTGTATCGCACTCTCCAAGGAGCTATTCGCTTTGTCCAAGCGGAGACAAACAAATAATCACAAATGTTGCTGCAAAGTACCCGGTTCAGGTCACGAAAGCTTTATTTTGAGGAATAGCTGTATCTACAGACAGCTAAGCAACAATGGAGACTATGGAGAAACCTGGCTGTTAGTGCATTGAAAGTATTGTTTCAGAATTGTAAATATATATCCTATATAGCACATGTATTTTTACGTAGAACTCCTCAATTATTTTCAGATATAATATGTTTTACATATATTTGTTTAATTGAAAGGATGCATGATTTCTATTGACCAATCTGTCATCAGCTACCAGTCAGTAGCTGCCTACCCATTTCTGATACTGGTAGTGGAAGGAATGATGAACCGCCTCCTCCGAGATTGAACTCATTAATTGCTGACTGTGGCCAGTCAGGTACTGCTCCCCCTTACCTCCAGTCACTCATCACTCCCTACACCCCTCCCAGAACCCACCACTCCGCCTCCTCTGGTAAACTGACTGTCCCTTCCCTCCGGGCGCCTGGCAGCCGCTCCTCGCGGTCTTGCCTCTTCTCTGTCCTGATCCCTCGCTGGTGGAACGACCTCCCGCAATCGGTCAGGACCGCGGAATCACTTGCGATCTTCCGCAAGAGACTCAAAACCCACCTCTTCAGACTCCACTACCACTGAACTCTGTCCATCTAGCTAAATTGTCTTCACCACTGTTTACTTGTTCAACACTATACTCCTAAAAAATAAAAAAAATAAAAAAATTACACTAACATTATCCTTCCCGGTGTTACAGGTATGGTACGCAGATGCCTGCAATTATGTCTATTGCTGTATTACTGCACTGATCTCGTGCGCTAACTATGATTGTTCCTACCATGTATTAATGCACATCTTGTAAGTCGCTCTGGATAAGAGCGTCTGCTAAATGCTTAAAAAAATGTAAAAATGTAAAAGCATTCGCCTGGAATGCAGGTTGCCCACTGCGGCCGGGGTTCGATCCGCAGCAATCAGCTGTCTGCCCCAGGCGGAGGGGGAAGCGAGAGATGGCACAAGCTTGCCGAGAAGTGTGGAGGGCTTCCCTGTGGGCAAAACCAATAGGCAAGTTCCGTCTCGGAAGCAGCGGTTCATTGCCGAATTTATTAGATTTTTGTGCCAATTGTCAACTTTTCTAAGGATAGTAGCAGCTTTTCCCGATAGATGCGGGCGGCGGGCTTGTGTGGGAGGGAAAATTGAAGAAATAAAGGGTACAATTGGCCACCAAATTCAGAGAAAAACTTGGAAAAAAGGGGAAAGAAAATGCACAAAAGTTTGTAAATGACAAACTGATAACCTTATGTGGCAATTCACTGCTCACAAGGCATTTTCCAAATATGACCACAGGGGTGACCAAATCTTCCAGAATTTATTAGATTTTTGGTGCAGGTCAATTGTCAACTTTTCTAAGGATAGTAGATTTGCAACATGTAACAGCCACATTTTAATAGAAGAAACTTCTGATGTAGACCATAACAACAGAATACACTTTTGGGCAGGTAAGTGAGAATGCTTAATATATAATCAGTGACTTCACCAAGGACCAAATCTGGACTATAGTTCAAAAGATTTCTATCGAATATATTTTGAACCTGAATAGTCAAGTGAACCTGTTTCCAGTAGGCCTGGACTTTGTCACAGTGCCATTGTAGTGCCCAGCCTGGCCTTACATTTGAAACACAAGTGAATGGAGTTAAGATATATTTTCTGGAGGTGAACAGGAGTAGGATATATTCTATGTATAAATTTGAAATTTTGCTCATGTACACTAACAGAGTGTTTAGGGAAAACCCTTTCACAGATGGCACACCAGTCATCGTCACTAAAATACTCAAAGTCTCGTTCATCAATACCTGACCAAATTGCACATACATCTGACAAGTTGCCACTGACATTGCCAGGGTATATGAGCAGCTTCTCAATGACTGTGAGCTCTGATTGAATTTTACCTTCCCTCTTTAGGGACTCAACGAAATGGCTTATTTGTAAGAATTTTAAGAAATCATTGTTGGATATATCAAAGCTGTGACGAATTTGCTCAAACAATCTCAATGAGTCATAATTAAATAGGTATGACAAATCCATAATGCCTTTTGACATCCAAATCTAGAAGCCCAATGTTCCTAATTTGCAGACGAAAGTCTGGATTAAGGGCAACAGGAGACCACAGCGATATACCATCTGGGATCCTCAGATATTCTCTAACATCTCTCCAAGGCAAAAGTGTATTAAATACAATAAAATTGTCAGTTAAAGATTGTGTCTTCTGGATGTTTTTAATGAATAGTAGGGATCTTAGTGCCTTCGGGTGACATGTAAAGGATTCCACACCAACCCGTAGAGATTCACGCCTATTCAGGAACCAACTCATCATTCATTTTATCAGCCCAATAGTAAAGTTACATGTTCGGTAAGGACATCCATCTTTTTTGAACTGCAAAGCTTGAAAAATTTGTTTTGTGACCTTTATTATTCCAGATATTCTCCAGGTATAGAGAAAGAGGCATTGAGCTTCTTGAAGAATTCAGAAGGCAGATAGCAGGGGAGATTGTGAAACAGATCATTTAGTCGAGGCAATACCTTCATTTTAACAATGTTGATTCTGCCAAAAAATGAGGTAGGCAGGGCTGACCAAATTGTCAAATTCTGTTTCATTTTCTTAATCAGAGGCAGATAATTTGCTTTGAACAGCTGTTTAAGGTCAGGAGTAAATAACATTCCCAAATATGTAAAGCATGTGTCATCTGAATGAAAAGGGGACTTAAATTTAGCATTAGATGGGATATTTAAAGGCATTAGATGGGATATTTAAAGGCATTAGATGGGATATTTAAATGCATTAGAGTGGATATTTAAGTGCATTAGAGTGGATATTTAAATGCATTGCCATAGACATTCCAAGATTTATTTTATAACCCGAGAGACAGCTGTACTGGGATATCACATCTAAAACGGCTGGGACTGAAGTTTCTGGTTTTCTAAAGTATAACAATACATTGTCCTCATAGAGTGATATGCGGCATTCCTCTTCTCCCACAGCTACACCAGACATGCCCACATTGGCTCTGAATGATTCAGCCAGAGGTTCTATTACTAATGAAAATATAAATAAAGAGGTGAAAGAGGACAGCCTTGTCAGCAGCCTCTAACCCCTGACAATTTGTCAGACAATAAGCCATTAGTATTGACCGCTGCCGTTGGGTTGGAATATAAGATTTTAACTAAATGAATAAAATTAGGACCCAGGTTAAACTTTTCCAAATGGCAAATTAAAAGCTCTATTCTACTCTATCGCACACCTTGCAGCATCTAAAGAAATGATAATTACCTGAATGGCTTTCCTATCATTCAGGTAATTTACTATATTCAAGACATGTTGCAGGTTATCAAAGCCATAGCCAGTCTGGTCAGGTTTAATCATTTTTGGCTGCACCACTTCAAGTCTGCAGGCTAGACATTTGGCTATCTTCAAATCTACGTTTAGTAAACTGATCGGCCGGAAGGATGAGCATTCTAATAGCTTTTAATCTTTTTTTTAAAGTGGGCTGATAGAGACCATTTTCCATGTTTCTGGAGCTGTGCTCTCTTCAAACATGTTGTTAATTGCTAGCATAAGTATAGGACATATTTCAGGCCAGAATTCTTTTGTAAAATTCCAATATGGTTTCCATCCAGGCCTGGTGTTTTTCCCAAGGGCATTGATTGAATGGCCTCTCAGATCTCTTCAGGTGTAAACAGGGCATTTCAAACAGTTTGGTCATCCTCTGAGATAGTGGGGGGGACATACCGTAGAGATAAGCTGTTATTACATTAATTGGGCCGCTGTACTCGTTGGAAGTGTCGGAAAGTATTATTAATGGCCTGCGGATCATATGTTGTGGTACCCGAGGACATCGTTATTACCTTGATAGATCTGTAATTCTGTTCTGTTTTCAACTGGTGAGCAAGTAAACGACGGGGTTAATTCCGAAATAATAAATAAAATAATAATCCCTTGATGTAATTTGTGTGATTTATGTTGAGTTTTGCCTTAGCACTCATTAATACATTCCAGATAGTTTGAGTTTGAGTTTATGTTGCTGTTCCAGGTGCTGTACTTCAGCTTATAGATCTTTAGCTTTTTTTGACCAGGACTTTTTTCTGTAAAGATGTATAGGCAATAAAATAAAATAATTGTTCACAAAAAAAGATGTATAGGCAATGAGGTGGCCACGTAGGGTAGCTTTGGCAGGGTTCCATTTGATTGCAGATGAAAAAGGGGAGTGTTGATTATCTTGCCAGTATTGAGATAATTTATCTTTAACATTTGAACAAAAGGCATCATTACTCAAAAATGGGGAGTTATATCTCCAATAAGTTGTCCTGTGAACTCCTAAGTTGAGATCGAAATCTATATACACTGGACCATGATCAGATAGTATAATAGGACCTATGGGCAGACTCTCACCATGTGTATCAGACTAGTGGGGATAAAAAAAGAATCCAATCTAGAATATGAATTGTGGGGTCTGGAGTAGAATGTATAGTCTCTTGTTGTGGGAGGCAACTCTGGCCATACATCTACTAGGCCTGAATCGTTACACATGTACCTGAGAGTGGGATGACATTGAATTGATGCAGGGGAAGATTTGTCCAGTTTTCTATCTAGGAAACCATTAAAATCACCAGTTAAAACCCCACAGCCCTGACAGTACTGATTAAATAATAGCATAAACATTTAAGATTGTAATGTGCTCACCCAAAATAAAACCTGTGTCAAGTGTGAATCTGCCTTCAGGATCGTATTCTTCATGCTCAAGAATAAATGGTATATTCTTGTGTATAAGAATTGGAGTACACCTTTTGCTTGAACTAGAAGAGGAGAAATACATTTGGCAGAAATGCATTCATCCTTTTAAGTACATGACCTATGCCCTTAACCTTCCCTGTAATAAGTAGATAACACATATGAAGAGATAATAGTAAACATCTGGTCATACAACCCAGCTCAAACGCGAAGATAGAATAATAGCATGTAACCCTGATTTTAAATAGAAAATAACCGCAGCAAAGAACAACAGTAACACAGTTGCTGGTTGTATGAATTTATGGAGATTGTATGAATTTACGGTTCCATGTCTACAGAGCCACTCCCTCGTCAAGAGACGCTACAAAGGTTTTCACTGACTCCAAGTCATCAAGCAAGCGCATCTTTCCGTCATGCAGACATCTGAGCCTGGCTGGGTAGGTGAATCCACCATTCATCTTCCGTTGGACCAGGGCCTTCCCCACTGCCTCAAATTCAAGTAGTCTCCGCAAAACTTCCACTGACAGGTCCGCATAGAACCACAGATGTGAACCATTGTGAATTATGATACGTTTCTTCAGCCTCGGTCTTAGCCTGTACGGCCTCTGCCAAGAAATCTTTAAAAACGTACCAGTATGCATCT
Organism: Aldrovandia affinis; assembly: GCA_029706075.1. Lineage (NCBI taxonomy): Eukaryota > Metazoa > Chordata > Actinopteri > Notacanthiformes > Halosauridae > Aldrovandia > Aldrovandia affinis. The sequence continues at coordinate 893,580 of JAINUG010000127.1, read as the reverse complement.
TGGTGAACCGTTCGGGGCCGGTGGTGGGGCAAAAGAATAAACGCAATGGTTAAGTTTGGAGCAGAGCAAACTCTCAGACAGCCATCTCACTCTGGGTCACGTGACACCCCCCAAACTCTATTTTGACAATGTTTCTATTCGAGTGTATATTCAGCAGGTCAGTCCTTTAATTGTTTTACCTTCAGCTTTACGTAATGTAACGTAATGATGCAATTATCTCAGTTCCGGAGTTACCTATGCTGTAAGACAGGTTGCAGGTGTCCTCTTCCCGCCTTTGATATTATTCAGCTGGGGACACTGAGGAAACTCAGAGGCACCCCTTGGGCTCTTGCCAGCTCAGGGGATTAACCCAGATCCTATTTTTACCTGCTGACGCTTCCCCACTTGCCTAACTGCGGCCCCACCAAGCACACCTCAATATCTTTGTCTCTTCCAGAGTAAAGGCAAGAGCACAGATCTTGGAACAGAAAAACAAGTCAATTTGAGAAAGAGAATAAAAAGTTCTGTCAAGTCGTCCCCCATGAGTATCAAGTGAATTAGGCCAATCTGTTCAAACAATACGGTGTGTGTGCTGTGCACCTGTGCACCAGTATACCCTCCACTATAAATATATGCTCCAAGCATATGGGTCTGCTGTACAGAATACATAACCGGCATGGAGTACTGTTATTCAGATGCTTGCGGGCTCAAATCCTGCATGGAACATTGCTGCTGTACCCCTGAGCATCCTTTCAGCTGTATGGATGACAAACAAAACAAAACTAGCAAAGAAATGTAATATGTTTTTATATATTTTCTGGTTATACTGGTATTTTCTTGTTTTTATATCTGCTGTTCGATGTAAAGCGTCTTTGTGACAGTTCCCTGTAAAAACTGCTATACAAATACAATTGAATTGAATTGATCACTGATTGGTTTGATTGGCATGAAAATGATGCAAACCATATGCTATGGCCATCTCAGTCACCACATCTCAACCCAATTGAACACTTATTAGAGATTCTGGAGCGGCGCTGGGACAGCGTTTTCCACCAACATCAACAAAACACCAAATGATGGAATTTCTCGTGGAAGTATAGTGTTGCATCCCTCCAATAAAGTTCCAGATACTTGTAGCATCTATGCCACTTTGAATCAAGGCACTTGAATCGGTTCTGGCTGCTAGTGGTTGCCCAATGTCCAATTAAGACACTTTATGTTGGCGTTTCCTTTTTTTGGCAGTTAACTGTAAATAGGCCAATGCAACATAGACACATGCACACCAGCAACATAATACCAACATATAATTGCATTAATTGCATAATTAACCCACAAATTACAAATTAATATTGAGAACCACTCAAAATGAGTTATGAGAAATAGTACATTTTACAAGCAGAGGTTTTATAAAATAAAAATTTAATAAAATAATTTAACCCCACTGTAGAACAAATACCCCATGTATTCACTGCACAGATCAGCTCTGAGTATCAGGTTTGGAATGGGGACACCTGAGCGGTGAGTTCAGTTGAGGAATGGACACTGCCCTGTTCAGACAGAACATTTAGGGCTAGTCAGGCCAAGCCTCAGCCCTGGCCAGACCGATCAGCTGACCTCTTAAACCTGCAGTGATACAATCTCCACCCCACCCCCCACCCCCTTCACCCCGCCCACCCCGGACCTGTGAGTTCTGCTTTCCCAATCAGAGGCACACAGGAAATCAAGATCACGGCCCCTCTTGGGCTGTAATTTTCCATGATTGAACTGGTTAAACTCGCATCCTTTTCTTGTCCTTGCCAATTGAATCTTCAAAAAAGTCGGTGGCGGTATATTTGGGCTGGGTGGATTGTTTGTGCGTGTGCGTATATGTGTGTGTCTGTGTGTGTGTGGAACCCAGATGACAGAAACAGAGGTGGTTTGGCAACAAGTAAAAGAAAACTGAAAAGGGGGGATGTGTAAAAGGAGCAAGGCTGCCAGTCAGATTTATCCTCTCCACGTTTTTGCCCACTGCCCTCCCCTTAGGCCACAAGCCTATCAAATCAATCATGCACCAGGTTGCTTATCAGTAATGCCATTTTCATTCTCGCTGTACTGTTTCAGGAGACAGATTTCACACTGGGAGAGATGCAATGCCCGCCCCTTCCCTATTCTCCCCCACCCAACACCATCTCATATGTGACCTTTGACTCTTGCAAAGAGGGGGTGATATAATTACTGTCAAAATGTCCACCTAAAAATGACAGGTCCAGGACAGTGGAGAAGAGGGAGGGGGAAAAAACGATCTGTGGCTAATATGTCAGAGGAGGGAAGGTGGCCTGTGTCTCTTTGACATTTCACTGAACCACTGCTGGTCCTCTCCTATTAATTCCCCTCTTAGCAATTAGTGCCAGGGGGCCAGGTGAGCGGAGCTCTCTCTGACCAGGAATAATATGGTCCCTCGTGTCGGGCCCATTGTAACTCTTGACAGCGCAGTACTGCAATCAGCAAAACTTAGCCTTTCATCTTGGGTACTCATAATGATACACTATAAACAGTGTTACCAACTCTATCATTAATGTTTCACAAATTATACTGTGAATAATGAAGTGGAACAATAAATAAGTTGTTTTTTGCTTTGTAAGCTGTATGTAAACTCCTGGCACTGTGCTGAGCGAGGTGCCCCAAAGAGCACAGCGAGGGCTGCTAATTAACGGGGGCGTGCGGAAGTGCTCATGTAAAAAATAGAACAAGCACATCAGTGTTCAACTTTTGATTGCCCAAAATATACTAATTAAATAGGTCCCTGCATATGAAATTATTATTATTTTTTTTTTAACCCAAGTCCCTTTAAATTCATGCATTTGAACCTTTTTTTTGTATATAAGCTATCTAGCTGAGCTACAGTGATAGAAAGTGGGAAGGTTTGATTGCTTTGGTTTGGAGCCTGAAACCAGTGACACATTAATTACCTAAGCTGCATTAAGGAACACAAGCATTTTATTTTGTTTATTTTTTTTCAAATGTACAAAGGCAGAAATGGGAGCAGGATGCAACATTTTGAACGCTAAGCTGGTCAGAAACAAATTGGCAAAGCAGCACTACATGCAACTGAAGGTATTGAAGATCATGAAGATATACCATTAAGACTTGCATAAAACAGAAGGAAGCAAGAGCAAGAGAGAGAGAGAGAGAGACTGGACATTGGCGACATCGGATTTTGGACAACGATGACGAGTAAAGATTGTGGACTTTATGTGTTTGTATTTCCCCGAAGATTTGATTTCTGCTGCAACATGCAGATGGTAGGGTCAGAATTTGGCATAAACAACATGAATCCATGCATTGGTGTCAATGGTTCAGGCTGGTGGTGGTGTGTAATGGTGTGGGGAATGTTTTTCTGGCCCTTAGGCCACTAATACCTTAATTGAGCATTGTTTAAATTCCCAGCCTACCTGAGTCTTGTTGCTGACTATGTGCATCCCTTTATAGTCACAGTCTACCCATCTTCTAATGGCTACTTCCAGCAGGATAATGCACCATGTCACAAAGCACACATCTCAAGCTGGTTCCACAAACATGAAAATAAGTTCAGTGTACTCCAATGGCCTCTCACAGATCTCAGTCCAATAGGGGGGATTGGTGTAAAATAGCATGAATGTGTCTAATTGGCTATCAAATTGGGAGAAAAATGGGATAAAATCTGAAACAAATTTAAAAAAAAATAATAATAATACTGACAAAACACAATAAAGGGTAGGGTCTTGCAGGGGCGAATTAAATAACCTGGAGGAGGCAAAGTCCAAACAAAATGATTATCTTTGTCAAATATGTCAAAACACAATAAAGGGTAGGGTCCAAGTCCAAGTCCATCCAGGTCAGTTCGTAATCAAGTCACAGTCCAAGTCCAAGTCGGTACACAAACAGGGTCCTCAAAACAACCCATTTCCAAACACAATAAGCAATCCAAACCACTCCCCACAACCAGCAACCTACACCTTCTCACAGTGCAACACCAACAAGTCCTTTATATAGGCCTCGAAATTGCCTTCAGCTGTCCGTAGTCCTCCGGCTTCAGCTGTGGGACTGCAGGCTGCTGGGAAATGCAGTCTTTCCCTCTCCAGTGGCTCACAAGAATTAAATAGGCAGGCCGCCATTTCCTCATCCTGCCCCTTGGGATGCCACCAAGGCCGTAACCATGGAGTCAACATTGGGGGGACATTTAAAAAAAAAGCTTCTAAAAAGATCAGCTAGGCTATATTATTGAAGGAGACATTTTGAGCATATCTGAATATTGTTTTTATAATGACCAGTGGACTTTCTCTTAGCAAAGTGATTCAGACCTCTCCCCAGCCTAGCTGTTACATGTTTTCTTAAGACACAAGGCATGTCTGTCTCAGGCACAATAGTACATATATATCTATAGAATAGTAGAATATTATAAGTAATAATATATTGTTACTGCCGTTTTGTGTTCTGGTATTCACATTATGATTTTAATATGGAAATTTAATATGGAAACCCTATCCACTCAACTCATGTTAAAATGTTAGAATCTGGCCATCCTTTAGATAATTGCTTTGTCAGTTGCCAGCAATAGGTCAAGGAATTACTGCATAGCATTCACTTTGTCAGGCTGTTAATAACACATTATGATACGGATTTATGTATGTGCATAGGATTATGATTATTTTTTCAGAATTGAAGAACCACTTACTTAATCATTTTGTTGTGAACATTGATGTGTCACTTTCTTTAGTTTCTTTAGAGTGGTTGTTGCTTTGAACTGTTGCCTGAAACCACATGTTGCCATTTACAGGTTAAAATAAATATCTGTTGGATTTGATGCCAGTTATTAATTTGGCTCGGCTATTGAGTTCATATTGAGTACTTCATTGATTGAATATAAACATATTGTACAATAAAGTTAAATCATGACATACACTGAGTCAAGCACAAAAATCGAATGTGAATAAATGTAGTTGAGTTCAGAAAAATGTTACATTTTATTTTAGAAGCAGTTTGATTGTTAGCAGAGAAATATTCTAAAAGCTTAATTTGAACTTTTTGTTTGGAGTACTCGAATACCCTAAACATTTAACTGTCAAGTACTCAAGTCCTACATATCCTCAAAATGCCAATCGCCTCATAATGAATGTGCCAGTGTCTATCTCTGAGTTGCACGGTTCTATCAGCAACCTAGCACATTCTACATATGCCTTTCATTGAGGTGGGGGGAGGTGTCACCAAATACACCTCTTTTCTTCTCTACACCACTAAGGAGCAAGAGGTCAGTTGGTTATTCAAAGGACAAACGGCTCGTTCAATTTGTCTTTCTCTTCTACTGAGGGCCGACCATGTAAGCCCTTTCCTGAATTGAGATTGATAGCATTTTGTGGGCCTGGTCAACCATCACCACTGGCCCGGACCTTTATCAGATAGTGACTGCCCAGATGTGGGGGAGGGTCATGGGTCAGTGATGGCCACTCGCCGTGCGCATTGTCCTCTCCTCCAAGGACAGATGGGGGTCATTCTATATCGGCCTTACATTGAGCATCAGCTCTGCTGCCACTTCTCCCGAGAGGTTTGGGAGATGCAGATCTGATCGATGCAGAGGGAAAGATGTTCCGCTGGGTAAAGGGGGGGGGTTAGCAGCATCCCACTGTCAGACCCACAACAGCGACACCTGCTCCCACCCCGAGCCCCAAGGATGACCCCAGGATATTCAATTTAGAGGGAATTACCAAGAATTTGCAACCGTTTCATCTTCTGAACATCCACCTAATCCCATAAGCATTCCCCTTTTAACCTTTGCTTCCAGGCGGTTTGTTTCAGCTAACGATAGCTAACGTCCAATGCCGCCCCACCTCCCCCCAAAAAAACAATACAACCCAACCACCCCCGTCCCTGATGCTAGGATGACTCACTCTTAATCGAAGGAGCTCATATTGCATGAATCCATGTTGGCAACGGACTAGAGCAGTTCAGAGTGTGTGACACTCATTCTCCCTGATGTGGTTCTTCAAGGTTTTTGGAGATTCATCGCTGGCACTGGCAGCCTCCCAGAGCTTTATTTAGAAGCTTGTTCTCTCTACGCCGGCTTTGAGTTGGCTGCGGTTGGGTTGCTGTCGCATTTCTGAGACTGACTACGATAATCATCTGACGCAATTTCAACTCTGAAAAACTGGGTGTTTGAAACAATATGACGACTGATTAATTATTAAATGGTGCAGTCTCTTTTCTATGAAAGAGCAATATATATTGACACTTAGTCAAATAGAAATGTAGAAAATGTACGTCATGCATTTTAGTATGTCAAAACATCCAGAATATATTATGTACAGCACCCTCAAAGTTATTCAAACCCTTGATAAAGATGAGCAAAGAAGGTTGTATAAAATAAACAATACAGGTAATGAGCTATATTGTATGTTTAAACAAACTGGAAAATTACAGAGTATAAATCATAATAGACTCATGTCAGCCTTGTATTACTGCTGAGTAAAGTACATGGGTTATTTAACTGTTTAATAATTAATTTGGTGTTATTAATTGAAATGCATGGAAGTGAGTTATCTCAGGTATATCATATTGGTAAATGATAAACAAGCCCCATTAGTGCCAATGGAAAGTGCTGGAGATTAAACAGCCCCCAACCCCCCTCCCAAAAACCAAGGAGCCCATCTGAAGGAGTCTTTTGACTCTATTTTACTTTCTATCACCGTGGTTTGTCTTCATTGTAATTGCCTTGATGTAATTGAATTTATTTAAGGTAAATGTATGTGTGAATAACTCCAAAACTAATAATCATAATCATAATCCTAAGAATATGAACAGTAATAATAAAAATAATGACAGTAACAACATATGTTGGTATTATCATCATCATCAATAATAATTGTACAAATATTATAATATCAACACCAATGTTGTTGTTTTTCTAACATATTTGAGATAGTTCTATCTGCTTTCTTCCTCACCTACATGTGATGCTCAGAGGCAAGGTACTTCTGATGCATGGTGCTAAAATGGGCACTTTTTGTTATCTGATTCTCAGTCAGAACCCCTGGACCAGCTCAGCCTCAAAGAAGCACTCCCCAATGTGGCGCAGAACATCCCCATCACGCTTTGTGTAGCAAGCTCAAACCAGCAGGATTTACAGGGCTTGTTCAGAACGCTTGCTGATACTGTAAACATGGCAAGGCTTCTGGTGACAGCTTGTTAAGCTTCCAAATGAAGCCCTGGGATTGATATCTTTTCCTGTGGCTGAAAGCGCTTTTTACTCATGGAAACAAATGCCCGGTTGTAAATCAAATTTCATTTAATGGCAAGAGTTTTTACAAGTCGTGATAGAGACTGATTATAATATTTTTTTCCGCTTTCCACTGCCTCTCCGACTTCCAATACTCCCAATTAGCTGTAATGAACACAAGCCTGTTTATCCACAAAGGGGTTGGCGCTCTGAAGTTACGTAAAAAGGGTTATGCAAAGTGGGAGTCTTAAAGCTGCGTTTAATAATTCATCAGTGCTGGATATCGATGAAACGGGCCTAGCACGCTGTTTGAATCAGCACGGTTGTTAAAAAGCAGTTGGGGTTTCATCCGAGTGACGCAAAAAAAGATCAATAATGACGCACTGTCTTTGAGCCGCAGTGCATTGTGGGCAGAGGGAGCAGGGAGCTGAGACTGTGTGGTCTGTGGGATGTCAGCAGAAGAGGAGATGATGGACCGGGACAGGCTGTCGAGTTGGGCATTCATGGGGTGTGCGAGCGTGCAAGCGTGCAAGCGTGCCCCTCGGAGTCTGAAACCAACCACAAACTGAACGACCAGGCTGCAGCCACCCAGCAATCCCCATCTCGTTTCCACTTCCCTTTCTTTCTCAGTTTTTTCTCCCATGGCTATCCCCTTTTATCCCTCCCTTATTTCCATGTGGCTGTCGAAAAGACATGCCCTTTCTTTTCCTTGGGGAAAAATAAACCTGAACAACTGTGGACAACCTCGTTGAAAATGAACACTTAACATGTTATCCAAAAGACTGATTGAAACTTAAATTTCCAGTAGACTGCAACATTTTCCCAGAATCCCCTTGGTATTCTTTGTATCCAACATCTCAGGATGTATCCACTCCTTCTGGAATAACCCTATCTTAATCAGGAGTGCCTGATGAAGGAGAATGGAGAACAGGGGGCATATTCATTCATCTGAGAAAGAAGTTGTTCAAGAAAGTGCTATTCCGCATCCTTGGACACACGTTAAGGGTCATGGTCTTTGTCATCCCTCTAACAAAACGATGAGAGAATCTGTGTTAGTAGTGCGGAATCAAAAGGTCTGGTGCGGGATATCAGGAACTCTTCTAACACATGATGCTGAATGTTCAATTCAAAAATGGACCAATTCCCCACCATTGCAACATCTGACAGGGACGGCAACCATTGTTTTCCTGCCTCGGTAAGCTTGAGGGCGGGGGTGGTGGCGTGCTGCAAGGCTCACTTGTGAATGGTTTGTTAACCAACTTACGGAGCAGCTTGCAAGCAAAGATTAATGGGGCCACGAATCTCTCAAACTGTTTCTTTTCTCCAGCTGCTTGCTAGAGCGAACGCTGCCCCTGGAATAATACCCAGTTACATGATTTTGCAGTTGTGATTTTCGAGGTGGGACAGGGGGCATTAACTTCCTCTTGCAAATGTGTAATACTTCTCCAAGAGTTTTAATTAAATGGCATTAATAACCTCGGGGGAATTATAGACACAGCAGTGGACACAGTGCTAGTGCCACGCTGTACACAAATGCCCGTGACAAATAGCGATGCAGCAGTGAAGGGAGTGTTTCATGCCTAATGAATCACAGGGTCTGGTCTTTCAAAGCCACAAAAGGGATTTCTTTCTTTTTTTCCAGCAGATACTTATTATTGGACCAAATACTTTAATACCAACCTCAAGCCTTCTCTAAGGCCATTCCAGTTATTTCTGCCATTGCTAATAAATCTCTTTGGACAAATGAGATGTCTAATGCGTATTAAGCATATTAAGTCTTATACAAAAGAACATTAAAGGGGAGGTGGGTATCGTAGCTGATAAAACTGCTGACTGCTTCAAAAGAATTGTGGGGGGAAAGCCATGCAGAAGTGCATTTGCATCTTATTTACAGGTGGAGACAAGAAGGAAGGAGGAGCTAAGGAAAGGGGAAGGGGGGAAAATAAATGAAAAGTTTTCTGGACTTTAACCTCCTTGACTTTACATGCAAGTTACGAGAGGAATGGGCATTGGGGGGCTGGGGGTAGCAGAGAATAATACACAGATTAACGAAGGAGAATTCTCAAGATGAAAGGCGAGAGCACACAGACAGAGGAAATGTAGACAAACAGAAGGGAGTGGGAGGGAAAGGAGAGAGGGAGTTGGCCTCGCTCTCCTCTTGTGACTCCTCTCTTTCAGGCTGTGTTCACATATGAAAATTCATGGTTGTCTTCAGACCCAGATGAATTATCTTGGGTTGCTCATGGGTAACAAAAATTGCTGTCACGTTTAAATGGAGCTTCTCTGCACATCCCTGTCGTTGGCGTTCTGTTGCAGAACAGCAAACTCAAGGATCTGCTCCCCCAACAGCCTATTCCTTCCAAAAAATATTTTTTTCTGTCATGATGTCAGTTCCTTGCTTGTATTTTCTGGTACATACCCAGATTATTAGACCACCATGTTCACATAATGAGGGCCGGTAGATCTAGGAGCGCTGTCTCGAACCGGATGTCAGTGTACAAGCTTGGCAACTCTCACTCTATTTGCATGTCTATTGATCTTGTGCATATACTTAAGGGGACATCCTGGCCAGTATGCCAAGCCCAGAATCCTAATGTAGAGCCACTATTTGAACTGAAGTTGCCGTCTGCATCTCCATCTGCATGGAAAGGGCAGTTTGATGTACATACCACAGAATTGTAAGCTGACAGGATAATCAACACTAGAATTCAAGGTGCATGGGTGCGCACAGCAACAATGATAGCCTCAGCCTGTTTTTTTAATTCTGACCAACCTCATCCATTCAAAGGATCTGGGCAAAAATATGATGCAATTTTCCAAGAAAATAAACTGTGGGAATTTGTTTGGTTGAATGCACCCAGGCTCTAAATATCACCCATTGAATTGGTGTGTGTGTTTTGTACATCCGACTAACCACTGTTCCAATGTGTCATTTTCTTTTTTTTTTTTTTTTTTTTTTTAAAATAGTTTCAAATTTTTCCAGTTTTTCTCCCAATTTGGTTGCCAATTATACCCTCTATTTATTTCAATTCACCCTCCCTCACGAGTCCGCCACCTGTCCTCCGGGTAACGAGCCAATTTTTCCGGGCCTCATCCGAGATGGAACCCGACCACAGACGCCTTTCCTGTTCCTCGACGAACTCGTGCCGGCTCACCCTCCCCCTGGGGCGGACAGCCAAATGCCGCCTCCGATCGGGGATGACAACCAGGGCCAATCTGCCAATGTGTCATTTTCAAATACTTATTGACTTGTTAAACTTTTTATTAATTTTTAATGTAGATATTAAAGCGCAACTGCAAGGCACAAAAACTACTGGACACTTTTCAGAGAATAGGCCTGGGTGCAGTTCAAACAAACACAGTTATTCCGTAGCCAATTACTTTCTGTTCCAAATGTGATTGGCCCCCCTTCCCCAACTCCGAGATATTACTACTGCTTGCGTATTGATCAGACTGAGAAAGCTGTGCTCACCCAGCCTCTGACTACAAGAGCGGGACCATCAAAAAGGCATGAGGTGATGCATATTTCATGACTAAGTGATCGCTCTGTGAATGAGCACGCCCTGTAGATACTTATTAAGAAGACGCATGCTGACTCCTTAATGGCAGAAAAGGAAGCAAGCACTCGTTACAGCACTGAAGTGAAAGAAGGCTATTCTTCTGTATCATTTACCCAAATTAATTTGTCCATCGATTTTTCTTTAGGTGTCATGGCTTCTAAAAAATCTCCACCTCAAAAGGAAAAAGCTGATTACATAACGCAATTAGGCCCAGGCGTTCTTATTGAGCTACGATAATGAAACCTGGGACAGTAATTAGATTCCTGTGTCCAGGGTCAGCTTTTCCACCCTTAACTCCAACCACAACCATTTTGTAGACAAGGTGGATACCAATTCAGGATCAGCGCTCAGGGGCAGAATCTATTTATATGCCTTCTCCACATGCTTTATAAAAGGCAGGGTTTACGTGGAATTAATTCCAATAATCTTAATTTTGGGCCTTAAAAACCCTTAAAATGTCTTAAATACAAATTTGATAGAATTTAAAAATTGATTGGATTATGAAGTTACTTCTATAATGTTGTGTTAACTTCAGTCTCGCTTTTAAATGTGTTTGGGAAAAATGTCATGGCTGCAAAGTTTGTATTAGTAGTACGGTCTATATTTGTTCCATGTTGTAGTTTTTCCCTCAACAATTTGTATGGACCACGATGTAACAAAACTACAAAACAAAACCAACATGGAACCAATAACCACTAATGCAAACTTTGCAGGTCAGAATTTATTGGAGAACACCCAGCTAGCATGTCGCAATGTGGTGTATGGGCTAACGTCTTATTAAAATCTTTTGTTACTTCTGTTACTTCCATCTGCTATGGGTAAGTGCAAGTGCGAGACCAGGTTGGAGAACAGCGCATTTAGTGCTTAGTTGAAGCCAGTTGAACAAATTTGAAGCCCGTTGCACCTTGTGCAAGAAAACGCTAGAATTAGGAACTTTGGGTATAAAGGCATTAGAGTCGCATGGGACCTGTCTCTCTCCTCCCTTTCCTCTCCAAAACAGTAGAGTGGGCTGTCTATAACCAACTGTCTGCTCATCTCCTACAGAATGACCTGCTTGATCCTAACCAAACTGGGTTCAAGGCAGGCCACTCCACAGAGACTGCTCTCCTTGTGGTCAATGAGGCTCTTCAAATGGCTAAGTCCCAATCACTTAGCTTCGTCCTACTCGACCTGTCAGCTGCATTTCATACCGTGGACCACCAGATCCTGCTCTCATCTCTCACCTCTCAGATGGGAATCTCTGGATCTGCACTGACATGGTTCAAGTCCTACCTAGCTGAACGGTCCTACCGGGTGGCCTGGAGAAGATCTCTCTCCTCTCCCCACACCCTCTCTACTGGAGTCCCACAGGGCTCGGTGCTAGGCCCAGTCCTATTTTCCCTGTACACCAAGTCACTTGGTTCTGTTATCTCTGCTCATTTTCTTACCACTGTTATGCTGACAACACTCAACTCTTTCTCTCCTTCTCTCCATCTGAGACGCAGGTCCCGGCACAGATCTCTGCATGCCTGGCTGACATCTCTGCCTGCATGTCCACCCACCACCTGAAGCTGAACCTGGGGAAGACTGAGCTGCTCTTCCTCCCAGCGAAGGGCTCCCCGATGATTGATGCTTCAATCACCGTGGAAGGCTCCATAGTGTCTCCGTCCCAGTCTGCTAGGAGTCTTGGAGTGACCCTGGACAACCAGCTGTGCTTCTCGGGCCACATAGCAGCAATCACCCGGACCTGCTGATTCTCCCTCCACAACATTCGGAGGATCCGACCGTTCCTCACCCAAGAGGCCACACAACTCCTGGTCCAGGCCCTGGTGATCTCGCTACTGCAATTGGGCACTACTGCAATTCAACTTGCCATGGCAAGCCTACCAACCTGTGGCCATCAAGCCATTGCAAGAGGAACTGCTAGATCCATAATGCACGCCAGCCAGACCCCTCCGTCCCTGGCAAACTGCCACTCCGGGCACCCGGCAGCCACTCGCGGTCTCGCCTCTTCTCTGTCCTGACCCCCGCAGTGGTGGAATGACCTTCCGCTTCAAGAGACTCAAAACCCACTTTTCAGACCACTGAATTCTGTACATCTATCCAATTGTCATCACCACTGCCTACTTGCTCAACACTTCTTGTATATGTATCCCTGCCTTCTCAGTAATCACTAACCTTTTCCTTCCCAGTGTTACAGGTATGGTATGCAGCTGCCTACAACGATGTCTATCGCTGTATTACTGCACTGATCTCGTGCGCAAACTATGATTGTTCCTACCATGTATTAATGCACATCTTGTAAGTCGCTCTGGATAAGAGCGTCTGCTAAATGCTTAAAATGTCAAATGGAATGTAAATGTAAATGTAAGTAAGAAAAACATAAAGCCACCATAAAAAGTCACCAGCAAACGCCTGCCATCTCCCAATATTGCTCCGTATTTGCCCCTGCTTCGGGAGCATCACTAAAGCCCGGCCCCAGTGTGCCCCAGTCTGCACTAACGTTACCTGCTGCTGCGCCAACTCCCAACAACGTTTGGGTCTACACCAACAGTAAAAGCGGAGGTGCTTTTACACACGGTAGCTAAACACCAGTCATATAAAGGCAATGATGACATAGGTGAGCAATTTCAGACCATGTTCCCTGATTCTGACATCGCTAAAACTTTCAAGTGTGGAAAGGACAAGACGTCTTACATTTGGATTGGCAGAATTCATTAAGACAGAATGAATGAATCTCAAAAGTTAATAAGGGCCCATTCGTGCTGATGTTGGATGGTCATTGTTCTTGTATATGTTGAATATGAATAAATTAATTCACTTTGTAAGCAATTCTGGTATGTATTTTCATTCATACTGATTTTCCTTCATGTCCTTCATACTCTTTTGCCAGTATGGCCGTGAAATAGGTATTACATTCCATTCAAAGTGCTCTTAAAAAGTCTTAAATTTAACTTGTTGAAACCTGCAGAAACCCTGAAAAGGGGCATCAGGTCCAGTGTTACAAGCCGTTCTTTAATTTGCCTTCCCCTGCTGCGGGCAGAATGATGTTACCTGGCCACCGTATGGGCATTGAGGTAGCTCGCCATGGATCCATGCAGTTTAACGTAAATCACTGCCCATGCCTCAAGCACCACTCCCCTGCTCCCCCACCTCCGCACATCCACCACCTGTGCCCAACACCAACACATATCTCACCCACGCTCATCCTTTACAGGGCTGTGGGGGACTCCATGCTGATGCAGAGATCCCGGCCATGGCGCTTTCTCCTCGCATCACTCTCAAGCTCCAGCCTATCCTGTGTGTTCTCTCACACACACTATGGGCATGCATCTTACCACCGGGACAGAAAGCGGGGTGCAGTGCTGATACAACACGTCAGTGAAGCGTTAACCATTGTCAAGTAAGATTTTAACACAAAAATATATGCAACAGAAGGCCGTATTCAAAGGTGGTTAAAACATTTAGTTTCATTTTATACAATTGGAGAACATTATATAACATATTGGAGAGTGTACAGACTTGACTCATCTAGTGATTGTTATTATAAGTATATTGTGTATGTATAGCGCATATATTATATACATTAGAACCTCCGAGTTTTGGACTGACTAGTCTTGAACAGCACTTAAATTAAGGTTTATAGCTACAAAATGAGAGCAACATATTTTAAAAATAAGGCTTCAGTATTGTAAGAATAGGATTCTGATAAAAAATTGGCATATATTCACATCACTTTTAAAGTTACGTTCTGAACAACCTTCATTCACGATTTATTTGTGTATCTCTATAATAAATAATATAAAGATAATAGATATAGAAAATATTTGGTGACTGTTTCTTTAGTGGCAACCACAAGTTAAAAAGATAATAATAATTGCTTCAATGTTCATTTGTAACGTCAGTCAGCTGACAACTGAGACAATTGCGCAGTCTGGGCTCATGGAACTAATTCTGAACGCTTTAATAAGCATGTGCACTCATTACCTGTCCTATCTATTAAAAAGTGCACAACATAATGCTCAAGAAGTGACACGGATGGGAGGAATGGTGATAAACGGTAAAATCAGTGAACTGAACTCATAGTGACACTACTATCAGTGTTTTTAGTTTTAGTGTTTTTAAATTAACCAGATTAACAGTGCCTCGGTTGTTCTTTTTTGTGTTAATTTCAACTAAAAGGTCGTAGTTAGCATTCGCTCGTGTCCTTTAACTAGCTAGTTAATGTTAGTCAGTTAGTGAAATCTAGAGAGCAAGCTAACTTTGGTATAACAAAGGAAATGCTTTTGGTTATCTGCCTGCTCGTTCGGCATGTTATTGGTTATCCACCTGCTCGATCGAATCCTGATGGGGACTTTATATCAGCAGTCGATTCAGACTCAGTGAGCAACAGAGAGTTTGAGTGAGTTGGAGAATGAGGACACTTCATCGTCACACATCATCCCAGCCAGCTGCAGTAGGCTACCATAGGCTAACCTTGCTTACACCCAGACCATGGTTAACAGTGAGCTTTGTACCTCTTGGTCTGGAAACCCGTTTTTTTCACTCACTCAGTTAAGGTGAAAATGCGAACAGATTTGATTTGAAGCGCGCTGATTGGTTCTCACATTCTTAGTATTTGCATGGGGCAAGGCCTCTCGCTTTCAAATCAATTATTTGCATACTTAGGGACTGAAAAGATAAATGACCAGAAAATGTAAGCATTTAGTGTTTTTGTGTGGGTGAGGATGTGTTGGTGGCACTGCAAGAATCTCTGGATTGTAGCCTACATAGAAAGCAGCTGAACAAAATGCAATTGCGCAACATGATTCGTTCATGGGAGTGGGAGGAAGTCAACCAGCGCAAAAGCCAATTTATGCTTTACCCGAAGTGTTGCACGGCAGGTCGCATGACAAAAGATATGTCAAACGACAGAAATGTGTCGCAGAGAGTGACGCGTTCCTTCAGAAAAATGAAAGGTTGCAGACGCCGTCATAAAATGTTGCGTAATCTGATTGGTTGAAATGACGAGGTAGGGTCCATTGCTATGGAGATACAGAATACTACTTCCATCTAACTTTGTTTATGTTTTGATTATGCTATTATGCGGCTTTAAGGAATTATTAGCGGAGCAAGTCAGGAGGTATCTTCATATTTATAACTCCTCAAGGAGCGATTATAAAGACTCCATAAAAATGGCCAACTCATGGGGGGAGATTGCAAGGAATCTTGGCACAGACGAGCTGCAATGCAGACATAAATGGAAACAGTTGTGAGACAGGTAAGATATCTATGTTAACATTAGCTAAGCAAAACTATCTATCAATATCTAGCTAGCAACCTGCTATCACAGCCAAATAAAGCTTGCTAACGTTACCTGTTAGCTAGCTATAACATACAGCCCCTACAATGTCAACGCATTGTGCCGACGAGATCAGAAAGCTAGTAAACCAGCTGCAGTCATGCCAGTACTTGCTCGGGACTTCAGTGGTGTTAATGCCATGGACCAATCAGAGCAATCTTATGACCAATTATTTAGCAACAAGGAATCAGACCAATGCCAGAGATTTAAAATGCAGACTTGTAGGCCATTCTGGAGCACTGAATTTCTCTCACAGAAGTTATTTCTCTGATGCCTACCGATTTATCATGTCCGATTATCGATATTGTAAAAATGTTACCTACTGCTGCTTTAAGGTATGAGGAGGAGAAACATACAATGCACTGTGAGGTTTGCGCTGAAGTGGGCCAATTTAGAACTTATTTTGCATTTGACAAAAAAAAATTACATTTTGTATCTGGCTCCTACATCTTTTGACTTACTCCTTGGGTAAATTTTTTGTCTGGTGCCCTGTAATAGTATAAAAAATATATATGTTTCTAAAACTGGAATCACATATTCTGCTGCTAAATATTTTTCACCCAGTTCTCCTGAGGAAAGATAGCTTAAATGTTCTTATGCAACAATCTGGTGTGCTACAGTAAGATTATGGTCTTGCCTTGGGTATGATGTCGTTTGGCTGGTTCAGCACAAAAGTGGAAAAGACAGGTGACAGGTGTCGAATATACAACAATTCGATTTTGAGTTGTGTCTGTGATCTCATGACCATTTGTCCTGCCAAACAACTTCTTAGCGAGATGTTTGGGAGCTCTAAGAGCTGCAGTTAACAGCACTGCACTTTCGGAGTGAGTGGAGCACCCTCGATGGCCGCCCAAATAAGAATCTGAAGAGGCAGGTGCATTATGTTTCTCAATGACTGCTGTACAGAGGAGAGATGTATTCTTCATGGGAGAATTCAAGAAAAGAGCCTGCTGGGAATTTAATCAGTAGTATTGTGCCCCAACTAAATCCGGCTAGGATTTGCATTCCAGTTCACTCATCGAATACTTAGATGAGTTTATTTGCTGGATTTGCTTTATCCGACTGGATATTTTTTCATCATTCTTGTGAGACCAATGAAATCTACCGACAGGCAGCCCCTTGCAGAGTAGTTGCATGTCCATAATCTGTTCCTAAATTCTCACTCTGTAAATGTCCACCACGGACCCATGCTTGGCTCCAGACAAATCAGGGAGTCTGCAGTACCGCCTCCCACCACCAGACTTTCTCGTCATCCTGTTAACCCCGAAACTCCTATTTCTGTTTGCATCCAAGACATATTTTCCACATGATCATGTTGAGGACAGCTTAACATGGAAAGCTGGGCGGAATGGCAGAAGAGAAGGGTGCTAGTATTTGGCTCCTCACTATAGGATGTGTGTCTCTGCAGGATTTTAGCATCTCTGGCGGAGACGGGCGGAGGCTTTATTGGACCTGTCAGCACGTGAAGTACGGTTCGGCTCGGCACGGAGCGAGCGTGACAGCTTTCAGCACCGAATGTGAGCTGTAATTTATTCCCCTCAATTCAGCAGTATGCAAAGAAGACCTTTAGTGCCAACCAAATGCAGGAGTGGTGAGGTTGTTTTGCTGTTTGAAAATACATCATAGTCGCGGTACTGAGGAATCAGATCGACCTACACCTTCATCAGGTAAGACAAAGAAAAAGAGACAGTTTGTAAACCATTTGATACTGTTTTGCATGATAATATGATTAACTATTTTGGCAGTGCTAAAACATGGCAAAAAGGTCTCAAGCTCAGATAGTCTAGTGAGGTTTCATGAGCCATTTTCTGGGCATGAGTTAACATGTACAAACATGTGGCTTAGTGTTAAGTCAAAACACACCAGAAAAAGTAGCTGAATCCTAAACTGCAAGTTAACCCCTTAAATGCCTGATCAAGTGGCCACGTTTCATGTTTTCCTGATGCTGTTGAGTGGCTGACCAAGTAGGCAAAATATCAAGATGGAATAGATATAAAAGCAGGCAGAGCCACATTATCCATTAACACTGCCTTTCTAGAAATCAAAATATATTCCAATAAAACACCACCTGATATCCAGTCATTGCTAATTTTATATGAGCTGGCAAGTCGAAAGTAATATTTCAACATGTGAACAATCATAAGATCCCCATGATGTTGAAGTGGGTCTTTTCAGACGGGACAATCCCCTTTGTTGTGTGTAATAATAACACAGCTTTGATTGACTGGAAATGGGCAATGGTTGACAGTGCATGTAAGCTCTACTCATCAAGTAGTTCATGAAGCTCTACTGAGGAATTATTGTTTAGCATCTGCATCTCATGACTGTCCTCTGTCCTGACTGTTTAAAAAAAAAAAAAAAAAAGATTTTTAAATTTGTTTTCATCAGTTTTTTTCCCGATTTTCTCCCAATTTGGTAGCCAATTACTGCCTCTATTTCTTTTGATTCGCCATCCCCCACAAACCTGCCGCCCATCACTATGGGGGTAAGCTAATTCCCTGAGGCCGACGATGATCTGCCTCCTCCAAGACGGAACTCGCCCACCTACTTTCTATACACACCCGATCGGGGCTCCCGGCCAGGGCCGGACTGGCGCAGCCGGGTTTTGAACCGCGGCTGCAGTGGACAACTTGCATTCCGGGCAAATGCTACCCAAGGCCCATTTTTCCCACTTTTGTCACACCTGCGGACAGGTGAGGGTTAAGCAAGATGATATCAGTAAAAGATATCAGTTAGGCTTCTCATACTGGAAAAGTATTTTGTCTGAGTAAAGCATTGGGAATAAAAAACAAGTGGCCACTTAGTTATAGGGAAATACTGGTGCTTGGAGAGGCACAGTGTTAATTGTTCATTACAGTGGGGAAAATAAGTATTTCACCCCCTAGCAAAACATGACTCAGTACTTGGTGGAGAAACCCTTGTTGGCAAGCACAGCGGTCAGACGTTTCTTGTAGTTGGTCACCAAGTTTGCGCAGATCCCAGGAGGGATTTTGGCCCACTCCTCTTTGCAGATCCTCTCCAAATCCTTAGAAATCCATTTTCAGTGTCCTGGCTGAGGGAAGGAGGTTCTCACCCAAGATTTCCCGGTACATGGCCCCATTCATCCTCCCCTCGATCCGGTGAAGTCGTCCTGTGCCCTTAGCAGAGAAACAGCCCCAAAGCATAATGTTTCCACCGCCATGCTTGACGGTGGGGATGGTGTTCTTGGGGTCCAAGGCAGCTTTTTTCTTCCTCCAAACACGGCGAGTCGAGTTGATGCCAAAGAGCTCGATTTTAGTCTCATCTGACCACAGCACTTTCTCCCAAGCCTCCTCTGAATCATCCAGGTGCTCATTGGCAAACTTCAGACGGGCCTGTACATGTGCCTTCTTGAGCAGGGGGACCTTGCGGGCACTACAGGATTTCAATCCATTACGGCGTAGTGTGTTACCAATGGTCATCTTGGTGACTGTGGTCCCAGCTGCCTTGAGATCATCAACAGGCTCCAGCCGTGTAGTTCTGGGTTGTTCCCTAACCTTTCTCATGATCAGGTTCACTCCACGAGGTGAGATCTTGCGTGGAGCCCCAGACCGAGGGAGATTGATGGTCAATTGGTGTTTCTTCCATTTTCTAATTATCGCACCAACAGTTGACTCCTTCTCACCAAGCTGCTTGCCAATGGTCTTGTAGCCCATTCCAGTCTTGTGCAGGTCTACAATTTTGTCCCTGATGTCCTTAGACAATTCTTTGGTCTTGCCCATTGTGGAGAGGTTGGAATCTGATTCATTGATTGATTCTGTGGACAGTTGTCTTTTATACAGGTAACGAGTACTTAATTAGGAGTACTAATTAAGTAAGAGGACTAATCTGTGTGCCTCCTGGTCACATAACCGGTCTGTGGGAGCCAGAATTCTTGCTGTTTTGCTAGGGGGTGAAATACTTATTTTCCTCAATAAAACACAAATAAATGTTTAAAATTCATATAATGTGATTTTCTGGGATGTTTTTTAAATATTCTGTCTCTCACTGTTAAGATGAACCTACCATGAAATTTATAGACCGACCGTTCCATTCCTTTCTTTGTAAGGGGGTAAACTCACAAAATCAGCAGGGGGTGAAATACTTATTTTCCCCACTGTATGTGATTTTGTATTTTGTATACATGTAAAAGCAGAGCAGAAAAATAGTGCTTGCCAGGACACCCTCATTCTCATCTCACCCTCTCTCTCTCTCTCTGCACTGGCTTCCAAGCCAAGTCTGCATTTTCCTCTGCAGTCCATTTCACACTCCATCTTTAAGTCGCACAACGGTCATCAATCACGAGTGTGAGCCCCCTTCCCCCCCAACACACTCACAACTACCACCTCTTCTCAAAAGCCCCTCCGCCAAGAGTGACAGCGGCCTTGTACCACACGTATGCACACATCAGCGCTGTCATCCCAGCTCATCAAACTGACATTTTCATCAAAAACTGCTTATGCACACTGTGATGCCTATGATCTGAAGACTCTGGCACATTTTAATGGACAAACTCTTCCAAGCCTATAGCCCAGAAAGGACCATGTATACTAAAAGATAACACTACATTAATGGATTAATGAACTATGTGGTTCTCTGTGGCTCACTTGGTAGAGCACAGCGTTGGCAATGCTTAGGTTGTGGGTTCAATCCCCACTGGGGCCACATATACTGAAAATGTATGCATTCACTACTGTAAGTCGCTTTGGATAAAAGCGTCTGCTAAATGGCGTATATTAACTACAGCAATTCAGAATTGATATTTATGTCTGAAGGGTCTAAATGCATCAAGAATGTGAGATCAGTCGCATAACTACATGTGTATTAGCACGCTTGGGGCAGTTGAAGGGGCCTAGGAATGATGCAATGGCAGTGTAAGTGGTTGTGTGACAGTGTGAGGAGGAGCAGGATGAGAGGAAGGTCCGGAGGAAGATGAGAAGTTGGTCCTCCCCCCCCCACCCTCAGGCCCCTTGTTCCCCGAGCGTTCGACTGGAACTTCCGCCCAGAGACAACAACAGATGCAACTGCAGCAAAAGCATCAATCATTCACCCTCGCCCACCCTCCTCTTTTATCACACTGACGAAAACACACACAGACACGAAAAACACACCCAAATGCCACACTCGTGCACAGACACACACACCCACACAGACCAGTGTGAACCCCCTATCTGCATACACACACACAGATACACAGGTACACAATACACCAATGCATACAAGCAACCACCTACTTATACAATATTTTTGGGATACATTTTACATGCAGTAACTTGTATTGCTCAAATTCTAATATGATATCTCTTGTGTTTAGGTACAATTAGAAAATTCAATAACATGAAGAACATTTCATGTTATATTCTTGTACAGTTAACACTGTAGAAGAAAGATCACTATGGTATTACATATGTGTATATATATATATACACTAGTTGTCTGGCTGAAGCACTGAAGGGCTATGACAAACAATGTCCTTTCCAGGTTCCGTTCCCTCTGGGTGTCACTGTGGCCTTTTGGCCCTGCCCAAGCCGCAGAGACGAGAAGTCCAGCTGGGACAGCAATACCAACACACCGGCGTGTCCAAGCCAAACACGGAGGTGGACTCAGCTAGGGAGGTCGTTTGTGAAGAAAACCAATCCCTGCACTTTCACTTCACCCTCACACTCCCTAAAAGCTTGTTAATCCTAGCCAGTTTGTGTGTGTGTGTGTGTGTGTGTGTGTGTGTGTGTGTGTGTGTGTGTGCCAGTTTGTGTGTATGTGTATGTGCACACGTGTGCATGCAAGTCTGAGGTTGAAAAGTTTAAGTATTTGAATGAAGGCTATCGTATTGAAGGCTGCGCCACTCCAAAACTCACGCAAAAGGTTAAACTAAATGGTGAGAAACCAGCCAGGTCATTATAATCAAGCCATAAACAAATTGTATTGTCTCAGTGATCCAATGAATCTACAACAAAATGTGTGATAAACCAGCTGACATTATGCATTTTTGGGTCCCAGTGTGCATTCGCTTCAAATTTGGCCCTTGGTTTGGAAAGGGAATTATGATTATGTAAGTAAAGATATGTGGAGCTGGGTTCATAACAGAAGTAGAGCCAATGGAAGTAGCCAGGCCCCCACTGTGTGTCGGACACAAGTTGTAAGCTCAAAACGGTCAAGAAATGCTACAAAGACATCAAGCATTGCGGAAAACAACACCACCCATCGGCTGTGGAATGTGAGAACTTATTATTCCTGAACAGGCATTATTAATAATAATTTACTGATACTCAAACATACCCATTACTCTATTTACGTATGCATGTTTTAAGATTTCAAAATTCAATGCATGAACAAATGCGTATAAGTAGAACATCGTACATCAGAAAATGTCCAAGCACAAGTAAATTAAAGGTGTAATTGTCCGAGTATGAGCCATGGAATGTGGGAAGTTATTTAATACGACTGGCAAATTATAGGAGTGAAATGCCTACCCCACAGAAATATTTTCTTCCGCTTTGTATTTTTGGAGCTTCATGTCTGCTCCTTCCATCAACTTGATTAATTGACCGTTCATGGCGGACCTGTTGAATGTCAAGCCCGGTGGAAATCATGGAAGAATAACACAGAGAGGAACTAGAACGGCCCTCTTACCAAGAGAACAATGGCATGCCACCAGGATTGATGGGGGCTGGATGAGGTTGACTCATTGTCTGGGTCTGTCGATGATAAACCACGATCGGGGAGACTGAGAGTGAAAAAATATTTCCGCGATCGAGACATCATCGTTCTCTATCAACATGATCGTTTGCACAATGATGGTTCTACTGCATCAGAAATGCCTGGCTGTTTCTGAGCCACGGTCCTCTTTAGCGATGAATCAAGGTTTTGTGTACACCAGCCAGATGGACGTCAGTGAGCATGACAAAATCTGTATGTTTTTTTTGTTTTTTTTAAGAATTTGTTAATGATTTTATCCCATTTTAGTAGCCAATTACACCCTCCCTTTTTCATGTCAATCCCCCCATCGTATTGTGAGTTCGCTGCCATAGCCCTGTGACTGGCAGTGATAAAGGCGAAGTATCGTCTCCTCCGAGACAGCACTCGCCAAGCCGTTGACCGTAACTCTGGTACTCCAGAGCCACTCCTATATGCAGCAAACTCATTTTGGCTTCCCTCCCCCCTCCCTGGAGCGGACAGCCAATTGTCGCCCCCTAGTGGCACTCCCGGCCAGAGCCGACTCTGGCGCAGCCGATGGCATCGAATCCCAGTCGCAATTGCCAGCATCGAACATTGTAACCGCTAGACCACCCGGGAGGCCCGTATGTTTTTTTTTTTTGATGCACATTATAATGAAGTAATAAACAACTCAATGTCCCCGTATTTTGTCCTTGCATGTATAACAGAGCCCAGGACACACACACACAAGCGTTTCCGCCTTTGTTTCCATGCACCCACCCACACCCACATGATGCAGAAAATCAATCCCCCCCATCACCCAATAGTAGGGGTCACCTAAAAAAGGGGAAACCTACTCACCCCAGCCACCCTCCCTTTCAGCTGTGCCAACCTCCGTGTCACACCAGCATCCCCGAGTTCTCACGCCTCTGCCGCAGAAGCCGAAAACAAAGATGACAGCAGGTTTCTACGAGCATTATTAGAGAACTTACAATGCTCTTCAAAGAGGGACTCTACCCCCATAGCTCACGGAGGGGAGCGAGAGCAGCATAAATTAAACCTGATGTTGTGCTGAGAGTTTGCAATAATTAAAGAGTGTTACACACATTTTTTGTTGGTGCCTTCCTCAGATCTCTGCAGAGAGTGTGGAGAGTGAGATCTTCAGTAAGGATGAGTGTGTTGGGGTTTATTAGCAGGAGCTCAAAGGTACATGTGGATGCAGTGCGGTGCTGCAGAGCTGGGTCGTAGAGGGGAGGTACTATACCACAACTAACCACTATCAAATACATTTCTTATCCCTTGTCCTTTGCAGAAGCTTCACAGGGTGAAGGCCTATCAATGTCCAAAGAGGCACAGCCAGATTGGCCCAAATAATAGTATAGATAGTCAAGAGAAAAGAATATACTTTTCTTACAAGAAATCTCGTTTTTAAATTGACCGTAAGATATTTGTGTTCTTAACATAATGGATTGTGAGATAAATGAAAAAACAAAATAAATCCTTGGAAGAGAAAATAAACGTTTGTTTTGCAGAGAGGGACTAGACAGGCTGAACATCTGCATTGCGCCAAAGCAATCCGATGAGCTCACCACGGAAGCCCCTGCTAACCAGGAAGCACCTGCTCACCATGAAGCCCCTGCTCACCATAACGGTCATATTGTTAGCGTCCCACCAAACCGTACTCACACCAATCTTAGTCACACCCCTGTGCCGTGTGCACTCTTTGCTGAGCTGCAGCGGACACCTCGCGTGATAGCAATAAAGTGCTCACAGCAGGGCCACCCCTGTGGTGTCATTTGATTTGTACGGCGCAAGCTGCAAACTGGTGGTGGCAAAAATCCTTTACTGATGTGTTTAAAGGACTGCATTCGACTGCCCTCAGGGGCATCTGCGCCAGTATTGATCTCGCATCAACTGTGCGTGTGCCGCGCCCACACAAACGGCTGACTCTCTTTCTCTCCTCTCTTTTTCTCTCTCTCCATCTCTATCTCTTACTACTTCTCTTCCATCTCCGTCTCCCCCCCCCCCTCCTCGCTCTCTCTAATAATGGGCTCTTTGAGAACCCCCAGGACTGCATACAAGGACAACCTGTGATAGCGCAAAGAGGGATAAAACGAAGCAAAGATAAAACGCTGGCTTTTCCGCCTCAGCTGCTCAGACAGGGAGAGGGAGCGCGGCATTAGCCACACCAGCGTCATTGTACAGGCTGTGGAACTGTTGCTGCATGTTAGGTCATCCTCCATTTTGATTGATCCCCTGACATTGTGGCAAAGCCCCACCACCCACTGGCGATGTAATGCAGCACCCCCTGCTGTCTCACTCTGGGAAGCAACGCTCGCCCCAGCAAGTCACCGACCCCATTCCCCAACCACATGGCTATCACTCCACTTCTGTTACTGAGCGGCCCTCATACCTTTGTTTGAAATTATTATTTTTTCCCATTCTAGGCATGAATTAAGGTGCAAATTAAACTGTTCAGATGTGACCTCGAGAAATGCTTACACTAAAAACAACCGGGGGGGTTGGTGGGGACATGCTGTTAAACCCATGCTGGTTTTTTTTTACTCAAATTTTGCACTTTTTGATGTTTCAGGTATGTTTATTATCACCATGGCGTACTTAAAATGGCTTTGGTAGGTCTGAGGTATGTTTATTACCACCATGGTTCACACACGCTAAATGATGCATGAAATAAAATGGCAGTGCAAGAATCCTAAGCAAACCTGATAAAGATGCATCACACTGCAGGGAGGGAAAACTATCACATTTCCATGGCAACTGTCAGGCGAGCTGCCTAGAGGACCGGTGATGCGGGAGTGGGGCGCGAGACTCCGCTTTTATCAAGCCCAGCGATCTGGCCACTGTTGCTTTTTACTGGCCGGTGCCGGTTGCAGAGGCTAGCCGTGGACTGAGCCCCGTGTTAGCAGTGAGAGAGACATCTGGGCAGCATTGCGATAGACTCAGCCAAAATGCGCTGCCACAGATCATTATGTTTGCCAGCTAATTGACTCACTGTTTCCTTTCAACTTGGATCTGGGCTCCAAGAATGCAACAAAATGGTAAGAAAATGGCCGGAATTCACCGGTGGCCTGACTCAATAATGTATTTGCTGGTGCCACCAGTCCAGGAATGTGTGAGGGGAGAGCTTGTAAACCAGATAGCTACATTGGTGCTCACCAGTAGTCATCAATCCTTGAATAGTTTTGGCTGGCTATTGTGTCCTTTCCATTATAAAGGATATAGTTATAAAGTATATTTGCACAAACATTGTCTTAGATGTATTTACCATTACTCATGCCTTGGATGGGCATATTACTAAGATGAGGTGCATCTGGCTGCATTTTGTGTGGCCTCCCTTAGAATTCGCTTTGGTAGACTGTCTACTGTCTAATGTTTAAAATAGTGCTGTGGTGAATCCTTCTAAGCTTCTTGCAGGATTTGCCATAACTCTTCTTTTGACTTTGGCTCATTTTTGTTCCATCTACACACTTCCGCTCCAAGTAGGTCTTAATCATGTTTGCAGTGTGTTTGGTGTCATTATCGTGCTGAAAGATACGTTTTTGCCAATCAGTCCTTTTCCCGAAGGTACAGCATGATGAATCAAGATCGGTTTATATTTCTCAGAATTCATAATTCCATTGCTATTGACCAGATCCCCTACACCATTAGCTGAAATGCACCCCCAGACCATGACAGAGTCACCACCGAGCTTCACAGAAGACAGGCATCAATGTACTTCTCGCCAACTCTTCTTCTGACACTGGTGTCTTTGTGAACCAAATATTTCAAATTTGGACTCATCGCTCCAGAAGACTTTCTGCCATTGGTTATCGCTCCATGCTTTATGGTCTTTCGCATATTGCAATCCACAAGAATGGTTTCTTAGCTGCAACACGTCCTACAAGACCATTTCTAGTAAGACTTCTTCTAATGGCCGTAGCGTGTACTTTGGTGGCAGATGACTGCCAGATGCTGAGCAAGCACTTCACTGGATTTCCTTCTGTTCCTCAAGGAAGCGACCTTTAAGTACTGTTCATCCGATGCAAACAGATTTTTGGGTCTTCCACTGTGTTTTCAGTCTTCAACTTTCCCAGTTTCTTCACATTTCTGTATGACAGCTTGAACACCTCATCTTGAAAATCTGGTTGTCTGGGCTATTGCTCACTGACAATTGCCTTGTTGATGCAAAACTATGATTTTATGTCTGTCAGACTAAACAAAATACATGGAATGACTGGAGTCCCTCGAGGAGAGGTTCTAGTCATCTCACAAGATATCAGTAACTTTTGGGAAAACACAATACATTATTGTTACTTTTTATTGTATTAATGTTTATTTGTATTTATTCTAATGCTATATAGTGTTTCTCCAAGGAAATAAACACTTACTGCCTAGATAAATAGCTTTAAGCATAATTTTATCAGGTGGCCTAAGACTTTTGTACAGTACTACATATATATATATATATGAATCTTGAGACCACAGTGTGCCCATGAAAACGACATTCTCAGTCAATTGGAAGCAGACTGAAGGGAGCCTGGTGTGTTTCTACCCACGGTGAATGCCAGGGCTAATAAACACAGCTCCCTGCTTAACGGCCCCCCCATCTCAGGGCAGCACTACAAGCGTTTATTTTTGTGCTGCCCAGTCGCCAAACAGGAGCCGGCCATAGCAGCCAAGCCATTGACAGACCGAACAATAAGGGGAAGGGGCCCCAGCGCAGAGAGGGAGAGAAAGGGAGGGAGAGGGCCAAACTCAGAGCCCTGGGAGCGGGTGACTTGCTCCCCCATTCCAGGGGTCCTCGGGCCCAGCCACAGGAAACCAGAACAATGGGGCGGGCTCAGAACATGGACCGGCAAGGCTCACGGCCTAGGCCTCCACAAACAAGTATTAGAGCAGACAGAGATGGAGCAGGAGGCTCATTACATGGGAGCAAAATATAGGTCTTAAAAACATACAAAGCCACAGTGTTTGGGGGTTTTATTGAAAAGAGAGGACTGATGACGGTAGTTGGGTTTTTATTTCTCGCTAGCGCTCTACTGTGAAAGGGAGCTTGGGACTGCATAAACGCAATGCTTGAGCAGACAGCTTGTTGTGCTGCTGTT
Organism: Aldrovandia affinis; assembly: GCA_029706075.1. Taxonomy (NCBI): domain Eukaryota; kingdom Metazoa; phylum Chordata; class Actinopteri; order Notacanthiformes; family Halosauridae; genus Aldrovandia; species Aldrovandia affinis. Next base: position 865,737 of record JAINUG010000127.1, on the reverse strand, counting down.
GTCAACACAGCCACAGACTGTTGCCCGGAGGTAAAGACAGAGTGCAGGCCTGCATAGAGGCCCTCATGACAGGCATGCGTGAATCCCTCGCAGCCCTTCTCTGAGCTGAGATTAATATGGAAAAGCATGCAAATGAACAGAAACCACAAGCTGGTACTGAGAACACATTTAATATGTATGCAAAACTGTTTATGATGCAAAATAATATGTTTCATAAAACACATGAGGTTCAATTAGTTTTGTGGATGACGTGTGCTTAGAGGGAAAAATTGTATTCTTTAGTTGGTTTTCATGAGGGCATAAAAGACCCTTGAAAAACAAGACAAGATACCCCAGAACATTTACAAATATGTTGCTCCTCTTTAAACAATGCACAACTGTTTGGGTACCATTTTAGTTTTAGCATCTACAGTGCCCTCCATAATTATTGGTACCCTTGGTGAAGATGAGCAAAAAAGGCTATGAAAAAATGTATTTGCTGTTCATCAGCTTGATCTTACACTCAAAATCTGAGAGAAATCTAAATACGTGTCACAATTATTGGCACCCGTGCATTTAGTACTTTGTGCATCCTCCCCTTGCCAAAATAACAGCACTGAGTCTTCTCCTATAATACTTGATGAGGTGGGAGAACACATAGCAAGGGATCTGAGACCATTCCTCCATACAGTATCTCTCCAGAGTCCTTGGTCCTCACTTGTGGACTCTCCTCTTCAGCTCACTCCACAGGTTTGTCAATGGGATTTAGGTTAGTGGACTGGGATGGCCATTGCAAAAGCTTGATTCTGTGATCAGTGAACCATTTTTGTGTGGATTTGGAGGTATGCTTTGGATCATTGTCCCGCTGGAAGATCCAACCACAACCCAGTTTTATCCTCCTGAGAGAGGCAGCCAGATTTTGATCTAAAATCTCCTGGTACTTGATGGAGTCCATGATGCCATGTATCCTAACAAGGTTCCCAGGGCCATTGGAAGTAAAACAGCCCCACAACATCACAGATCCACCACCATACTTCACAGTGGGGATTGGGTTATTTTCTGCATAACCATTCCTCTTTTTCATGCCAAACCCACCTCTGATGTTTGTTGCCAAAAAGCCCTATTTTTGTCTCATCTGACTATAGAATCCGGTTCCACTCAAAGTTCCAGTGACCTTTAGCAAACTCCAGGCGCTTACATTTGTGGTTTGATGACAGCAGAGGCTTTCTTCTGGCAAGTTTCCAAATAGCTTGTTGGCATGGAGGTGGCGTCTAATTAGTAATTTGGGAAATTTGGTGACCCCAAGATGCAACCAACTTCTGCAATTCTCCAACTGTGCTCCTTTGAAAAATGTTTGCCTCTCAAACCATCCTCCTCACTGTGCATGGGGGCAAAATACACTTGTGTCCTCTTCCAGGCAGGTTCATCACAGCTCCAGTTGTTTTAAACTTCTTAATTTTTGTGCAAATAATGGAGATGGGTATTTTCAGGCATGTAGCTATTTTTTTTATAACCATTGCCTGATTTATGAAAGTCAGCAGCCTTTTGTCTCATTTCATTTGTGTACTCTCTGATCTTCCCCATGTTGTTGGATGACTAAGGGAGTTTGGCCTGTGTGTCACCTCATATTTATAACCCAGTGAAACAGGAAGTCATGCATAACCACTTAAGAGTTCCTAAAGACCCAGGTGAACTTATAAAAAATATATAAATGGGAATATACAGTGGGGTCCAAAAGTCTGAATCCACCACCAAGATCTGTTTGTTTTCATCATTCATCAAAAACTAACACAAAACTGTTACTCAGGGGAACCTCTAACTACTTCACTAAGCTCTGCTGACATAATTACAAACAGCTGCAAAAACCTTTGCAAATGAAGTGTCCTTTTTCAAGATTAAAGCATCTGCAGTACCAACGAGAACACATAGAGGACCATATTAATTACGCCAATATCCGGTATTAATTGTTACAAGACCAAAACAAATCACAATGTGTATTAGAAGGGTCCACATATTAAAACTTTAATGAAAAATAAGGTGTCATCCCAACATTTTGAGGAAATGAAAGGCAATGATGTGCAAACAAAAAAATTTTTAGATCAATTAAATACCATCCTTTCTCAAACATTTAAAAAAAATGTGTATCTGTGTTTTATGATATTCTTGAATAACAAATACCACATGAGTAAAAATGTTTTCGATGAATGATGAAAACAAACAGATCTTGGCCCACAGATTTTTGGACCCCACTGTATTTCATTTAGATTTTGTTCATAAGAATTTTCAATGTTTTTGAGTGTAAGATCAAGCTAAAAGACATTTTTTCATATCCTTCTTTGCTCATCTTTACCAAGGGTGCCAATAATTCTGGAGGGCACTGTATAATATTATGCCAGATTATAAAAACATTATCAATATTTATTAACAATGAGCTAATTTGATTCTTCTGTATAATAACTAATTTGATTTTATGGTTAAAATTATGCTTTTACTTTGTCATACTTTATTTAAATACAGTTTGTGATATATTAGAATGATAATTACAAATAATTAAAAATTATATATACAGTGGATATAAAAACTATTCACCCCTTGGCCCTTTGGCATTTTTCACATTTTATTTTCTTACTTTATGGAATCAAAATGGATTTAATTGGGTTTCTCATCACTGATCAACACAAAATACTCAAATAATGTCAAAAAAAAATACAAAAAACAGACAATAACTGATTTGAGAAGTATTCACCCCCCCTTGACTTAGGCTAACACATGGTAGAAGCACCTTTAGCTGTAATTATAGCTGTGCGTCTATTTGGATCTCTACCAGGTTTGCACATCTGGACACTGCCATTGTCATCCATTCTGCTTTACAAAATTACTCGAGCTCCATCAGGTTGAATGGGGACCGTTGGTGAACAGCAATTTTCAAATCTTTTCACAGATTCGCAATGGGATTGTGGTCCGGACTTTACTAGTGGTAACACTTTGTCCTAGATTCACTCTAGCATTCTTATCTTAAATAAGGGAAAATGCTATTCAATCTGACAAGACTTAAATTTAATCTGGAGTCAATCAAGCCACCTGTGGAGGACGTCGGTCTCGGCCACGTGGGAGTGGCATGGTTGCCTGTCTTGTTTCATGTGGTAGAGGCCTTTGGAGCAGTGAGACTTTCCGGGGGCAGGTTTGGCACTCTCACAGGGTGTGAGAGTGAACTGTCGCCCGGAAGGGAGCTCCAAAGGCCTTCATTGGTTTAATTATTATTTGATTATTTAATTGGTGTCAATCAGTCAATTGATATGGAAGTCAATTGGCTGATTGGGTGTCTGTGTGAGAATGTGAGTTGAGTGATTGTGATTGGGTGATTGCCTCACGAGTCCCACCTGAACTAAGCCTATTTAAGAGCAGGTGGGGCGAGTGGGGAATCAGTCAGTCTTGTCTTGATGTGTGTGTGAGTGCGCGTGGATGTGGATGTGGATGTGGATGTGGATGTGGATGTGGATGTGGATGTGGATGTGGATGTGGATGTGGATGTGGATGTGGATGTGGATGTGGATGTGGATGTGGATGTGGATGTGGATGTGGATGTGGATGTGGATGTGGGATGTTGGATGTTGGATGTTTGTGGAGTTTTGTGTGCATTTGTGGGACTGAGTAAGTGCTTCCTGTGTGAGGGGGAAGAGGGAGAGGGGTGCACTAAGAGTGTCTGCCTCTCTCCCTCGGTGTGATTGTGGAGAAGCGAGAGGGTGCCCTGGAAGAGGGTCAGCCTCTCGCCCTCGGTTTTAGTAAAAGAGAGCTCGCACTCGACAGTGAAGAGTGTTTCTGAGCAACAGCCCAAGAACTCACTGAAAGAGTGGAGTGTCTTGGGGCTGGTTGCCAGAACTCTCACTGTGGGGAGTGGCGAGTGTCTCTCCAAAGATTCTTTGGCTTTACTATTCCTAATTTATCCTTATTGCCTCTCTGTAACCACCCAAATAGACGTCACCCTTCACCCATTCTTGCTTTTCACTGTGTGAACTGTCTGTTCTTCAATCTAAAATTGAACAGGTCGTCTCACTTTAGACTTTGTTCTTCCTTTTTCAAAATCTTTATTTTGTGTGGGTCTTGTGTAGGAATGAACCATCCACTAACATTGAAACTGGATAGTCTCCAACTTCCAAAACATTTATTATAAAGACAGGCAGAGTTGCTCTATGAGGAAGTAAGACCTAGCGCAAGTGTGTCTGACTGTGTACCAAGCTTTTTAATTTGTTATTTCAGATTTTTCCGCCGTTTTTCTCCCAATTTGGTGGGAGAAGCTTTCTGTGAATGCCGCAAGCACATGCCAGCTTCCCTCCCCCTTCCCCCTGGGGGCAGACGGCCAATGGCTGGCCCTGAACAGGACTCCAAGGCAGAGCAGGGCTGGCACAGCCGGGGATAGAACATAGAACAAGTTCCTTAACCGGTTGCACCCTGTACCAAGCATTTCAAAAATTTCCCTTGCATGGAAAATTGACATGGCATACACCTGACACAGCACATCTATTTAAATTTGGTTAAAATGCATTTTTTCTAGTAAAATGTTTATGTTGTGCTACTTCTTAAGCTACATTTCACAATTATTAAACTGCCATTATCTTAGTTTTGTGTTTTGTGTATTGTACTACACAATAATTAGATTGTGCTGGTGCTATTAGTTGTTTTCTTCTGAATGGATATAAATCAGAGTGGCTCTCACTATGTCTGATTAGAACATTAATTGCAGCGCCCTTCTCCTTCCATCCTGATAAACAATTTAATTGAATACTGTCGTAATCAAAACGTAATTGCATCCTAATATATATAAAGAACATTTAAGGGGAAACTACATTAAAAATAATGTTGCAAAGCAAAAAAAAAATCACCTTAAGGGAGTTATTACTGTCATCATCCAAAATTAATACTTATTTATGCTTTACAGTAACCCCCCCACCATAAAAAAAAACTACAATAAAATAAGCACAGGTGTGCCTCTCAGTGGGATGGCAGAGACAGGCGGGGTGGCACGTTTCTTTAAGTTTACTCAAGCTGTCAAGGCTGAGATCCACTCCAGAGAGATTACATCTGTCAGGATGAGACGTGGCATCGCGGTGCCTGGCCCCGTCTCCGCTGCCAGTTTCACTCGTCGGCGATAAGTGTTCTAAAATCCCCGCAAGCTGTTTCCCGCGGAAGATCTGGCTGAGGCGCCGTCAACCTGAGTGAGCAGGAGAAAAATAAACAGCATCCCAGCAATAACCGAGGAATGGAGGATTCCGGGGTAGGCTTATTGCAAACACCCAACGCCTTATCAATAATGCATTATCTCGGTTATTTGTTTACGCTGGTAGCTGGCGCCACTTCATTGTTTTTTCATGAATGCCATTTACTGCACATTTATTGCGTGTTACGGTGAGTAAACACAGAAACAGGCAAATTGAACACCACAAATATTGATGGCACTGTACTGGGGTGCTGTGCAGGAAATGAGATGAGGGCTTCATATGGAGTCACACTGTGTACTCGTGTGCAGTGTGCATCAAGTGACATAATAATGTGGATGATAGCACCTGCTGGACATACCATTGACAGCAAAAGAATTAGGCCTTTAAATAGAAAAAGGAGTGTGAGTGTGACAGTTGTTCTCTGACAGCTGTGTGCAGTGATTTGCAAAAAAATATTTGGAACATACAACGGCGGGTTTCATCCCTCCATCTCTACCCCCGTCTCTTCTTTTTCTCTCAATGTCTTTCAGCCCATCCCTACAAGAAGCGCAGCCTCCTTGGTACACAGGGGTGGAAAATTTGGCCCGGGGGAAGGAGAGGGAGTCAGTACAAGCCTTTAATCCAGTCTGCCCTCGTCCCTCCCTCTGCAGAGAGAGGGAGAGAGATGAGTCAGAGAGAATAGACTTCATTTAAGTTACCAGTATAGAAGGGGAGGGGGCAGTGGGCTGGGAGAAGGAAATTGCATTACACCTCGTAATAAAGGTGGAAAAAGCAGGAGAAGGAGACAGAGAGAGAAAGAGAGTGAGGGGGAGGGAGGGAGGGAGAGAGAGAGCAAGGGAGGGAATTCGAGAGTGGGGGAGAGAGACCTGTGCTTGAATTACCAACAAAGCCAGTGGAAACCATGGCAGACTCTAACACCTGGCTAGAGGAGCATTTGTCTTGGAAAGTTAAGGGTCGCCGGGGTTATGTCTCAATTTATTCCCCATCAAGCTGTTCATTTCTGCTGGCCGCCAGCATCATTATTTTCCATTTCACAACATCTACGGGTGTGACATGGTGTGACTGAGTACTTATTGGCAACACGGTTGTTTAACACCCATGCCATGATGAATTGATTGGCTTGAATGTGTGTGTGTGTGTGTGTGTGTGTGTGTGTGTGTGTGTGTGTGTGTGTGTGTGTGAGTGTGTGTGTGTGTCTGTGTACTCCTTCGTGTGTGTATGTATGTGAGATTAGGCAGGTGAGTGTTAGCATGTATGTGGTGGTGGGATAATGTGTGTGCATCCCATGGAATTTGCGCTATGGGGTTTTGCTCGGAGTGTAAATGTAATGTGCTTAGGCTCTGTTGGATACCTGGCAGTGTATCTATGGAAGTGAGAAAGGCTCGCTGATGGTAATATTTCAATTCCTGCTAATAGAAAACCTGGAGAATGGGATTGTGCAGCTCAGCATGACTCTAATCAAATCAAATGTAATTTTTATGAATAAACCTTGCGTCAAATTTTTAAGGGTCCATTTCAATTCTCTCACGCATGAGTTGTGCCATTTTGTGACTGGTTTGATCATAGAAATTGCAACATGGATTCCATTAATGAAAATAATATTTTCTTAAAAGCTTGAGGCGTACATCTAATTCCTCATTATTATTAAAATCGGATATTTCATAATTATGCATATCGTGTTTTATTTAATTAGATTTCATTACAATAATTATTAATTCAATTATTAATTATTAATGATGACAATATTAATTGGTGTGCACTGTAACAATTATTAGCCCATCTGACTGATGATCACCTTCTATGTTAAAAATGTATTAACAAAACACATTACTGTAACATGTTATTCAAAATAGAGTATTCATACAAAGTGTAGTAATTCCAATCATGTGCTGGTATCCCCTAAAGCTTAATCCCATTTATTAACTGAAAAATCTCCCACAGGTATACTGATACTAACACACAGTATGGGACACATATACCCACTCACTCCTACAAAAAACCTGCATAGCTACAACAGGCCACCCACAGCAAGACAATTAGTGAGGACTGGCCAGGTCAGTAATGGGTTTTATAGTTCTATGGGAAAATCAATAGTTTGGAAATAGAACTTCTAGTCCTATCACTGATGAGAAGGTTTTGGAACAGGAGGAAATGCACCAAAGGCATGTTAGTCATGGGGGATAAGGAAAAGTGAGAGCCCAACTGCACTTAAAACATTCAAACTATGTTCCATTTTCATCAGGGCTACTGCACTAACCATGTAAGTGGTTAGTAAAGCCATGCTTGAATCCCTTTAATGACATACATATCAAGCTCAGAAACAAAGGTGTGGATCTATTGGTTTAGTACAGACAGCAGTTAAATCTAAATCTAAAAGTAGTTCAAATTAAATCAAAAGGACATGACAGGAACCACTGAGGAGAGTTGAGCAGCCAACAAATATATTGATAAAGCTATGATTGTTTTCCCCTGGAGGTCAGGGATACCATGAAATGAATTTATTAACACAAACCCCAAATCTGAGCGGGAGAAAAAAACGAATCAGTTAAATGGACATTAAAAAAACAGCAAACAATATGCTTGCTTCTGTTGTGTTAGTGACAAAGGTCTTACTGCAGCCTATTGGCTAAGATTTCACTGCCAAGAGATTCCTTGTCATTTGTCACAGTTTCTTGTAATACCGCTTGGCTACATCACAGGAGTGAGCCTTGTGTTTCATAAGGTTAAAAGACTGCTAAAGAAACTACAAGCAGCAGTAAAGTGGCTATGACTATTATGAAAATAGTTCTTTCTACAAACACAAATGGAACGTTTCATGAAAGCAGAGGAACGATGTTCTGCCAGGGCCTGGTTCTGATGCCAGTTTTTTTTTTTTGAAAGCCTACCCAGCATTTGATCCTAACAACTGGTTCAACAAATTCTTGATCTTGCATTACAAACTGTGTTTGAGTCTATTCCAGGGTTTGGAAAGAATCTGACTGCAGGTGCTTATTGGAGCCTGTGACGAGTTTGGATGGAAAGATTTTTCCCTTTCCGTCTTCATTAAGGCATAAGACATCTCAATAAAAGATTGATACAAATTGTCAGGTTATCAGATTCTTTTTCTATATTGCCTTGTATTTCGAGAGATATAAGCCTGGCAGGCTAAGAACACCTGTTATAATGTAAGGGGGAGAGGGAGGCACACCCAAATTAACAAGGTGCTGGTGAACCCTTGACCTTGCAATAAATGAGAGAGAAATGAGAAAAAGACTGGCGCACACTGTTTCTCTCCAAAAATCTTCCTGGATAACTCCCTGTCAGCAGGTCCACAAGGTAGGGGCAGAGATACTCTGGGCACAGAGGAAATAGCCCTCTCCTAAAATGGTGGGTGGAGCAGCTTGACCTCCACCCAGTTCTCGTGGGGACACTTCCCTGCATCTTCACTGGAAGCTGCAGCTGGGAATGAACTACCGAGTGCAACGGTTCAATTTTGCCCCTGCCAAGATTGTCAGTTATGGTGATTGAGGCTCTTCATTGGCAGAGATCATGAGCTGTAGCACAGGGGATTGGTGGATTGCATGGAAGGTGTCCTTCCTGTTGGAATGACCTGGGGGGCTTGGGGAGAGAGGGGACTGGCTGTGGACCAGGAACCTCATCGGGTTCAGATGAGTACCAAGTAATACTCCAAGTAATACTCCATTACCCATGAGCAACGGTGATTTGATGCAGTTACACTAAGGGAATGTGTGCTTTATGGCTGCCATCACACCAGGTGGCTCTGATTGGAAATTTAATAAGCGAGCCTGGGAAACGGCCTCTCTCTCTCCCGCTCTCCAGCAAGATCCACAAACTGCAAACTCTGAAAAAATTATAATAAAAGACCTAAAAAAAAACTAAAAAAAACACCAGTAAATTAAAACGCTTGCTCGTGGGATTGCTTTTTACGGTGAACACAGGAGCGGTGACCTTCCAATCAATGAGCTCATTAAGAGTTTGTGTTAGCCTGTGTATCGCCACACGCCGTGAACGTAAATGGCGGGTATTTGCTCAGTTCCTCTTCATTTAGGAGAGTTGTGTTTTTCCCCTGGTTCTCTCCTTTCTTACAATATTGGTTTAAATTATTAATAGTGTTTCTTCCTTCGACACCATCCTCCCACTCCTTCTCCCGTTCCCTCTCAGGACCGTTCGTTCAGCAGTGTACCAGCGACGATATTTAATAATACAGGGCAGGAGGGGAGATACAATCTGATTCTTAAATCAATTGCCGGATTGTGACGAGTCCATTATTATAAGGGCATCCTCGGCTGGACGCCTATGCTTACTCTTATGCGGTCCTGTGAAGCAGGCGCGGTCAGTGCTGCTAGCGCCCGTAACGCAGCCACAATCGGTGGGGGATCCACAAAGCTGATCAATCTCTGTGCAACATGGTGCCTTTCAAAACCGCTTTCCTAGGAGTGCTTTGCTAAAGGAAAATAAATTGAAACCCTGGTGATAAGACCTGGATTTAAATCACAGAGAATTATAATCGGGGTGTTTTTGCTTCATTTCTTCACAGCTCTTCACAAATCCTTATTGGTAAGGCAGTGTTTAAGCACTCAGCACAGATGTTTCTCAGTACCCCTGTGTGGCTATATTGCTGACTTATCACCATATTTCTGACAAGGGCCCTATAGAATACTGTGATGAACTGCCTCCCCCTACCGCCTGTCAGAGGCTGTCTGGAACGACAAATCAATGACACACATATACACCCACCCACGCGTACACACACATATAAACAAAATCATTTCTAAAATCACCTAAATCAACAAACGTTAAAGAATGCAGACACACACAAATGTGCACACAATATGCATACATGTGTATAAATTCAAACACGCATTCATTGCAAAGCACAAACGCACCTCCACTCACACATTATAGGAATATACCATTTGCAACATGTACTTCCAGAGGTTACAGACACAGGATAGGAGAGCTCTGCTATAGGTACAGCCAACCCATCAATCACCCCAGAACACACCAAATCCATCGCTCAGCTGTCAAAGTCCGGTATGCAACCATCAGCACGCACACACAACTGTACAGGTACAACCTCACTCCTTGAATGGGTGAAATTTGTTCCCCAAAAATGGGTGCCATTTATTTTTGCTCCAAGATCGACACCCACAATTACTTTGACTCTTAGCAGTGCTTCCTTCCCCCATCCAAGGTCCAGAATCACCTCTCCCAAGCGTACTCAAAGTCCCTACCATTAGGGAACCAACTTATCCAGGGTCAGTATTTTTTTCACAGACCCATCTCTGTGCTGCAACACACTACACATTTAAAACAATATTATAAGCACCCATTTTACTAGAGGAATATTATTCAATCCTGTAAATGTGTAGGTACATTAGCTCTTCTCAGCCTCTGTCTCTACCCTGTTGACCTCTTAGCATGAGATGCACCACTTCAACCAAAGGCTTACCGCAAAGATTCATTAAATTAATTCCCTGCGAGAGTGAGGCACTGGTGCTGTACTGGATCAAAACAAAATGAATGGCAGTTTATGAGGTTGACCGGTAAATGGAGACTGATTAGCCCAGCCATCAGGATTGCCATTTAATGAGTAAATTCAACAACAATAATATCAATTAAATGTTTTTCCAGCGTAAACAATTAAATTAAACTTCTGGAAACACAAGGAGCAATTTTAAAATTAAATACAAACCTTAAAAAATGAAAGGAGAAACGTTTGAATTGCAATAAATGTACACTTATAGATTTTTTTCAAATAGCACCTAAGCTAAATGTGGAGCCCTCAAGAAAAAAATTTAAACAAATAGATTGCAGTGACTAACTAAGGCAGTGGTGGAAGACTGGACCTTCTGTGGCTACAGTTCAGTTATGGAGGTGATATGGAGTTATGGAGGTGACAGGCATACTTCTCAATCCTCTGGTGTACTCCTGTGGTGCCACCTGAGCTGAGTTCCCATTCAAACACTAACTTCACTAACACTAACAATTAAGGAATTAATACCTGAAGACAAATGAAAAACAGAAACCCCTACTGCCCGCAAGATCTAGGGTTGCCAAGCAACATAAAGAACCCTCATTATCTGCCTCTGCCATGTCAGGCCCAGCACTACAATTAAGCATCATTGTTAGAAATAATTAGTCAACACTGCCATATTACTGCAATATACTTCACTCAAAGCCTGTGCGTGTGCTTCCCTATAGGCCTGTCTGTAGGCCTGTCTGACTATAAATGTCATTCAGACTAATTGCAGACCGAGTCATTTTTTCCGTATGACGTGTAGGGTCACCATAGGAAAAACCGGAGCCTGACATGGAGTAGACTTAGCTCACTGGAAGGAGTAAGTTGGGTCCATTGTAATTCAGGGCCGCCTAGTGCGCCCAAGCTACAGGGCCATAAAGAGCACCCTGTTTACACGGAGGCAAAAAGGGTGAGGAGACGTTGAAGAAAATCAAAGACTTTGTGTGCCACAGCCCCACAACTATAATGACAAACAATGTAAGTCAACGTGATGCTGAAATGAATCAGTGCTATTACAGCCAGGTAAGAGGGGGGGGGGGTGAGAATGTGCGGGCATGGTAAACAAGGACTAAACAAAGAGAGGAGAGAGACAAAAACTATGTTAATTCATTTACCATGAAAAAACACGTCTGGGCATTGCATACAAGGTGAATTATCTCATTTGTGGCAAGCCCCCAGGGTGGCAAATACATGCAGTCATGGGCACAGGGCTTCATTAGGGCACAGGGCCCATAGCTTCATTAGGGCATAGGGCTTTATTAGGGAACAGGGCACAGGGCTCCATTAGGGCACAGGGCTCCATTAGGGCACAGGGCTTCATTAGGGCACAGGGCCCAGGGCTTCATTAGGGCACATGGCCCAGGGCTTCATTAGGGCTTAATCGAAGCCAACATTATCTGCATTGTCATGGGGAGAAGGGGTCTGAGCCCTGGGTGGACCACAGAGGCATAGGCACAACGACAAGTTCTGAAACATATCCAGGGCAGAAAGACTTAAACCATCCTGTATCAGTTAAATATATATTCAATTTGGACTTTTTGTGGGGTAGGATTTCTATATGACGTCACAAAGACAACTGTGGGGCCTAAATTATGCCCAAAAGAGGACCCCCGCCACCCACTTTTCAGCCAATCAGAGTGACACATGGTCTCAGGTGATTGGTAATTGGTACATACAGCGAGCCAGTCTCTACAGGTGTGTCACTACTCACCATTTCCAAAGCCCCTTTCATTTACACCGTGTCTTCAGTTTAATAAAGAGAAATGAGAGAAATAAGAGACTGGTGTTTATTAAACAGGAACATGTCCCATGGGGGGTCTGCCTGCTTGCTGCAGGGATAATGGCAACCGGGGGTGGGGGTGGGGTCCAGCATCACCTGCCTGCTGTGGTCTCATCAGAAAAAAACCATGAGAACGATGATTACTTTCATTTGGGGCATCTATAACTAATGAAATGATTTTAAAAAGAAGTAATCTGCAGAAGTAATTATCTTCAGTAAGTAGCAGCAGAGACCACAGAACAGATTGGTTTTGTTTGAGGCTGATGGCTATGGAGCCTGTGAGAGGACATAGAGAGATAACTTTTTTATGAATATGTATCTCGTAGCCACCACTTCATAATTCACGGGAACGAGATCCATATGTCGTGGCCACGACATGATAACTCGTGGTAACAAAATCCATATGTCACAGCCACGACTTAGTAATCTCATGGGAACCAGATCCTTAACTCGTGGGAACAAGGAGATCATCCATCTCATGCGTGGAGCGACGGGCGCTGTGCAAAAACATGGGATTGTGAACAGCAAAACACGTGTTTTAAAGGACATCCAACTTTACCAGAACACATAGATTGAGAATGTGTGATTGATTTCATTCATGATCAATTGCGAGGTCCAGGTGCTATGCTGGATTTTGTTCCCCCACTGAAATCTGTTCCCCCTGGGGGTGTGTGCACATGAGCGCGCGCTTGCGTTTACAATCACTTCAGCTTGAACTTCTTCACCTCTATCTCACTCCAGAGAAGGATGTCATAGAATTACGTATTTGAATGAATAAAAAGAACTGTCTTTCATTTTTTTACAATTATAGACAGTCCATTCTTTCATCTATCTATATATATATATAAAAATAATCTGGCAATTTGTCCCAAAAGAGTCTGAGCTGTAGGTAACATTCCATTTTAGAGGAATTGTTGCTGATGTTAGGTCATGTGCACACTTGGGTTAGTGTTATTTTGAGTGTTGGACAACCATAATGTTGCTCATCAGCATTAGCCTATATTGGTCAAAATCAATGGCCCGAGTTAATGCCCACTGAGACCAAACATTATTTTTCCAGTTGTATTGTGTTTTTGTCATTGTATTTTCTCATTTTTATTCTTTCAAAGTGAAGATATTTCTTTCATCATTAGCTACAGCTCGTTTAGAAGTCATTAATGTGATGTAATGTTCTTTATAGTCCTATATATGGGTGATTCTACAATGGTTCATTGTGTTCAATTGTGTCCCCACTTGGAAATTAAACTTACCTTAACAAACTTGTTTTTAGCTACTAAAAGTAGTTATGTAAATGAGCACAGTCACCAAATATTCATTCAAATATTGCTACCGCTATTAAAAGCTAGTCTTGTGCATGCTGTGTTCAGAACAATGGAAAGAGCATGAAAAATGTTGACCTAGAGAGGACAGCTCCGATGTAAACTTGAATGAGCCAAAAGCCAGAAGGAAGCAAGCGTGTGTAGACACATGCGTGCTGTTGGAATGAAGAATTCTTGTTTCAAGGTAATCTTTTATCTCGTAAATATACATATAGTATTCATAAATCATGTCGTGGGCAATTTATTGCTAGTGTTTGCATAACCTTCTCCTAAAAGTTTACGACCCAACAAGACAACTCCCACAAGTAAATATGAGTGAAGGCTTAAAATGACACTTAAAAAAAAAAAATTCACACACACACGCAAAAAAATGCTTGTGCACCATTCCAGTGTCTACAGCTGCCTTTTACCTGTGGAAATGGTTTACGCCACCGCAAAACTTTTCTATACGTTATTTGAGTTAGGTTTTACTGTATGCTATATGCTGCATGTACACTGATGACTGAAATTACAGTCCTTTCCTTAAATCCAGATCCAAATCTGCAGGAAAAACATTCGAGACGAAGGAGTAGTTAGATCACGCTGCATTGACCAAAAGGGTCTAGTGTCTCAATGCTCGCAATACCATTCACCTGGGTGAAGGCTTAACCTCTGAGGCTCAGGTCTATGCAAGCCTCTTGGATGCCTAAAAACAGAGGTTTGTTAAAAGATGGCTTTGCCCATCCAAGTTAGTACTAGAACCAAATAACACGGACCGTGAATGGAAGCTTGGCAGCCTGTGGAGAATTACAGCTCTCAGACCCGGCTTGAAGGCTGAGAGACAACAAAGACAAGGCATGTTCACAAAAGAAGAAATGTGTCAGGCATGAAGCTCTCATTGCACGTCACAGTCGATCGGCTGCATGTTTTCCATCCCGGATTCAACAGCTTTATTTACCTTTAGCTTTATTTACATTTAATATACGCCATTTAGCAGACGCTTTTATCCAAAGCAACTTACAGTAGTGAATGCATACATTTTCAGTATATGTGGCCTCAGTGGGGATTGAACCCACAACCTAAGCGTTGCCAACGCTGTGCTCTACCAACTGAGCCACAGAGAACCCCATTTAGTGATAAAAATGTGCTCCCGTGTATGGTTGAGCACACCAGATGACTTGGGGCAAGTGGCACATGGGCAGGGGGGGCAGTTGCTGGGAGAGACCCCCGGCTGCCAGTGGCATCTGCTCGGGGGCTCTTTCCCCCGGAAAACGTGGCCGCCACTGCAGTTGTTACAGCAGCTCAGGCGTTCCGATTGACACCTGCTCTGTGAATTATTCATGTCTCTCCTTAAAGGCTTGTCCGAGACAACCGTTTGGGGAGCTGTCATGACACAAACGCTGCACAGCGTGGGAGAGAGGGTCCTCATTAGAGCGAGCCAGGCATTTCTGCTGCATGGTCACTGAATGAGCGTAATGGCCGAATTGTGCCAGTCAGCTCTCACACACAGTCACAACAGTTACCGAAGCGCAGTAAAATGTCCAGCTCAACTCAAGTTGAATTTGAAGTTTAACAAAGTCCAAAAGGGATAAAATGTACTCTATCAGAGTAAAAGGCCTCTTTCACAGTAAAATTTACTCAGATGTATAGCACTGAATATTTTTCTGTGTACGTATATAACTACCCTTCCTATCATAAAAAACATACTTGTAAACATATAGAAACATAATCTACATGAGCCTAATCCCTGGCTAGAAGTCTTGGTACCTGTACTGTAATAAAATGTGTGTGTAACTAATCTGTATTATTTATCCTAAATCCCATTACTGTCACTGGCCCGCCGCCGGGCCATCTACATCACATAGCACGCTCTCCTTTAAACATCATGGTTAAATGTACAAAAAATATGGACATGTGTTATATGCACAGATCGGGTGGAATCTCGTCTTTTCAACAATGCATGCCAATTCACGTCAACTGCGATGTCGCAAAACAAAATCCTGTCCCAATTCATGCTCCTTACCTTTGGTGAAGTCTAGAAATCCCAAAATATGACAGATTGTTGATAATGTGGGCATCGTGATCACCGTAAGGGTCTAACAAACAAAGGTACTGACCTTATTTTGTCACAAGGACAAGCCAAATCAAGACAGTTCCAGTGTTTTCTATGCGGTTCATATCGCCAACAACAGCAACGATGTCATTCTCCTGGGTCTACGAGATATGTGAGTATGTTTCACAAAGGAATGTTTTGTAACCTCGCGATGGTAAATCTTTGCTACAAAATAAGCCCACACCCGTCATTCTCCAATAAGTATTGGCCAAACAGACCCCCCTGAATGGCAACCATCATGTGAAATGATCCAGGTGCATAATTCATACTACTTCCCTATATATAAGCTGAAATTTGTTTATGTTTCTAGCCAATGGATTATCCTTTACAACGATATAAGACTTCCTTTGGTTTGCATTTGAATTTGTGCACATTGTGATAATAATGAAGATGCATGCGATTGAAGATAGTGAAGTTCAGAGTTTTGGAAAACTCTTTATACTTTTCTCTTAGTTTATTTGAATTATTATTTGGTTTTACAATACCAAAAGCCCCAAAGAAGATCCGTTTCGACGGCCAGGATCCTGTTTATGACTGATGAGTAGCTACCGATCAGCTGCCAGTGCTGGCACTGCCACCAGAAAACACCTATTAAGTTAATGTCCTGTGACAGAGACTGCTTCAATGACTGGCACAACCAAAATAACCTATAGCTTTTCCTGTGTTGCTTGACTAAAGAACACTGACACTGTAAATAGTTTTGTGCAATGAGGGAAGATAATTGCTAGAAATGCAATTTTGTCTTGGCTAAACAACTGTGTTATACTATTTATCTATTATATATCATTATCATAATTATATATTATTTATGTTGGTGCAATATTTTGTTATATTTTGATCATTCTGACAGCTGTTGCTGTTTTTTTTTTTAAGTTGATAATGGTAATTGCTTGTTGGTTACTTTTTTACCATTGGAAAAAAAACTTCTTTGTTTTGTTTGATTTGTTTTGACTTTGGTGTGTGTGTCTCATAGGCAACAACATGTTGTAGTGTGAATCTCAGTGTCACAGAAGTTAATTGGGCTACTTGGAGATATTAGGAGACACTTTGAGCTATCACATTGGTATGTGTTTTGTGAGCAAAATAATGACCCACAATGGTTTGGGTGATATAAACAGGTTTTTATGGCTGTCCCCGACTAAAACTAATCTTGGTCGACCAACGGTCGTCCGTTTTTTTCAATTGGTCGAAACTTTTTTTCTATATGACACACCCTATTTATTTTAATAAATACAACTATATGCACACTGCGCTTGTCTCGTGTTTTATAACTTTCTTAAGTGAATGACACAAATGAATAACAATAGGCTAATGACTTTATGGAGCCGGAGTTCAAGATTACCTGAAAGAAAAAAACTTCTCCGTTCCGAGCCTCTTCATGCTGCCCTTGCAGATTCTGCCAGACCATCACAGTACTTGAGCTATGAGCTATGAACTGTTATATTTGGGTATGTACAAATAGGCGTGAATGCCAAAAATATGGGGTGACAGTTAAAGGGATAAGGGTTTTATATCAGATGTGTACATGACACAGAATTGAAATAAAAGCCCAGAATAGACCTACACTGTCAAAGCCTTAATGGAGATTGAAAATGTGCACAAGCCAATCTGGGCAGGCATCCATTTATCATTTGGCCCTAAATATGAAAAACAAAATGTATGGTTCTCCAATTGCTGAAGTCATAAATTAAATATCTATTATTTGTCTAACATCCATTTCAATGTATATCCAAAATTGGTATGTTTTAATATATAATACTGTATATGTAAGCTTTAGTTTTCCAAACCCAGATTAGATTTTTGCATATTCTGATCTTTTTGAGGCAAAGTTATTTAAAGTTTAACTAAAGTTGAATCTAAATGTTGGAATGGACTTTTAAATCTCTTCAAAAGGAATACTGTGTGAAAAATCTAAGGCTGTTCCACAGGGGACTGTTTGTGCTGCTCTTTTCCATTTGGCCCAAGTTATTTGAATTTTCCAGTCTTCAGGGTAATTATTGTCGAAGTAATGGAGCCAGTGCAGCCTTGAATTCCCCCATGGCTATCCAACCGACACATTACTTTCAATGTTGCAACGTTCCCCAAATGTCACAGTAATATTGCAAAAACGTGGCAATAGCTGGATATCTCTGACCTTCAGAGATTCCTGAGGGGGCACCCAGCGTGAGTTACCAGCCGTAGCTTATTTATTAATGAGTCACAAAACCTAGCAAGATATAGAGGGTCATGTCATTCACCATCACCATCAGTGGCGATGTAGGGCAGGCAATTTTAACTGTCAGTCTTTACGATCAATGTATTGTTAGTGGACAAATACACTCTGTTGTATTTCATCAATCAGTTGTTCTCCTGCTTGATTTGCAATGCAGCTTGCTTCTTATGCTAATTGAGATGGGAGGCTGAGAGACGGATGTGGCAAAAATCAGAAGATCCACGTCCTTCTACTTGTCCAACAGGGCTCAGGAGCAAGGCTTACATGATAATCACTGATTTATTGCTGCAGTTAGATATCTGCCCATCTCCTCACCCCCCCCTCCCCCTCACCCCTGCTGATTGGCTGTGTGAAAAACTGACCCTATGAGTGACAGGAGCCCAGACATTGGTTTTGGAGATAATGGCAGGGGACCCACATCCCAATCACCACATTGGTTCTCAAGCCAGCAAGCCTCTGTGGGGGTTGGGTGAGGGGACTCCCCCCTCCACACACACACCTTTATCCTGAACTCCCAGGGGCCCAACCACTCTACCTGGCAGCCACATCTAATAAAGGCCAGTTATATGAGAGATTATTACATTTTCTCCACTACATACCATGCCAATAAAGCCATCTCAAGCCCCTTTCTTTACCTGATTCAGAGGTCACTTCTTATTGTTTTGATGCAGAGATCTATAAGGGCATTGGGGAAGGGGGAAACTATAACATATCCAAAGGGGCAGTGGTGTGGCATTGGGATGGCAGGTATGCCATCTGCCAAATTATGGGTTGGGAGGGCACTTTTCAGGGTCTCTCACAGAAATAACTATAATGGCCACAGACCTCTCAGTACTTACAAACATTAACTTCTGTACCCTCTGACCTCATGTAAACACACAGAATTCAGATACAACTTCACATGTCCACAAAATAAAGCCCAAATTTCTCCCTTATCTTCTGTTTCTGCTTCTCCTTAATTGTCCTGCTAATTACATCATCAAAAATGCTCCATGCCCCAAATGATTAATTCTACCCAACGAATAACATAATCTGTTCATAATCTGTTCATATCTCCTTCTACCAATAACATCTGTGTGTAGATGCCAATTGCAGGACACACAGGCAAAAACAAGAAGTATATAAAAGGAACAGGCTTAGCAAACTGGGGGACATTCCCCCAAATATAGGGGCTTTGACACATTAATGGGGGAAGTTTCGAAGCAAATATGTATGGCAGTCAATTGAAGATGGGGAATTTTGGGGGACTATTCATAACATCTGGCAACACTGAAAAGGATGTGCACATGTGATGCTATTCCAGCCAATGGAACATATTTAAATATTTTTAATGAATGACATTTTCTGTCTCACTTTCTAACTGATAACATTGTAACATGTAATATGTAGATTAAAATACAATTTGTTATAGATTTAACTTTATTAACTTTAATTTATGCCGCCAACAAAAATCTGCTTCTGAAATGATAGCTAGCTTGCTTCCTGCAGTTCACAGCTAAAGAACTAACTGAAGCGTATCCACTTTGCCAGTGACTTATTCCACCATTAAGGGCATGCATTTTCAAGAGATCAGTGCAGTAATACAGCGATAGACATCATTGCAGGTAGCTGCGTACCATACCTGTAACACTGGGAAGGAAAAGGTTAGGTTTTGGTTTTTTTCATATTGCACATCGATAGCTGCAAATTATTTTGCATAACATTAAAAAAGCAACACACAAGTATTTGAAGTAAGTGAAACACGAAAAATGAAAGATCACATTTGACAGGGACGAGGGGACATAAACCACAAAATATGCGCTTTTTTAAACAAGCACGTAGTGAATGGTGGGGCAATTCCAACTGCTGGTCAGTTGAGAAGGGAATATTTACCACACATTGCAAAAATGCACAAAAGTGAAATAAAACATTTGGAAAACATTTAAAACAACAGATATGACAGCATATCTGTTGTTACACATGAATTGACAGACGTGAAAGACCATGATGTTCTACACATTTTGTATGTCTTACAAGAAGGAACAGATGATTTGAAAGTGGTACTGGCAGATACTGTGTACTTACAATCTGTCAATCACTCCACAGTGGCAGAGGCCAGTGTTAACAGTTTAAATGTATACGAAGTGGATTTAAACAATATCACAGGCTTTGTATCGGATAACGCAAGCTACATGGTTAAGGCATAAAGTGACATTCTGCGAGGCTTATTTCCAAATTCTGTTAATTTGACATGCAATGCTCATATTTTTGCATTTGCTTGCAATATATGGGCAGATCATTTCCCAAAGATCGAAAAAATAAAGGAGGTATTCAAACATTGTCAGAGTAGGAAACACCATTATTTGGAACATCTTAAACATGCAACTATCCAGACAGCAATAAAACTGCCACCTGAGTAGGACGCGTTGGGGTACTTGGTATGCATCCATGGCCTACCATGCTCAGTACATCAAATTTACAGCAGCTTTGTAAAAGATGAGTTAGATATCTCACCTAATACAGCTGCACTGATAGAAATTATGGCATTGCTGAGGGACAGAAAAGGTTTGAAGGAACAGCTGTCTCTTATTTCTAAACACAGCAAAAAATAACATTTACGATCAGGTCAATGAATACTGAACATTGGCACAGCAGGTGTACAGCAAAAATGGATCAATAAACAAACAATGCACAAAAACATTTAGTCACTGTCAAACTCAACGCATACTTCAACCCCGAACAGTTAAATCAGAAACCAAGATTCGTTCAACCGGCTCATACATTTCTCAAGGCCGTGCAGCTTTTCGACCCACAGCAAGTGAGCAGCTTGAGCATGGAGACCCTTCCCGTATAATCTATTCCTGGCTTTGAGGATGACTGTAAATCAGAGATGATGGAATATGTACATCACGCAAAGAACAGTGGCAGTCATGAGATGTCTGTACTTGAATTCTGGAAAAGTCTTTAAATAAGCCAATCACTTCCCAATCTGACACAAATGGCAAATTGGTATTTATCAGCTGTAAACAATTATGTTGAGGTGGATATGTTGAAACAATGTTTCCTCTTATGGACAAGTTTTTACACCACTAGTCATAAAAGAGGAAACAACAAATTATCTGAATTATCTGAATAAACTGAATTTTAATAATCAGGGCATCCCATCAATAACAATTTTGTTCTATATATTTTTATTTTGTCTTTAGATTGTTAAAAAAAAATTTCCTTTTGCTTTCAATAGTTTTTATAAGCTTGTGCGGTTTAAAAATATCCACCCACTAATTTCAACATATCAGTTTCATTGCTCCAGGATGGGCATGATATGTCCTACATAAATGTCAACAGACATATTTTCACAATTGAAAGCAGTAGCCTACTTACAAATCAATCAGTATGATTACGTGTGGGTGTGTGCAGCGTCAACTACACTACCATACACACCTCATTTGTGGTAACTGAATGATTACTTTAGATCGTAATGTGTTGACTGCTTAACAAGTAGCTTCAGAAAGTCCTCCATCGACCTCTTGGTCTGGGCTGGTCTGATTAATCACGTTTTCTTTTACATCATGTGGATGGCCGGGTGCGTGTGCGTCGTTTCCCTGGGGAAGAGATGGCACCAGGATGCACTATGGGAAGAAGGCAAGCCGGCGGAGGCAGTGTGATGCTCTTGGCAATGTTCTGCTGGGAACCCTTGGGTCCTGGCATTCATGTGGATGTTACTTTGACATGTACCACCTACCTAAACATTGTTGCAGACCAAGTACACCCTGGTATTCCCTGATGGCAGTGGCCTCTTTCAGGAGGACAATGCGCCCTGCCACACTGCAAAAAATGTTCAGGAATGGTTTGAGGAACATGACAAAGAGTTCAAGGTGTTGACTTGGCCTCCAAATTCCCCAGATCTCAATCCGATCGAGCATCTGTGGGATGTGCTGGACCAACAAGTCCGATCCATGGAGGCATCACCTCGCAACTTACAGGACTGTTGCTAACGTCTTGGTGCCAGATACCACAGGACACCTTCAGAGGTCTTGTGGAGTCCATGCCTTGATGGGTCAGAGCTGTTTTGGTGGACCTACACAATATTAGGCAGGTGATTTTAATGTTGTGGCTGATCGGCCTATATATAATATAGTAGCCTACTTGCCCATGTCTCGAAATTTGTTCTCCTAAGTTAAATTCACAATAATGTTCTTTGAAGTACAGTTTTATTTTTATATTAATTATTCATGTAATTTTGTAATCCATTATCAATCCAAACAGTTGGCTGTGGGTTACACACAGTGGCATTTCATTGCTTAAAAACATAATTTTAGCGACAACATTGTCATTTAAGACAGTCAAAGTACCATTGCACAACGCGTGTTTTATTGCATTGATTAACACTGGTTTGGGATGACAAACAACTCCCTCAATCAGCATGTCATAATTTCGATGCTCTATAAAGCTTTGCGCAGTGCAGGTCCTTGAAAAAATATGATTCTCAACAGCCTGCTGACTGCGCACAGGGTCCACGTAGCATGAATGATATATCAAAGTTATATTGTTGTTATTAATAACAGCTGTACATTCATGTTTATTACCTGGATACCTGATGTATCATCTCAAACATTAATGCTACAATTAATACTGAACACGGGTAATTATCCAATAATCCATTTCAAATGGGATTCGGATGTAAATGTAGAGGTAATAATTAATTGTGGTAATCACAGAAGAGTCGTGATATAACTCAAACAACATTTGGAAAATAAAACCAGGAAATGTTGCCTTTTAATTTCGTAGAACAGTCTACCAGTCATATTTAATTGTTTTTTTAAAGACACTGTGTTATATTCTGAGTTTATGTTTCTGTCATTTTTGTACTTCGTGTATTTATTATCTGTCATGTCTCTTCATTCTGTTGTCAGCTTTGCGTTTCTCATTGTTCTGTCACGTTCTGCTCTCCGTCTGTTATCGTTCCTGTTCCGTTTATTTCTAGATCCACTCCTTGTCTTGTCATGCACTTCGGTGTTTAGAATTTACGGGTTTCCTCCGACTTCGCTTATTCTCTCGTTTTCTTCTTTCCTACTTTCGTGATCGCACTTTGTATATATTAGTTAGATGTGTACAGTACTAACTAACTAATCTACTAACGTTAGGGATTTAGATTTAGTTACTAACACTACTAATCACTAATTATCTCACGCTTCCTACTACCGGCATTTCTCTCTCTCATTATCCTATCCCTGCTTAGTTTTCCGTTCTCTCCTCATACGCACGCAACGTTTCTCCTTGCGTACCTCCCCTTTTACTATGCACGTGTCTGCCTGTTCTCCCAGGTCGTTTATTGTCTATATGTTTGTATGGTTCAGTGTCCGTGTCTTACGTTTCCCTCTTGTTATGTAATTATCTCTTCCATGTTTCCCGCCTCAAGCCCCTTGTAACCCACCCTTTGTGTCCCGCCCCTGAGCCACCCCCTCCCCCCCCTTATTGATGGTGGAGATGCCTACACTGTCCGTAAGATTTTGGACGTTCGCCGCAGGGGCCGTGGTCGCCAATACCTGGTGGACTGGGAGGGCTACGGTCCCGAGGAACGTATCTGGGTCCCATCCCGGTTCATATTGGACAAAACCCTTATCAGAGACTTTGAGTGTTCCCGAGCTGTCTAATATTTTGCCATGTGTTTTACCCTGCCTGTCTGAGATTCTGCCCCGTGCCTTTACCCTGCCTGTCTGAGATTCTGCCATGTGTTTTGACCCTGCCTGTCTGAGATTCTGCCCCGTGCCTTTACCCTGCCTGTCTGAGATTCTGCCATGTGTTTTGACCCTGCCTGTTCTGAGATCCCGCCACGTGCTTTGCCCCCGTTCTGCCTGGCTTTCCCTGCGTCTTGTTTGTTTATCTGTTTTTGTTGTTCCTCCTGTTAAACGCCAAGAGGCGTTTCTTAGGGGGGTCCTGTTATATTCTGAGTTTATGTTTCTGTCATTTTTGTACTTCGTGTATTTATTATCTGTCATGTCTCTTCATTCTGTTGTCAGCTTTGCGTTTCTCATTGTTCTGTCACGTTCTGCTCTCCCGTCTGTTATCGTTCCTGTTCCGTTTATTTCTAGATCCACTCCTTGTCTTGTCATGCACTTCGGGTGTTTAGAATTTACGGGTTTCCTCCGACTTCGCTTATTCTCTCGTTTTCTTCTTTCCTACTTTCGTGATCGCACTTTGTATATATTAGTTAGATGTGTACAGTACTAACTAACTAATCTACTAACGTTAGGGATTTAGATTTAGTTACTAACACTACTAATCACTAATTATCTCACGCTTCCTACTACCGGCATTTCTCTCTCTCATTATCCTATCCCTGCTTAGTTTTCCGTTCTCTCCTCATACGCACGCAACGTTTCTCCTTGCGTACCTCCCCTTTTACTATGCACGTGTCTGCCTGTTCTCCCAGGTCGTTTATTGTCTATATGTTTGTATGGTTCAGTGTCCGTGTCTTACGTTTCCCTCTTGTTATGTAATTATCTCTTCCCTGTGTTCCAGCCTCTCTCTCCTCGTTGTCTCACCTGATTTCTATTATGTCTCCCTGTATATATGTTCAGTGTTTTCATTTCTCCGTGTCAGTACGTTGATTCTATTTCCCTGAGCCTACCTTTCCGAAGCCAGAGTTATTAGCATTTCCCGAGACTACCCTTTGATTACGACCCCGAGCCTGCCCAGCGATTTTGTCCTTTTGCCCTTCTGATTCCTTAGTATCGACCTTTTGACTGCCCTATTACTACTTCTCTCTGCCTCGCGATTTTGTACCTCTGATTCCCTGATTCTTGGTTTTGACCCCTGCCTGTGAATAAACAACTCTTTTGCCTAATCCCTGATCTGCGTCTGGGTCCTTACCGCGGTCGTCACACACTGTCTGGTTTATATGGCCTCTGTGTTACAATTATTGCATTTGCAGACGTTTCCAGAATAAGAAAAAATAGGGTAGCACGCCCGCTTCACTGTGGCATGCTAACCGGGTTTCCAATTACATACTATTTATGTTTCTTTTCATTAAAAGTAAGGAATACCAGCTACATTCTCCATAAGTAAGGATCACCTTCTGTAACATTATCATAACCTATGCATTCAAGTTAGATGTGTGCCAATATATGACTATTCACCAACTCACACAACTTAAGCATTCGTAGCACACAACAAATGTTGTGTCCTCCCTCACTCCATACTGCTACACAGTGAACGCATTGCCGGATCAGTATACAGTATTATACACATTTGTAAATTTGCCTTGATGTAATATTGTCCTTAGTCTTTTCCGTTTTCTCCCAATTTGTTTTCTCCCAATTTGGTAGCCAATGGTCTCGACACCCTCTCTGATTTCTTTTCGAGACGGAATTACCCTCCCCACATACACGACCCGTTCCCCCTCCCCTGCAGCGCTGGGGCTGACTCCAGGTTCATTCTGGTACAGACCGCAAGCCGACAGGCGGGCCCCACCCAGTGTCCACTGTTTCCACCGCCCCACCTGTCCACTGTTTTACATGATAATTTTGCATCAAAAATGCTATTAAAAACCTATTTCATAATTTATCAGCTTTTGCTATTGTCGGCACAGTTTTCAAATGTCAGCTTTTTACAAAGAATACAGTCAAATCACAATTATGCTGCAGATTCTCAGTCTTCAGTAGGCTTACAAAGAATCTCTGGAACATTTTTTTATTAACCAACTTTACCCTGAATAGTTCGAATACATATATAAAAAATAATGTCATGAACATTAATAATTGTAATTGTTTTCACGCTTATAAACCCATACACATGATATTAATATCCTCACCTCTTATGTATGCGACCATTTTTAAATATTTGATATCTCAACGTATTCAACATTCAAGCATATACTCTCTGTGCATCGATAAAATACGATTCCTAAATTTGCTCTGCATACCAAATTATTGATATCAAACTATCAAAATTGTCCTACATTTGTTGAAGTAACTTGGCCCTATGTTTTCTCATCTTGCCACCTCCAGAGAATGTATTATTTATATGTGTAATCAATGTGCACAATATTGCCAGGTGTCAAAGTCTATGATGGAGGTCTGATTGACTGCCTGTGTTTACACTATTTAAATTCTTAACAAATGTTCTACATTTCCTCCTCATATAGCATATACTGTATACAGTGTTTGTGTTAAATGAAAAACAAACTAAGTGCATCTTTCATAGCACCAATACATTGTATATTCATGTTTGATCAGTCTTATGTTTCTGCATAGTAAAACTATTACAAATAATAATAGAAAATCAAGTAGCTCCATACAGTATTACATTTATTACAGAATAAAAATACATATTTCTGTAATTATTATTAGGCAAACTGTAGTCCTAATATGTGTTCATAATAACTATGTGTTGGTCTGGATGGTTGGTACTTTGCTCATAGTATAGTTTGAAACTGAAAAGTATACATAATTCTTCACATTTAGGGTATATACAGCATGTGATGGTGCTCACATTATATAATGTAAGTGTCACTATTATATGTCATGTTTTACGACTTCTAAGGTTGTAATGGAGTATGCTACTTTCAAACACAGACTATGAAACTCATACAAATTATTTCATATACACATTTTGGGATGTGACATTTGAAGAAACCTAATGAGAGATGGGACGACAAGATGAAGAAACACAGGGCCAAGTTACTTGAAAGAATGGAGGAAAAGGAAACATTGCTTTGGAACAGCACTTGTTTAGTTTCTGTGAAATACATTGATTAAAGTTTAATTGTAACTTGGCATCATTTTGATATTAATAATTTGGTATGCCGAACTAATTTAGGAATTGTATTTTATAGATGTACAGAGAGTATATTTTCGGTGAGTAACTTGGTTTTTTGTTTACGTTGAAAATGTTTTTGTGTTTTTGAGATAGCAGTTACAAAGACAGACATGTAACCAGCTAGTTGTGTTTGAGTCCTTGTATGGCACTGCTGCTTTATCCTTGAGGAATGTTCTGAACCTGAATTGCTTCAGTAGTTATCCAGCTATAATAATGACATTTGTGTAAAATATAAGCTATGCAACTCAACCTCAAGTCAGAAAAACAATATAGGGCCAACTTCAAATATAGTCTCTCCTTATTTATATAGGAACAGTAGTAATCCATACTCAAAAAGATCACCCTGCAGCCATTTCATTATTCTGTGTTGTCTGGGTTTCATTTGAGTTCTTAAAGTATAAAATCCTACATTTGAAAATATATGTATTATGATGATGAAATACAAAATGTAAAAATTATACTTAGTGATCTGAATAACTTCCTAAACAAAGCCACTCAAATGTGCACAAACTGCAATCCAACCATTAGCCACACAGGCCTCCAGTGCTGGCTGAATAATAATACTAGCTAGCTATGGAACCTAAAAGCAAATAATATGAAACACTGAACACAAAAGGTACTTAGACAGATGTAGAAAATGTGTGAACATTGGAAAGAAGTTTTCAAGATGGCAAGAGCTGAAAGTGACTCAGCGTTTGCTAGGATAGCTATCACCTGTAACAAGCATACCTCAACACATTTCTGCGGTTGCAATGGCTACAACTAAGTGGTGGCTGATGGGCACACTTGCCATGGCTGATCAGGTCAAACTTTAGTAGATTGTATAGCACAAATTAGTGAATGTCTGAATATGGTTATGAATGTTCAATGAATACCATTTCTCTTTGATCAACCAAGCCAGTTATTTGTCAGAAATTTTAAGCAAAATTTATCAAATATATTTGACAAATGAGTTTCTTTAAATCACACTGGTCCTAAAATAATTGCTTGATATTTGCCCTTATTAGTGTTATATGGTGGGAAATTCATTTCAGTTAACATGAAATGTCTGTCAACAAAAATCAAATATATTTACAAATGGGTTTCTTTTCTATAAAATAATTGCTTGATATTTCTTATTTCAGGTCAAAATAAAATAACTTCCGTTGTCCTGTGTTTACTAACACTACCTCTTGTGCAGTGATGCCAAATTGATTATTATACCTTTAAATATATACAATATATTTAACATCTAACATTATTACAAAATTAATTTTAAAAAATTAAAATCTAAAATAATCCACAAGAATTGCATGCAAATATTGTATAATATATTGAAAAATGACATAAAATAAGATATATTCCACAATTACCAAAAAATCTAACACATATTAGCATAGCAACATCTAATGCGTTTATATATGATATATTGAACAGGTTTTTTTTTTCACAAGAGGGGCATATTGTGCAGGTCCAGGTTCTTACTGCATGCTGGTTCTCCATTTGGCAGGCATTGTTTTTACACCTATTCAGACATCACTGCTGAACAGCTCATGGAAGAATGACTTGTGGTGGCCCTGTGAAGACATTTTATGTTGCTGTTTCCTTTATATTGGCAGGTACATTCTCAAAAACACACACATGATCGCATAGTGCACAAACAAGTGGGCACACACACAGCAGGTAGGGTATGAGACACCTGAGAGCTTGGTGAAGAACGTTGTCTTTAATCACAGCCTTAATAGCCTGTCTGCCTTCATTGTCTCGTTCAGAGCTGGGCTGTGGCCCTTTCCTTCAAAACAAAGCAACAGGGTTTCAATTCACCACCTGGAGAAGCAGCCTGCCCACCCCATTCTTCTGTACAGAAATGACACTGATGGAATAAATCAACATTTACAGAACGAGAGCACAACTCATGGCAAGCGTTTAGTCCAAGCTAATGGCACACAGCAGTGTGCTGGGGCCAAGGTAAAGATGTGGCTGGCAAGAGATGAAAATGACAAGCCGCCAGAGAGAGCCAGCATGGTGTCTGAGCTGCAAGCAGCTATTAGCGAGAGAGGCTAATAAATAGTCCCGCTGGATGGTTGGCCAATTCCCCTGGTTCCTGAAGGATTATCGGCATTCAGCAGCAGTTTGATTCCAATAATCAATCACAGTTGTACAATGGGGCTTGGATATTGCGGATTCCTGTTGATAGCCACTGGGAGAGGGGGATCGATACCAGCTGGGAGTTGATAAGGAGGTGTCACAGCCTCCATTTTGTCTTCTATATTTCCCTTACTATTGGTGAGTGGAAAGTGCCTCTCTCATCACCCACACCCAACACACACAGTCCTTGGACATAAAAATGCTGTCACCTGTTATTATCAAGAAAAACGCCAGCCCAAAAACTCACACACACCCACACAAGCACGCTCATACACAGATTCACAAACACACATTACAGCACCAGGAAACATTAATGCTGGTGTCGTGATTCCATACCAAGAACCTCTTTGCCAAGAGCGCCTGCTTTATCTTGACATATATCTGGCGTGTATGTTTTGCAGAGCAAATACAATGCATTTATAGGACCCTGTTAAAGGCAGAAATAAAATAATTGTCCAAATTTCCTTAGTTTCCCTTAATGCAGAATTACATTTGCTCAACAGTAAAGGGAGACGAAAAGGGTCTATCTCTCAAGCCTGTGCTGATGAGTTATCAGAGAGAAGAGGGTGTCTAGTTCTTGTTCATTTCATGGAAGATAATTCCTTCTTTGTCTAGCCATAAAGTCATACAGAGTTTTGAATCATGCTCACTTAGCTACGCCGTGAGTGGTTATGAATTAAAAGGTTCAATGTCCACATGCAGGAGTCCATTTCTCTTTGATCAACCAAGCCAGTTATTTGTCACATTAAAGTCATTAAAGGGCCATTTTAAGCCAACTCCTGGGGCCTCATTTACCAAACCTGGCATAAATCTCATCCTAAATTTGAGGGTAAAAAATAAAAAAATAAAAAAAAAAAAAAGGGATTTATCAAAGTTGTGTACGCCACACATACGCATGGTTTCCTTGATAAATCACACTGGTCCTATAAAAGTGCCCATATGTACAAGCTTGATTTTCGCACCAAGTGAATGCCCTTATTAGTGTTATATGGTGGGCAATTCATGAGCCATTCACCCATCATGTACGAAGAACTACTCTCTGTTGTGGAACACATGCTCATGCCCAAACACATATTTTGTCCATCCTCCAAGATCGCTGATGCAGCCATTTCATATAAAGAACAGCACAGAACTAGGCGTCAAACTTAGAAAGTAGCCCCAGGGAGGGGGGTTGGGAAGCTGATATGAGCTCGTTGCATATATAAGTGGTCCTGTGTGTTATGGTGACCGTGGCGGGTGCTGGCTCAGAGGAGGTGGTGCAGTGCTCACTACCGGTCTCAGGACTACGGCAGTGACCTCTCATACGAGGATGGGCATAGTTGACATGAAAAAGAGGAATAAAAAAGAAAGTAGATCTATCAAGTTTTTTTAAAACATATGCTGAAGCCGCAAACTTAAAAAAAAAAAAACAGCCTTCCTTAATTCAAGTAATTTTATAGTAGCACAAAAAATAAATTGGAACAAACAACGCAATTTGCATCTGCTTCATCAGGTTTGTTCACACTGAAGTTATTACTGCTGTGACCAGCACCTTAAGAATTTCACATTGCTGTGTAATTTGAATAGAACTAGGTGTCTTTCTGTCAAACTTGAATAATTATTTAATTGCTGTGTAGTGTGTTTTTTTGTGTAGGCTTCTGTAAACTGTAGGTAATGCATAACTATTTAGATTGATGATTGTCTGAAATCACGCCTTGTGTTTACTGGTTGACTGGTGTTTCCCTACCGCTTGTTGAAACAAACTGGTACAGTCCTTTGTATACTACTGTGCACATGTCTAGTCTCTTATTTGATCTAATGAAATAATAAAACATAATGAAAATAATGAAAACTCTGTCTTTCAATGCGACTTTTCTGTCACTAGAGGCATGTAGGCATGGTCTGAAGTTTTCGTAGAGGTGCTCACTTGGCCCGGAATTGAGCGTACACAGGCCAAATCTGTGGATTCGCACGATTGATAAACGAGGCCCCTGAAGAGCACTTGGCACTCTAGGACCAGAATTCCGATATTTGAGCAAACTGCTATGCCTGGTTAATCAATGGCTCACATGTACTCCCCTGTCTTTGGAGATGGATGGTTTCTGTTGAGCTGTTAAACATTTGGCTGCATTTTCCTCCGGGATCAGGCCTAGGAACCACTGGTCCCTTTTTGACAGCATTCCTTAACTCCACCTTTGGCTTCACAGATGTGGATCAGATCTTCTGTCACAGTCCAGATGGAGATGTCTCTGTGCTTCCTGCCCAGTGATATCACCTGTCTGTGCACAGCCATATGTGTGAGCACAAATGTTATAGACCCACCAGATACTCCGCTCCATATCCTTAACATTGAATATTTTGTCTCCCTGCCGTTAAAGCCAAAATATTCCAATGTGAAGGGGTGACAAAGTACAATACTATGGAAAGGGTTTTCGAATATAGCATTGGAATATATATAATATAGCAACTCCTGTTACCAACCGGAACCTCCTGTTGTTATGAAGCTGACAGGATAGAAGAAATGCAGGAACTGACCATCTGGTTTGTTTATAGAATCTATGGTGTGAGCCCTGATCCCTGAGGGCAGTATTTC
The DNA here is from genome assembly GCA_029706075.1 of Aldrovandia affinis. NCBI lineage: Eukaryota > Metazoa > Chordata > Actinopteri > Notacanthiformes > Halosauridae > Aldrovandia > Aldrovandia affinis. Next base: position 834,120 of record JAINUG010000127.1, on the reverse strand, counting down.
TCCAGTGGAATGCTTGGGGGTTTTGGTAGCTTCTTGGCTGAGACCCAACCATGAAATCTCACATGTTGCAAATAAGCAACACTAGACTTATACAGTAAAAAAATAGTATATTTGTAAGAGACAGGGGTTTTCTCTACCGTTGTTTTTTACAGGGGCAAAAGGTTTGACGTGACCCAAAGCATGAACCTTATAGGCATTCCGATAGCCTAACCAGCATTCCTCAACAGCATACCGTTTAATAAGAGTGGTCCAGTCACAGCAAGTGGAAGACCAAGCCATGAACCATCCTGCAACTGGCACAAGGGAATATATCTGGAGTGGCCCGTTCTCAGCAAGCAATGTGGATTAATGAAGCACTTGCCTGATTTACGATGCTTCGCTATAGTGTTTATTTACTTCACTTGAGGCTGGCGCGCAGTGAGCATGCTCTAAACCGCGTGGCTTATTTATGCACTGCGGGGAGAGTCAGGCGGTCTGTGATTTATCACCGGAGGGGCACACTCAAAGATAGAGGAATCTTTCCCCTTTAACTACATTATCAAGGTAATGCCGAGCCACTGGGGGTCCCAGGGGATGTGCCTCACATGGTCTCCCAGAGTACTCCTGGTGCTTGCTGTATTTCCAGCCTGATGGCTGAAGTCAATAATAATAATGAGACATAGCAATGGAACATCCTGTTTCTATGGTAATTGCAGCACAAGTCATCTATCAAAGCATTTTGAGCTCACCTACACATTCTCAAATCATGCTTTCTCAAAGGCTTGAATCAATTATAAACATTTTTAGTCATGTAATGCCCATTTCAAGTCTTGTTTGCATCTACATCCTCTGCTGTTTCCCTCAATATGAAAGGTCCCCTAGGACTGTAAGGACTTACATTTTTACATTTGACATTTTAAGCATTTAGCAGACGCTCTTATCCAGAGCGACTTACAAGATGTGCATAATACAAGGTGAGAACAATCATAGTTAGCGCACAAGATCAGTGCAGTAAAACAGCAATAGACATCATTGCAGGCGTCTGCGTGTCATACCTGTAACACTGGGAAAGAAAAGGTTAGTGGGTGTTGGTTTTTTTTTTTTTTTTTACTTTCCTATTGAGGGGAATGGCAGAGGATGTAGATGCAAACAAGACTTGAAATGGGCAATGCTAGAGAGCAGCACAATCACGTTCACACAAGTACGTTGTTTTTCAACAGGTAAGGCAATACTCAATGCCATTCACACTACTGAAAGAAGTATGCACATTTAAACATGCTAGCTACAAAGGACACAGGAGCATACATTTGCATCACAACCATGGCACAACAGTATGGTTCATGGGAGTGAGAAGCCCAGTCAAGCTTCATTAGTTATCCAATACAAAGAGGCAGTTTTTCATCCCTCGCTATTATGAACTGGGACCTGCGTTTTGTAACCTGTAATTCAGTTAAAATTTAAACATTCAGTTGAAATAAATATCCAATTTGCAATGCTGTTTGTCACTATTTTATAGTTATCTCATAATAAGAATGTGCCTATAATATTTCATAGTATAAATGGGAATTACTCATTCAGTATTTATTTTCTCCTAATAAGTAAAAATTCTAAAATCAACAGTACAAACCATATTCTGCTACCCTTACATAGATATATTATTGTCATGTTATCATGAAGGCTGTTGAATAATATGGATAAGCATGTGCCAATAACCATGAGCAACACTGTGAATTAGAGCAATAGTTCATAATTTTTTACCTGAAAACCTACTAATTGGCATGATGATAAAGCCACCTGATTTTTCAACAGGTGGCTTGATTGGCTTTTCATATGAATAAATGAAAATGTATTCACAGTCCTAAATGCGTTTCCGCAGAGAAATTGTCCTGACATCCTGGGAGGCCAACACGGGACTGACGATACCCCAAAGTGACAGCACAACTTATTAACTTGGTGAGAGGCTCTGACAGCAATACCTCCCTCAGTGCTGTTGAGAAGAGCGGCTAGGCAGATACATTTTAATGCAGGGCTCTGCGGCCCTAGCACTGCATAAATACAAAAACCTAAGTTCATCGGTGACAATTAATTAACGATAGCCACGATAGTCACCTTTGGACTCATTCAACAGAATCATGCAGCTCACTTTTTTGGGGTTCATGGATTGGGTTTGTAGGGTAGACATCATATAATTTTTTGTCCAGGTGGTTGCTTGCACCTGAAGGGAAAAAGAGTCCAATGGTGACAGCGGGCGCAGGGTAATATTTTTCAGTTATTGCCAGAAAGGGCTTCTGAGTGGCTCAGCTGGCTCTCACCACGACTGCAGGGATAGAGTGGATTTGAGTTGGCTTGGGTTCCTTACATTACCTCTGCGTTAGCTCCTTACAACAACACACCAGGCAACCAGAGGCTACCAGCTGTTAATCAGTGTCTGTTCTCCTACTAGCACTAGTTCTCCTGTAGGACTGTGAGGCCTGTAGTGTGTGTGTGTGTGTGTACACACATCAGCTGCAGTGGTCCTTATGTGGGGTGCAGATGGCACTGAGGTGTCTCAAGTGACAGAATGAACAATTCAAATCTGGGAAGTAAAAATGGAGGAAAATGGTCAAAACTGAAATCAATGCAATGCACAGAGGTGCAAAGCAAATTGGGCTCATATACTCTATATTAGCCAGGAACCCATTTACCAAGCAATCGGACAGTTCTCTGAGTGATGGAAACTGCTAGTGTCTATTTGCTGCTGTTTGATCAGAATCACACATTTCAATGGCTTGCTTAATAGTGGTGTGAGAATCTTCAACAAATCCTGCTGAACAGGACGTTGCCAGTACCATAGTCAGAGACGCTGTGCTTAAACTGACAGACAATGAGAGGGGAGAATGCCATCCCAGATCTGCAGGAGAGACCATTGCAAAGCTCCTAGGCAAGAACCCTTGTTGACCAATCAGCGTAATTGTTCCCATTGTTCCATAAAGCATTCAAATCTCTTGATAATGCCTCTCACCGACAAAAAATGGGATCATTGACATTGCGTGTCATTCTTATCTTGCAGTATGTATGCTGCACACAGTAGCAGGCTTTTTCCTGGTTTTGTTGACAAACGTCCGGTTTTCAGTGGCCTTGACATGACCCATATGGCTAGTTTTTTCAGCTACGTGGAATAGGGAGTGAGCAAATGGAGAGCAAGACTGACAGAAAATCAGAAATCAGAAAGTCTGAAATTTTATCAAAAGGTGATATTAAATTGTTTTTTCACAAGGGCAGTTTCACTGACAGAAAAGTAAGAGGCCACAGGTGGAAATTAATTAAAGGCAAATTCTGCATGAATATCGGGAAGTTTTTATTTTCACAGAGTTGTCAATGCCTGGAACAGCTTGCCAGGTCGGGTAGTAGAGGCAGAAACACTTGGGCTATTCAAGTCTAGGCTAGATGCAGTAGTAGATACTCTTTAGATTAGGACATGACAAGCCTAGATGGGTTTCTTATGTTCTATGTTCTTATGTTCTTAAATGGCTTTTATTTAATTAGGTCTATGGCAGGGTTGACTTCCATAACTTCGCTTTACATATTCCACAGCCTGTTTCTTCCTGCAAGGTAATTGTCACTCTAACCCTCACTGCCCAGAAGAATCATCTGCATCCCCTCTTGCAGTATGAACCCTATAGGTGAAGAATTGTGTAGCATAGGGAATGTTCTAAGAGAACAGGACCTCCCTCTCACCTTTCTTGCTCTTGTTCTACCCCTCCCTCCCTCTCTCCTCCATCTACCCTTCCCACCTTCACTCCACTGCCAACATCCTTCTACCACATGCATATCCTTGAATCCTTCTCTCTCACTTTCCCATGTTCAAAATTTCCATGGCCCGTTGCCCCACTTGAAGGAGAGTATTTCATATGGAGCACCACGTGACATGCGCCAAGATTGAAATGGGCCTCTGACAAAGCAATGCACCAATAGCCACCTGAATAATGGTTGCTTGCTGATCAGAGCCTCGACTGTTCAGCTGCCTGCCGACTAGGCCAACCTTGTCAAAGCGGGTTTGTGTTTGAGCAGTGTATTAATTTTGCCAGGAACAAATGTGCTGTGTGTTGAGCTGTTTTTGTGAAGGAAGGCATCATCAATTCTTCATTCTGCTCCCCGGAGCTTGGATGGATGGGCCAGCCTGGCTCAACGTTCTTTCCTCTCTCCGCAGCGTTTCCGCAGAGAAATTGTCCTGACATCCTGGGAGGCCAACGCGGGACTGACGATACCCCAAAGTGACAGCACAACTTATTAACTCGGTGAGAGGCTCTGACAGCAATACCTCCCCAGTGCTGTCGAGAAGAGCGGCTAGGCAGATACATTTTAATGCAGGGCTCTGCGGCCCTAGCACTGCATAAATACAAAAACCTAAGTTCATCGGTGACAAGTAATTTACGATAGCCACGATAGTCACCTTTGGACTCATTCAACAGAATCATGCAGCTCACTTTTTTTTTTTTTTGGCGGTTCATGGATTTGTAGGGTAGACATCATACAAATTTTTGTCCAGGTGGTTGCTTGCACCTGAAGGGAAAAAGAGTCCAATGGTGACAGCGGGCGCAGGGTAATATTTTTCAGTTATTGCCAGAAAGGGCTTCTGAGTGGCTCAGCTGGCTCTCACCACGACTGCAGGGATAGAGTGGGTTTGAGTTGGCTTGGGTTCCTTACATTACCTCTGCGTTAGCTCCTTACAACAACACACCAGGCAACCAGAGGCTACCAGCTGTTAATCAGTGTCTGTTCTCCTACTAGCACTAGTTCTCCTATAGGACCGTGAGGCCTGTAGTGTGTGTGTGTGTGTGTACACACATCAGCTGCAGTGGTCCTTATGTGGGGTGCGGATGGCACTGAGGTGTCTCAAGTGACAGAATGAACAATTCAAATCTGGGAAGTAAAAATGGAGGAAAATGGTCAAAACTGAAATCAATGTAATGCACAGAGGTGCAAAGCAAATTGGGCTCATATACTCTATATTAGCCAGGAACCCATTTACCAAGCAATCGGACAGTTCTCTGAGTGATGGAAACTGCTAGTGTCTATTTACTGCTGTTTGATCAGAATCACACATTTCAATGGCTCGCTTAATAGTGGTGTGAGAATCTTCAACAAATCCTGCTGAACAGGACGTTGCCGGTACCATAGTCAGAGACGCTGTGCTTAAACTGACAGACAATGAGAGGGGAGAATGCCATCCCAGATCTGCAGGAGAGACCATTGCAAAGCTCCTAGGCAAGAACCCTTGTTGACCAATCAGCGTAATTGTTCCCATTGTTCCATAAAGCATTCAAATCTCTTGATAATGCCTCTCACCGACAAAAAATGGGATCATTGACATTGCGTGTCATTCTTATCTTGCAGTATGTATGCTGCACACAGTAGCAGGCTTCTTCCTGGTTTTGTTGACAAACGTCCGGTTTTCGGTGGCCTTGACATGACCCATATGGCTAGTTTTTTCAGCTACGTGGAATAGGGAGTGAGCAAACGGAGAGCAAGACCGACAGAAAATCTGAAATCAGAAAGTCTGAAATTTTATCAAAAACAGCTTGCAGGTCGGGTAGTAGAGGCAGAAACACTTGGGCTATTCAAGTCTAGGCTAGATGCAGTAGTAGATACTCTTAGATTAGGACATGACAAGCCTAGATGGGTTTCTTATGTTCTATGTTCTTATGTTCTTAAATGGCTTTTATTTAATTAGGTCTATGGCAGGGTTGACTTCCATAACTTCGCTTTACATATTCCACAGCCTGTTTCTTCCTGCAAGGTAATTGTCACTCTAACCCTCACTGCCCAGAAGAATCATCTGCATCCCCTCTTGCAGTATGAACCCTATAGGTGAAGAATTGTGTAGCATAGGGAATGTTCTAAGGGAACAGGACCTCCCTCTCACCTTTCTTGCTCTTGTTCTACCCCTCCCTCCCTCTCTCCTCCATCTACCCTTCCCACCTTCACTCCACTGCCAACATCCTACCACATGCATATCCTTGAATCCTTCCCTCTCACTTTCCCATGTTCAAAATTTCCATGGCCCGTTGCCCCACTTGAAGGAGAGTATTTCATATGGAGCACCACGTGACATGCGCCAAGATTGAAATGGGCCTCTGACAAAGCAATGCACCAATAGCCACCTGAATAATGGTTGCTTGCTGATCAGAGCCTCGACTGTTCAGCTGCCTGCCGACTAGGCCAACCTTGTCAAAGCGGGTTTGTGTTTGAGCAGTGTATTAATTTTGCCAGGAACAAATGTGCTGTGTGTTGAGCTGTTTTTTGTGAAGGAAGGCATCATCAATTCTTCATTCTGCTCCCCGGAGCTTGGATGGATGGGCCAGCCTGGCTCAACGTTCTTTCCTCTCTCCGCAGCGTTTCCGCAGAGAAATTGTCCTGACATCCTGGGAGGCCAACGCGGGACTGACGATACCCCAAAGTGACAGCACAACTTATTAACTCGGTGAGAGGCTCTGACAGCAATACCTCCCTCAGTGCTGTCGAGAAGAGCGGCTAGGCAGATACATTTTAATGCAGGGCTCTGCGGCCCTAGCACTGCATAAATACAAAAACCTAAGTTCATCGGTGACAAGTAATTTACGATAGCCACGATAGTCGCCTTTGGACTCATTCAACAGAATCATGCAGCTCACTTTTTTGGGGGCGGTTCATGGATTTGTAGGGTAGACATCATACAAATTTTTGTCCAGGTGGTTGCTTGCACCTGAAGGGAAAAAGAGTCCAATGGTGACAGCGGGCGCAGGGTAATATTTTTCAGTTATTGCCAGAAAGGGCTTCTGAGTGGCTCAGCTGGCTCTCACCACGACTGGAGGGATAGAGTGGGTTTGAGTTGGCTTGGGTTCCTTACATTACCTCTGCGTTAGCTCCTTACAACAACACACCAGGCAACCAGAGGCTACCAGCTGTTAATCAGTGTCTGTTCTCCTACTAGCACTAGTTCTCCTATAGGACCGTGAGGCCTGTAGTGTGTGTGTGTGTGTGTACACACATCAGCTGCAGTGGTCCTTATGTGGGGTGCGGATGGCACTGAGGTGTCTCAAGTGACAGAATGAACAATTCAAATCTGGGAAGTAAAAATGGAGGAAAATGGTCAAAACTGAAATCAATGTAATGCACAGAGGTGCAAAGCAAATTGGGCTCATATACTGTATATTAGCCAGGAACCCATTTACCAAGCAATCGGACAGTTCTCTGAGTGATGGAAACTGCTAGTGTCTATTTACTGCTGTTTGATCAGAATCACACATTTCAATGGCTCGCTTAATAGTGGTGTGAGAATGGTGCCGGTGAGAATCTTAAACTGACAGACAAATCCATTCCAGATCTGAACAGGGCGAACCCTTGCCAATCAGGTTCCCATTGTTCCATAGTCAGAGACGCTGGGATCATTGAACTGACAGACAATGAGAGGGGAGAATGCCATCCCAGATCTGCAGGAGAGACCATTGCAAAGCTCCTAGGCAAGAACCCTTGTTGACCAATCAGCAGAGAGCACGCTGTCAGAAAACACAAGAACCCTCTTGTTGACCAATCAGCAGAGAGCACGCTGTCAGAAAACACAAGAACCCTCTTGTTGACCAATCAGCAGAGAGCACATTGTCAGAAAGCACACAACATCTGCACTGCCAGACTTCCCTACTCACGAGTCTCCCCAGACATTCCCATTTCCATTTTTTTCGGTTATTTTGACAAAACTCATTATGTAGAAAAATAAATTGGGAAATGGGTAGAGAACAGCACTGCAGCTCAGCACAGAAGATGTCTAATTATAAAACCCTGACAGACTCCAGTTAGTAATGTGGCTGCTTAAAACTAGTGATCTGCAAAAACCATTAAAGATCGGATAGTGGCAGGGGCCATTGCAGAAAAACGCATTATGCAAGATAATTAAGGAGTTTATTTGTACAGGTTTTCATCTTTGCAGAAGGGTAACGGCCTGTGGATGACAAAACTGCAACAAGACAGATAGAGGCAGACTGCCAGTCCGTCACTCCAGCCGAGTGTATCACAGAAAAAATGAGCAGTCTAGTTTATGCCACGGAAACCAGTCCTATTCCATCCTTTTATGGTACTAATACCCATTTGTCCAGGAAAAGGGGGGCAGCCCCCACCCCCAGCTCTTTGACAGCACACTTCTCAATTACAACGGAACAATATCTCAAACCCAAGACACCACTGTGGTTATTTCATACCTGCACAGTTTCCCATTTGCATTAATGTGATGGAGTTTCAAGACAGTTATTGGTCGATTCAGACATGATGATATGGTTCTAATGGGCCTTGTTTTTGAAGAGCAAGTTCGATATGGACAAAAAATACCTTTAGCATGTCTCTGCTCTGCAAAGTTGGTGTCAATCAAGCGCTCTGATAATGTATGCTTATAAAACAAAAGAGATAGTTATGCATGACAAGAGAAACACCTCAGACCCATTATATTATACTCCAACCACTGCCTGCCTGTGGAGATTATTGAGAGCTACAAATATTTGGGCACACTTACACATAACAAGCTAAGCTTCAATAAGAATGCTGGTTATATATTTCTTTAAAAGTCACTCAGGGTCTGCTCCTACTGCGAGACAAAATATTCCTGAAATGTTGTATAAGTGTGTTGTTGAGAGTGTGCTATCGTGACGCCGGAAGGGGTGGAGGGAGGGGTAGTGAGGGGTGCTCCTCCTCTTTGAGGGTTGGAGGGAGGAGTAGAGAGGGCTGCTCCTCCTCTGGGAGGGGTGGAGGGAGGAGGGAGGGTTGCTCCTCCTCTGGGAGGGGGAGGAGAGAGGGCTGCTCCTCCTCTGGGAGGGGAGGAGGGAGGGGCTGCTCCTCCTCTGGGAGGGGTGGAGGAGACAGGGCTGCTCCTCCTCTATGGGGGGTGGAGGTGGAGAGAGGAGGGGAGAGGGCTGCTCCTCCTCTTTGAGGGGAGGAGGGAGGAGGGGAGAGAGCTGCTCCTCCTCTTTAGCTGCTGTTCCCTCCGACAGCCTGGGAGCCTGCAGGACCTTGGACAGCAGCGGCGTCTCACACAGGCATGCTCACCTGAGGCTGATCAGTAATCAGCTCAGGTGTTGCCTATTGCCTCCATTAGGCCTTTTATAAAAGCAGAGGCCTGCCATGCTTTGGTTTGGGGACATAAAATAAGTAGTCTTGGTTTTTGCCTTCATGTCCAGGGTTTCTAAATGTGGTAGTTCAGGTCATTAGCTTGGTGGCATTAAGGTTTTGTTTGCAAGGAAAATGTTATGCATATTAGTAGCACAATTAGTACCAAATGAATTGTAGTTTACATCCAAAAGATCACTGGTGTATGTCAGGGTGGTGTATTAGCCAGAGATTAAAATCTTAACCTTATCTGCATGGACAATCTAGTCATGCATATTTATCCTATGCAGTTCCAAACTGGAGTTATAAACTGGCAATGGAGTTGGCACTTAATGTTCTCTTTTTTGTTTTAATGTTACAGAATGCTGAATCCACGAAAAATGTCCACTCTACATTTATCCAAATCTGAATGTGGATGTCATCATTCACATCATGGATTTAACACAGCACAGAGGGGACTTTGAAGTGTTGCATATTGAGACATTTTGTGTAACATCCTTCTTCAGTCGAGAGTAGGCCAGCTGCAATAACACGACCTCAGCATCCCACCTACCACCATGGCGCACTGCCAGGCCGACAAAACACTCTGGCCAGGTCTGAGTTATTCAAAGCTGGGAACTGCTACTTTTTCGTTAAAGTCACGCACCTGCATCATTTCCCAAACATTCAAAGTTGATGTGAGGTTGGGTATGAACGATTTCTATCTTCCAGGTTTTGTGCCAGCCCAGAAAACAATATGCGCACAGTGAATGGCAAAGGTAAAGAGATACTATGGCTGTCAGTCAATCCAAAAAAGTGTTGATTCATTTTTCCATGTTAGTTGAATTGGTTGATCAATCCAATATATTTTCTTCAGTGTTAATTAATCTGCCGTTCATTTGTATTAAATGATCATTGCATAGAACATTTTAAACGGTGACAAACTTTTTCAGTTAGCCTGCTAGAAATGGCGATGTGCAGCTCATAGCTGATAGCTCAAACTTGACATGCTGATGCACTAACATGAAATTAAACTCTTCTTATGATGCGAAACGCCAAGTCAACATGTAAATTCCCCGTAATAATTCATGTCTACAACATTGTGCTGTTGTTCTAAAATCGCCTTTTAATGACCATATCACGTTCTTGTTTATGATTTGATATTTAAATTGCCTTTGGACACATTATGCAGTTAATATGTGTACAAATACCCATATTTCAAAAAACTGTTTGTTTGACTTGAGCATTAGCTGATTAATTGCTCCAATTAATATGTTAATTGTTACAGCTCTTACAAATACACAATGAGGGTAACAGAAAAAAGTGCCTCCGGAATATTTTGTCCATGTAATAATAATAATCTAAGTAGAAACAGAAAAAAGACAGGGATGAGGAGCCCATTTTGGCCCAGTGGTTTCTAATAGGTAGGTAAATATTGATTTCATAGCTGAAACAGTCTTTTGTGCTCGCTATAGCCAAGTTACACAAACAGTTTTGCGCTCGCTGTTTCTTGACTGGATGGTAAATAAGGCTTCAGCTGTTACAGTATAGCTGAAAATACTGTCCTACTAACATTATGAGCAAACCTATAACAATAGGCTACTAATAGTTATCCACTACACACAGCACTCATCTTTCTAATCTTATTTTGCTTTCCAAAAACGCACCTGCCAGTCGTCGTTTAGTGTTCCATCCAAACTTCAGTCCCTCCCTAAAACAACTCCTCTTTCCATTTTAATAAAAATGTCGACATTACAGGCAGGACCCAATGCCCATTTTTAAATGTGGTTTAGCAATAAATAAGTCCCATTTCATGATATACCTGTCATGGATATTTGTGCATACCTTGTACAATATGTGAACTAAGTCTTTGGAAAAAACAGACTTCTAGACCAGTTCTTGTGACAAAACAAGGTCCCTACTTTTGTTTGTTAGACCCTTATGGTGATCAGGATGCCCACATTATCAATGATCTGTCATATTTTGGGACTTCTAGTCTTCACCAAAAGTAAGGAGCAGCTATTCTCTTATAGTACCCTGCCTTGAATCGGGATGGGATTTCTTTTGGGACATGATGATGTAATTGGCATGCATTCTTGAAAAGACAAGATTCCACCGATCTGTGCATAAAACACAAGTCCATATTTTTGGTATATTTAACCGTGATATTTAAAGGAGGACGTGCTATATGATGTAGATGGCCCGGTGGTGGGCCGGTGACAGTTATGGGTTAATATACCTAATATCTGAAATGTAGATAAAACAGGGGCGGTGCAGTTGAAAGCATTCATTCTCATTGCAGTGATACACCCCCAGAATTGAATCCAAACCATGCCAGTGAAAATTGTGGCGGGCAGCCCTGCAGGGCTTTCCATAATTGGCTATAGCATCTCCCAGGGAGGAAGGGTTTCAATTGGCATGTTCCTTCCCATCTCAGGGTACTGATTGGGCACCTGCAGTCTGCCTGCACTAGCTGCATAAGTAGTACTGTCCTCTGCCACAATAGCTGTGTCTGCACTGCTCAACTAGTAGAATGCAGAACAAAAAGCAACCTCTTACACAGGCTTTGCAGGACACTGGACAGAGGATGCAATATGGATGTAATATGTGTAATTGATATAATACATTAGGGGGATAACAAGATGTGGAAAAAACGTTGTTAACTAGCTAAGCCTTGTTAACTAATAAGCACATGATGAAGGTGCCAACTAAGAAAACAGATTTTGAAAATGTGCTGGACTGGGGCCTACAGTGAGTTGTAGAATCATTCAGCTGTTATGGGAGCAGGCCCTGCTGGGGGACTCAGGGCACAGCTGTAAGGGAGTTCAAAGGAGGGCCTCTCTAGAAGGGCCAAGGTGTTGCGTGAGTTGTTATCACAGATTCTATAGAGTAATCAGATGGTCAGGTGTGTAGTTTTAACACGCAGTATTCAGTCTCGCCTGTTCCAATTTGAATTTGAATATCCTTGTGAGTATTCATGAAAGATTCATGACCAAACACAACACCGGTGACAATGGATGTTCTGTCCTTGCTTTTAAGTGTAATATAGCACCAAATGCTATTACCAACCGGAAACCTCCTCAAATAAAGGAGGTTTAGGCACTTTGTGCAGGTTGCCCACTGCGGCTGGGGTTCAATCTGTGCCAGCCCTGCTCTGGCCGGGAACCCTGTTTGGGGGTGGTGATTGGCTGTCCGCCCCAGGGGAAGGGGGGAGGAAAGCCAGTTCATTGCCGGCCCCACGGTAGTGGCTGCTCTCGTAGTTGTGGGCAGTGGGCTCGTACGGGAGGGTGAATTGAAGAAATAGAGGGTACAATTGACCACCAAATTAGGAGAAAAATGGGGCAAAAATCTGAAATAATTTTTTTTTTTTTTTAAATAAAGGAGTAGAGAATATGGAAGGGTTCACAGGTTTTTAGCTCAGTCATCTGGTTACTATAACACGGTGAAAATCTGTGGAAAACTAAGCAAACAGCAGTAAGACAATGGAAGGACACTGCTCACCATTTGGTTACAATGCTAACAATGGCTCACAATGCCTGCCCCGGTCAATGCTCACGCGGTCAATGCCCACTGTGTCCAGCTGATTGACAGCAGCCAGTAAATATATTGTAGAGGTCTTTGACTACATGGTGTTTCCAGTCGTAGAAAACAATGGACAGGGGCCTCCGATAGCATAACGGTCTAACACACCCATATTGGCTGGTCCTTTATGAGTGTGAGCTGCCTATCATGGTCGTGGTTCGAAACCTGACTGTACCAGACCGGCCCTGGTGGGGAGTCCCGATTGGGGGCGGCGTTTGGCTGTCCACCCCAGGGGAAGGGGGGAGGGTGAGCCGGCATGAACTTGCTGACATGAAAAGCACATAGGGGTGTCTCCAGGGCAAATTATCAAAGGAAGCGTAGTTCGCTGTCCTCAGAGAATTAGCTTGCCTTGTAAAGACGAATGGCGAGTTCATGTGGGGAAGGCAAATCAAAATACATAGAGGGTATAATTGGGTACTAAATTGGGAAAAATATGAAACAAAAAAGAAAACAATTGGCATTAATTCAAATTCCTGAATTTCATTTAATTTCATTTCCATTTCAATGGAACTGACCCCAACGCTGCTGTAGAGGCAGTGGCCTCTCAGGATGTGTTAAATGTGGTGAGAGAGCGCTGGCATGAAGACCACATGACAGTACTCATGCTGTAATGATAAGGTTATTTCTGTGCACACTGAGAATAGAGCGCCCCCTTCAGGGGCGTGGGAGAATGAAACGAGTCTTGTTAAGGCTCTCGAAGGGGGGCAGAGCTCCTTTCAGGCAGCCACATCTGGCAGTGGACAGGAGCCCAGCTGAACCAAACGTGCTGTCGTTTTTGGAAAGCGTCCCTTCGTGGGACTGGCTGACATGATCTTTCATCTACCCTCCTCCCCCTCACCTCCCCCCCATATCCTTAGCAGCAGCTGTGTTGCCTACCCCCCCCCCCCCGTCCTCTACTGCACCTTAAACCCAGCCAACGCAACAGAACATAAGCTCAGTTTCAGCTTGGCCTCTTTAGAATGGCCGTTATTGAGGACCTCTATGACATTTTTATTGCCATTACTCCCAATCAACCAATCAACCAATACTAATCATGTGGACTTCAAGATGTAAAAGGTTTATCGTTATACAACAGTTATCAGGCCACCCACAGGTACAGGTAAAGGGTGACAACTGAAGGAGACTGAAAGAGTATGCCACCGCTCAGCCACATCTTCCATACACCTCTGATGAGTGTTTTGTCTTTCTTGATTACTGCTACCATACTCACATTCTGGCTAATTCTAGTTAAGTTAGTGTCACTGAAATCACAGAAGTTGTTTGACAATAACAATCATTTGAAATGTGATTAAACATGCTCACTTGAGAACATGAGGTGCTTAATGTAATAGAACCGCTGTACATCACTCTATGGAATTGTACAAATTTCGGTTATGAAATGCATTTTCTGTGCCTTTACCCCAGTATCTGTGATTCACAATTCACAATGATTTTCTCAATTCCACAATGTCACTATAAACATGGCTACTTCTGCTCAGTTCTCTCTGCCCATGTTCAGCTTTGTGAGGATGTAAATATCACTCACAATACAGAGCAGTTTGTGCCATTTCAGATTTGATAAAAGCATAACAGTGTACTGAGTGAAACCTGCCAAGTGCTAGCCGACACCAGAGGTTGTGAGCCAATTTTTGTGAAGATGAGCAGTAAACAGATATATTTTCCATGCACAAATTAATAACACCTTCACAGCAGGCTAATACTCAATTCTGCATTCTTGTCATTTGCAAAGCCGTTAAATGGAGAGGCAAGGGTGGAGGGGGGGTTGGACAGCTCGTAGCCAATGCAAAAATGTTTTCTGGAAGACTTCAAAAACATGAAAAAAACAAGACAAAACTTGAGACTTTGGCAGATTTTCCTCACTGTCCTTACCGGCCCTGTCTCATTCCCCCATCCTCCGCCACGGAAAGATAGAGTCTTCACTTTAGGTGGAATAACATCTGCAGACACGTCTCGGGTCCTTCCATAAGGGCAACCCTGCTGCTGGGAAAGAGATTAGCAGGGCAGGCAAGCGCATCAGTGCTCCTCTACTTCCGGGAGGAGAGAAAGAGGTGCATTGGCCTGAAAACTGGGCCCTTTGCATATAGTTCATTATCTGTGCTTTCTGCCTCGAGAACAAAGAGTCAGAGCAGCCTCCGCAGAGACACTGAAAAAAGGCATTGTGTTAAACAGAAAATGAACAATGAACATCAGCGATTTCTGGGGGAGGCAGGTCATTGCTACGCTGCCAAATACTCTACAGGCAAGGCTAACACACAACACTTCCAAATACTCTACACGCAAGGCTAACACACAACACTGCAAAATACTCTACACGCAAGGCTAACACACAACACTGCCAAATACTCTACAATCAAGGCTAACACAACACTGCCAGATACTCTACAATCAAGGCTAACACACAGCACTGCCAAATACTATACATGCAAGGCTAACACACAAAACTGCCAGGTACTCTATACTCAAGGCTAACACACAATACTGTGTTTCTCTTTGGCTCCACTGTCTCTGGAAGTTGGGAGACTCCTGCTAAAGAGACTGTCAAGGGAAGAGATTACATTTCCTCTCACACGCAGGAGGTGTTCGTGGGGGGGGTTGAGAAACGATCGGTCGGAGCTTTCCGCTTCATCTTGCGTTTGCGCGCTATGCTAATGCATTTCCTGTGTCTGCTTTCACACTTCCTCTCCTTTGAGACTTCATACTCAGGGAGCCTGAGACAATCAGGTTGAGAAAACCCCCCAGGTACAAGGAACAGGATCTGATAGAAATGTGTCCGCCTGATATCCAAGGCTATATTCCACGGTCCCTTACCAGCTACCAACAACCAGCCACCAGTAAAATATTCTATTGTTTTCTTTGTCGTGTGCATACCATGTCCTGCGCATTAATCATTAGCTGGTAATACAATAATTAAGTGTATCAAATTTCACAGTCTGTTTACTCTGAAAATATGGTGTCCGGGTCACACACAGACCTCGCCTATACCTGTGTGACCGAAGCTGGGGTGAATCGAGAGAGACAGCCATGAAGACTGCCTCTAACAGGGAACAGATTGAACTTTATATTGCACATTCCCTGATCAAATGCCCCCCAGGCGAAAAAAAGAAAATTAGATGATATCTATTACTTACTTGGACAGGTAATGGCAAACAATCACAGCATTTGATTTGGCTGGCTGTAATCAGTGGCAGGTTGACCCCTTGAACGTTGGCGCAATGGGGGAGGGGTTGTAGGATGTGACCCTGAGGCCTGGGGGGTTACTCAACTCTGTGAGCCTGGTCCCTCCCTCTCCAGGTATTGACCACTTCTGGACAGAGCTGCCCAGATTGATTCATGCCAGCCCTCAGAGGGACTATTCACACGACTGATGGGGAAATTAAAGTGAAAGGCTTTTTTTGGAGTGTGGAATTAAACAGGGCTGTGGACGCACTGCCGGGAAGAGCTATCGACGGCCGTCTCCCGAGCAGAGCGGAGTGGGGGTCTGTCCCCCTCTCCTTACGATCGACTGTCATGTCCCACGCGTGGGTCGACACAGAATTTAAGAACCTTCTTCCACTTCCGATTCCAATTTCATTTCTGTTTTCTAAACAATGTCAACTCAGCAAAATTCTTCCCATCAAAACTCAATTAAAATTCATAAAGATAACTGTAGCTGATCTACTCTGCCTGTGAGTAAAATGTTATTTTTAATGTAACATTTTCTTCAAGTATTGATTGTACATCCTAAAATGTTACTATAAAAACCATAAAGCAGGAATAAATTATGTTTCTAATAAAATTTTTGCTATATAATATATATTTTGAGTTAAAATTTTAAAATATACCAAATTAATTTATTTTTGAAGAGTTATTACTGGGGTGACTGAATACTACATGAAAGTTTAAAATGTTATTTTACAATTTCTGGAATATGGTGTTTAATCTGAGCAGTTTGAACTATAATAATAAATTAGAATGTAGCAAATATCCCTCTGTACAGAAAAGGGGCCTCTGGGCATCAAAGTAGCCTACGTCTTTATTAGAAGCCATATGATCCGCACTTTGCTCCAGTATGCTGACAGAATGATGAATTTAGATTAGAACAGAAGAGCTCCACTGTTCTGCGTAAAATGAGTCTGCCTCTCCATTGAAACCCAAATCAATATCACTCTAATAAAAAGAGCAGGCCTCCACTCATTGCTCTCGGCCTGGAATAACAAGTGTTATTAGCTCCACATTGGTCCCAGTCCTGATAAGAGCAATTTCTGACGGTTAAGATAAATCTTGCGAAGATCAATCAGCCGTCCGGGAGAGGAGCATCATACATTTTTGAGAGGTCAGGTGACGCCTTATTTTTCTATCGGCCTGCTGTCAAGCTTATCGGAACAACAACTCTGAGAATCTAACAATAAAGCCCTAAATACTGAATGGTAAAAGCACAATAGAAATAAACCCACTGAATCGAGCAGAAAAGGGCACTCAAATATCCTCACCTGGTGCAAATGCATGATCAGGATTTCATAAATCATACAAAATGGCGTTATATTCTGAGCGCTGGGGGTAAGGCAGACATTGGCTGCAGTTTCATCATCGTGAGAGTGGCAGGCATGGCTGTCACACATTTCTGTCCATGGGCACACATCATCAATGTCAATAACAGCCTAATGCTTTAGAGTGAGTGACAAGCCTGCAATACCTTACTTAGACTCGCTCTCCCATACCAAATGATACATTGTTTAAACATCAAATAAAAATCTGGAAGGAATATATGCTTAATATATGTGAAAATATATTACATATCCTACATTACAAAATATATTAATTATTGATATTTTAATCTGTCATTTTTATGCATATTGTGGCATCCCAAGGACCAGCATGGGGAAATGGCTGCCTGCCCCTTTAACTCTTGTAAGCCACTAGAGCCATCAAGACTACAGCTCCCAGCAGCCTGCGGTCCCACACCTGGCCAACAGATGCATCAAATCAAGCAAGTGGGAATGCTGGCAGCTGAATCCAATATTGAACTCAATAAAAGGACTGATTATGCCACATTGAGAGGAGAGTGGTTGGAGGTTTTGATGGTTGATGGTTGATGGTTGATGGTTGTGTTTTGAGAAAGATTATTAAAGTTCTAAAATTATCGATGAAGTCTGTATTTTGTGTTTTGTAGAAATCAGTTATTAAAATTATCATTTTGTTTGGATTCCTGCCTCCTCTGCATTTCATCGCTTGTCTACGCTCTCTCTGAAAAGGTCCTTGTGTGTCACCCCACCCCCAGTGACACTACAATATATTGCAAAACATTGTAAAATTGCACATAGGGTATATTCTCCACAACAGACATAACATATACAAGTAGCGATTATGTACAGATTAACTGGCAAAATAAAGGACAAACCAACATAAAGTGTCTTAACAGGGCGTTGGTCCACCACGAACCACCAGAACAGCTTCAATGCACTTTGGCATAGATTCTACAAGTGTTTGGAACTCTATTAAAGGGATACAACACCATTCTTCCACAAGAAATTCCATCATTTAGTGTTTTGTAGAGGATGGTGAAAAACGCTGTCTCAGGCGCCATTCCAGAATCTCCCATACAAGTGTTCAATTGGGTCGAGATCTGCTGACTGAGACGGCCATGGCATATGGTTTACATCATTTTCATGCTCATCGAACCATTCAGTGACCACTGACTCATGACCAGGTGTCCACACCATAACCCTTCATTTACTCAAGTGTTTCCTTTATTTTGGCAGTTACATGTATATTGTAGTACTATAAGCCATGCACTTTGACATCTAATATCATATTCCTTATGAAGTGTTTCACACAGAATATTGTATCTTGACATGACATCTTCATAAGGGGCTCATCAGTCAACCCAAGCTTTACTAGTTACTGCAGAAGGAATGCTGTCACATTCAATCAGCTCTATGACTCAGAATCCCCTTAAGAGAGAGCTGTTACAAAAATACGTTATGCCATTACATCATCCATAAGCCCTTCACTTAGATATGTGAGCATGTGCAAACCTTGCAACAACGTTCTCTCAACTCTTGACCGTACAATTCTCTGTATCAGTAATGTATCATCTCTGGCATGCAAATGTCCTCAACGGTCAACAAGGGCCAGACTGGGGTAGGGAGAGAAACAAGGCCAAACAAGGAAGTGATGAAGAGATGGGGAGACTAAGAAAGGGGGAAGCATGACTTATAATACAGGGGAGTGTGGGGGAGTGAAAGCACAGACTCTATAGACCCACCAGATACTCAGCTTGGTATTCTTAATATGGAGTTCAGAAGTTTTGTCTCCCTACCATTGAAGCCGAAACATACCAATTTGATGTATCTTCTGAAAATGCAGAAGCAGAGAGGATGGAACACAAAAGCTGAGTATCTGGTGAGTCTATAGAATCTGTGGAGGTGAGTATCTGGTGAGTCTATAGAATCTGTGGAGCTGAGTATCTGGTGTGTCTATAGAATCTTTGGAGCTGGGTATCTGGTGAGTCTATAGAATCTGTGGTGAAACCCACCATCGCAGGCCATAAAAGACAACATCCACTAGAAGAGAGAGAGGGGGTGGGTGACAAGGAAAAGAGGGAGAGTGGGAATGAGGGGGAAAGAGAGGAAATGAGATCGGGGGAAGATACTGTAGGCTCTGTTTTTATTCATACCCTTGATAAAGATGAACAAAAGAGATCATACAGTATAAAATAAACTATATAAGTAATGAGGTATATTTTATGCTCAAAAAGGTCTGAAAATTATATTCTTTAATAATAATGCAGTGGCACGAACCACAATCGAACAGTTCATAAATTATTTTATTTTTTCCAGAAAAATTGAGAATCACAAATATTCACACCCCTGTTATAGGTACTTTGTGGTTCCTCCCTTGGCCATTATATCAGCAAGTAGTCACCTTCTGTACTGTTGTATGAGGTTATGGAACTTCTTGGGGGGGGGGATCCTCAACCATGCCTCCATGCAGAATTGTTCTAGTTCCTTCAGATTCTTGGGTTAACGTTTGTGGACTGCTTTTTTGAGTTCAAACCACACATTTTCAATTGGATTCAGGTCTGGAGATTGAGATGGCCACGTCAGGACATTGCTCTTGTGCTCTGTCAATCATTTCTTAGGACGCATGCTTGGGATCATTGTTTTGTTGGAAGGTCCAACTGAAGCTAAGGTGTAGCTTCCTGGCAGAAGGAACAAGGTTTTTGGTACATGCTGGAGTTCATGTTTCCATCTATTTTAATAAGGGCCCCAGGGCCTGTGGATGCAAAACAACCCAAAGCATTAAAGATCCACCACCATGTTTCACCGTAGGCATGAGGTGCTTTTCACCATTACTTGCATTATTTGGATGCCAAACATAACGCTGATGTGCATGTCCAAAGGCTCGATTCGGCCACAAGACAAGGTTCCAATTGTAGTTCAGATGTAGTTTGACAAATTCAAGACACGTTTTTCGGTGAATTGTCTTCAAAAGAGGCTTACTTCTTGCAACTCTGCCACTGTTCCAGTGGCCTTAAACTTCCTAATAATTGACACAACAGTGGGAAGCAGTATCCTTTAACTTTTTCATTTTTTTGTATCTCCTGATCTGGAGAGGTCAATAACTTTTTGTCTGATGCTTTCAGGGAGTTCTTTGCCTTTCACCATGATGATGGCTGACCACAGTATTTCAAATGTGTGTTCCCTCCTTTCTATACCCAAGGGACACACAAAATCATTGTTGGCCACTGTATAGTTTCATAACCTTCCAAAGAACTTCAAATAAGTTGTATATTTATGAAGATTTGTTTTTGTTGGATTACATTTAAAATAATAGTTAGGGGTATGAATAATTGTGATCTACAATTATTTCCTGGAAAAAATATATTAATAAAACAAAATATTGTATTAGTAATGTAGGTTTTAAATTTTCTGAATTTATTGAGCATAAAATATACCTCATTACTTATATAGCGAGTATGGAAGAAGGAGAAATAGCAGCAAAAGCAATGTTTACCTCACTTCTGTAACAGCAGCCAGCAGAAATCTGTGAGGTAGCAGTCTAATGCACTTGTGTGTGAGTGAGTGAGTGTGAGCCCACCTATCACGGTCATGGTTAGCAGTAAACCCGTGTGTGAGTGAGTGACTGTGAGCCCACCTATCACGGTCATGGTTCGAAACCCGACCGTGCCAGACTGGCCCTGGCGGGGAGCCCCGATTGGGGGCGGCGTTTGGCTGTCCGCCCCAGGGGGAGGAGGGAGAGCCCGCACAAACTCGCTGAGAAGCACGTCATTTTTAAAGAAAATTAATCTGTGAGGTATGCAAGGGCAGAGAGAGGGGGATGGTCCAGAAAGCGATACATAGCTGTGGAGGAGGGGCTAAAACAATGTCCAGCTGATCAGAGGTGTGGAAAGAGGCATGCACAAACCCTGGGCTGGACAGTCACGCATCAAACTACCTGACCCAGCAGGCACAGTACAACCAAACCTCAATGTTCACTGGTTTGTTGTTGATCACATACGTAACTGCTGAGGCTAGCTTATGGCCTATCAGTATGAATGCACTAATATTGCAACATTGGATTGATATTTATCATAACATAAAAATTATGGAAGGGGTGAGAGGATGGAGAAAAGCATCCCTATGCAATACACTCTGTTCCAAGGGACAGCGAGCGCCACCAGCCCCGTCTGGCAAATTCTCTCCCAGCCGTCAATTATCAAGCCACTTAAGCACATGGTCCGGGATTAATTGAGCCTGAAAATTGGTCCAATTACACAATTAAGGGCTGGGATTAACTGAAAACCTGGAATCGTCCTGCGGCTCCACGGGAGTACAGACAGCTGCCTCTGCTCTCTGCATTAACCAATGGAAGCAGGATTAGAGCGATAGCCAGTAGCAGTCTCTTCGGAATTTAAAAAGCTACTGTATAATAAGCACGCTAACAAAAATTACAATTCTTCCAAGATTATATTTTATCTCACTTCTCAATGGCACATACAGGTAACTGCCAAAATAAAGGAAACACCAACATAAAGTGTCTTAATAGGGCGTTGGGCCACCACAAGCCATGAGAAGAGCTTCAATACACCTTGGCATAGATTCTACAAGTGTCTGAAACTCTACTGGAGGGATGCAACACCATTCCTCCACGAGAAATTGAATAATTCTCTGTTTTGTTGATGGTGGAAAATGCGGCTCAACATGCCCCAACAATCACCCCTCTTTCAAAGTCGTTGAGATCTCTTCTTCTAGCCATGGTAGCCATAATAATGGGGCCTTCCAGCATTTTATATGCATAGACCAGACCTTAAGCATGATGGGATGTTAATATCTTAATTAACTTAGGAACCACACCTGTGTGGAAGCACCTGCTTTCAATACACTTTGTATCCTTCATGTACTCAAAATTTGAGTACAGAAATGTATCTGTCTACAGAGTTTACCAATAATATCTTATTAATCTTGAAATAACAATGTATAGGATTCATTTTTTAGGTGTTATTTTCATGGTAATAAGAAAAAATATGTTGTGGCAATACAAAATATTTTTCTTAATCATAAGATTTTTCTTCTTAAGACAGAACAAGTGTGTGTGAGGGAAAAAAAGAAGACAAATGTTCTTATAATGAGAAAATAAGAGCTGTAGTCTTTGCAGCAGCATTTAGAGCCTCCAATAACTGCTCACCGGACTAGCGTCGCTGGCTCCTGTAGGTCCGAGCTCCGCCTCCCTCCTCAGACAAATAATTCCATGCTGCTCACAAACCGACTGCAACGCTCACTCACTCCCTCCTGGGCCTATAATTACAAATAATTTATTTGATTGTTCATTAACTTTAACCCTCGCCTGGAAATAACTGGTCGAACCCTGTCATTAGTGGTCGACGATATTCCTTTCCTGTAGTTTCTCCCTCTGCCGTGTGCCTTGGCGCGCTCCAGGGGTAGAGCGGCGAGGGCTAGGGGAGCGGGAGGACCTGGGTTTACCCGCCGTCCTGGCACTGTGGCAGGAAACCAGATAGAAGCTGCCATTACACTGGAGGAAAGTGATGTCACAATTGGCAGAGCCAATTATTTACTCAATGGCGCACAGTCACTTTAGACCTCTGGGAATGGAGGCCTTCGGCGGATGACCACCCGGGCATCATGTTGGGTGGCGTCCACGGAAAACAGATTTTTATTGCGTTCCGACGGAGACAGAGGGCACACCTCAAACCCACAGCGCTCGGCCGGGTTTTCCAGCACCAGACTGACCTGGGCTGGTTAGTTAGGTATTTACTTACCTTTATTGTCTGTTTGCTTTGCGACAAATACCGTAATGTGTTGAAAGCACTGATCCAGCAGAGGGGACATACCACATAAATACACCTTCTTCCACCAAATGCCAGGAAAAGATTGAAAACAGAGGCTGTCTGGAAAGTCCCAGAAACCTTGCCTTGTGAAGGCTGTCAGATCACATCAGCTTCAGCAGAGGAACAAAGAGGCGGTGAGGTCTCATTTTAGGCAGAATCCAGGGAGCCCCGCTCCTGTTCCTGGGTGGGAGGGCGAGGCGCGGGACTGTGTGTGGGAGAATGGCGAAGTGAGGGGGGATGGCCTGGGTTTGGTTCATTCAACCCCCCCGCAGCCACTGGCTTCAAAGGCCGGCATGGGGCGAGGCTCTTAATTGCTACCAGAGAGGGCGATTCCGCTCCCCCTACCGGCCACGCCCGAGGGCAGCCCTGCCCTGCCTGCACTGGACTCACACACCCACAGACCTGGGTCAGTATTTTGAACACTCTCACTCTTTAGATGATGGTCAAATTTGAAAACACTGCAGATCCCTGACAATTTTCGAGAAAAAGGTATTACTAACCAAAATGTACAATCATATGAAAGAATAATTTAGTTAGGTAAAAATAGACATCCTTTTAAAATTGCCAGTAATCTGCAGGACCTTTACAGAGTTAAAGTATTTAAGTAAATAATTTGACCCAGGTCTGCACATCTATGCCTTGTCTGAAACACCGGTTCTGAACGGTGATGGTATCTTGCACATTTACAAACACAAGTCCGGGGTGAAAACGGCACATTTATCCTTCTGTGCAAAACCCTGCAAACACCTCCCCTGTTAATAGACCCTGTCAAATGTACAGCAAGAGGAATGAGAGGGTAAACAGCATCTAACCTACTCTTCTTTTACACCAAGGAAAAGGAAAAAAATACAAGCAGTCTTTTAAAAACACCATTTGCCCCGTCACATCTTAAAGACTTCATCTGCAGTCTGGCCCTTTCATCTTTTCCCTTCAGCCTAAATAAAGAACGACATCGCCTTAACGGGCTATCATATGACGAGTGGCTTTTCCCATGCAATCCTGGCACCCAGCTGGCCCCCGAGAGTAAAACAAAAAGGCGGACAAAAACAGTGCAGCCGAAAGCAGGCCTGTTCGTTTATGTGCGGCAAGGTTTGCTGTCAGCCTGCCACATTCAGCAAAGGCCCACCACCTCATCAAGGTGACAGCAGCTGCTTGCTCTACGATTACCGTTAATTAGATTCCCCTGTCCCTTAACCTCTCCAACACAAATAGCTATTGTCTGGGCTGGCCGCCTGTGACCTTGTCACCGGCGCATCGTGGCTCTCCAGGGAGACGGACGGACAAGTGACAGGTCACCAAGTTACAACAGGCGTGTGACCCAGCTATCCAATACGGAACTGGAAAATGCTCATCCTATAGCATTCCAACAAAACCCTAACCAAATGCCCCCCAAATCTCCAAACTACAATTCAGTTTAGATGCCAAAATCAGTCAACACAATTTGGTTGTTTTGGTGTTTTGAAACAACCACTCTTTTTCAGAAACCACCGAGCTGTTGCCCTGGAGCTGTGAGCTGTGTGCAAATTTCACTCGCTCATCTGCATATTCAAAACAAACAAATGAGATCAATGAGCAAATCTGATCTGCTGTTGTCAAGCACTCGCGCTTCTCTGATGCTTCTAATTACGGAAGTAAAGTGTGGAAGTAAAGCATGCCTCCTCTGGTTCGCGGTGTCTCCCGGGAGACGTGGAGCCCTGTTAGCGAGCGCATATGCACATGGGGTTTGGGGAGGGGGGGACATCACAGAGCAGCGCAGAACCCCAAAGGAGAGAGCTTGTTCAATGTGTTATTGAAACAGTGGAAGATGGCGTGTTCGCATTCTGACGGCGGGGTAACACATGTCGGGGCGTGGGCCGCAGTTGCGCGGCGCGCTGAGGAGCCGCGTGGCACTGAGGAGCCATCGGGGGGCGCTGAGGAGCCGCGTGGCACTGAGGAGCCATCGGGGGGCGCTGAGGAGCCGCGTGGCACTGAGGAGCCGTCGGGGGGCGCTGAGGGGGTGCTGAGGGGCCGTTGGGGTGCTGAGGGGGCCCTGAAGAGTTGTTGAGGGGGCCCTGAGGAGCTATAGGGGCACCGAGGAGCCGTGGGGGTGCTGAGGGGTCCCCGAGGAGCTATAGGGGCACTGAGGAGCCGTGGGGGTGCTGAGGGGCCCCCGAGGAGCTATAGGGGCACTGAGGAGCCGTAGCGGCGCGGAGTGGATGCTGAGAAGCCATTGGCGTGTTCTGCAGACGCTACAGGGAGAGCCCAGCCCGGCATGTGCATGATCGGGGCACGCTCAGCCCTGGAGTTAGCGCAGCTTCCAATTAATTTCATACCAATTAAGCACATCCCATAGCCAGCCCGTCTCGAGGCCCAATTAAAACTGTGCGTGCGGTGGGGTGTACGCGTGCATGCTGGGAGGGGGGAAATAGATGCTAATGATGTGCCATTCTCTGGACTTATTATCACACTTCACGTCTGAGTAGTTTTGGGCATCTTAATCAGCATTTGCTCTTTCTTTGCAATTGAGGAGGTGTTAGACTCTGCCTCATCGCAGACTGACTGTGACTGTTCAGTTAGACTATTATATCAGCAGCAAGCAGTCTCTTTATTTGAGGATTAATACTGAGCTCCACAATGATCCTTATTTGTTTCCAACTCCTAGATTCCAGCACAAATTCACAGATCTGTACATCACATGAATTGCTCACCTGATTCTCTCAGCGTATCCAGATAGTGGAAGAAACAGTGAATATTCTATGTGTTCTAATAAGTTCTACGTGAGAGCGCAAACCCTGAATTGTTGCCACAGCCCAGCCATAAGCACATTACCAAAGTCACCACAGCGGAAAACAACCTGCATCAACAGGTTATGGATGATAAAATGCCCCGTCAATCCATTTTTCAAGGAAGCTGTAGAAGACGACAGCTGTGACTGTCCCCTCCTTCTCAAATTAATCCGCTCGACACCTGTTCAGGCTTTTTAAAATGACTGACAGGTTACTTTGTTCTCACACAAAAGAAGAGACGGCTCAAGGTTGTTTTAAGTGATTAGGCAGAGTGTTTTAAAAAAAAGCTTCGTCCCCACAGTTCTCGAAGGATTCTCAGAATATTGACGGATTAGACAATGAGCTATTTTCCGGGGATTTGCGGCCTCGTTCTCGGAGCCGGGCCCCGAGCGGGTGCCTGATGGTGCGTAATGCTTCACGGTCGCCTGCGGAGCTGACACGGTGAAATCCTGCCCTTGATGGGGAAGTGATGATTGATGATAAATACGTGTTTGTGCTGGATTTAAATTCAAAAACGCTGCGGCGATTTAATCTCCCATCAAACACTCGCGGGGAATGAAGGCTCCCCGTGTCAGTCGTGAGCCGGAAGAGTGGCCCTGCGACCTCCACTCGCAAACAGGGCACATCCAGTGATAGGTGATAGATTCATGTCATTACCGGGAAGAGGCTTAAAAGACACGGCAGTGCCGAGATTATGAGCGCTGCTCGTTTGTGCAGATCCAGCAGGCGCATTAAATGCATTTCAATCTGTTGTAATCCAGCTGTAAACCCATTTTCTGATCTATTTTCCCACTGTAAACAGAGCACTGGGCTCAATTTCCTCACATCTGTTTGTGACGGCTTAATCAAATCACAGCAGACATGCATATTAATGTTTCAAAGGACAATTAATTAAGTAGAGACGTGGGCACATTCAAGATTGTAACAAGGGTGCATTTTTTATTCTAAATAAGTATCCGTTTTGATCCTAACAAGGGCAGTTTTTTTGTCCTGCATTTCCCAAATAATCGATATGACCACATGCCTGCGTGACTGTTTATCCCCAGGCACGAGTAAACTGTAATACTGTTGCACCACCACTGCGCAAACACAGACTTACACTCTCAAAGCGCTCATTGTGTACCTAAGTTGAAGCACACAGGATTGTGTCTCACACTGGATTGTGTGTTGGAATTACTCGCTTGACTGGTGGATTCTGGGAGCTTATTTGCTGGTGTGATCTGAGCCTTTGCGTGTTTTGAACAAGCTCAGAAAAGGGTTATCTACTTCATTTTGGCGATTAGCGAGACAAATGATCATGTGACGCACTCTGCTTTCAAGTTTGCTTTTCATGTTACACCAGGCGAGTGCTAAAGAAATGTTGATCTCCCATCTAGCTGTGTGAACCTAGCTGAATGTAACCTGCCAATTGTAAAAGCAGTCCTTTATTTAAAAAAAGGTTCTGGTGGTTCAGTAATGGTGCGTGGCACATTTTCCTGGCATGGTTTGGGTGCATATGTACCGGTAGAAGGCAAGGTCGATGTCAAACGTGACATATTGGTACTGAGTGAAAATCTTCACCCCATGCATTACTTTCCTGCCGAGAGAGGTATTTTTCAAGATGACAATGCCCCTGTCCACAGACCATGAGTAGTCACCTAATAGTTTGAAGAGCATGACAATAACATTGTCCATATGTCAGTCACCAGATCCCAACCCAGTCGAGCATATATGAGATATTCTGGAACAATCTGGTGGTGTTTTCCACTTCCGTTAACTAAGTGTGAATTGACTGACTTTATCGTTGAAGAGTGGTGTCGTGTTTCCAATATTTTGTTCATTACCTGTATGTGAAGCTATTCAAAAATGTTTATGGCGATCTGATGGACAGATGAGGAACACTGAAACTGCATTTCCCAGTGAAGTCTTACACCATGTTTCACTGGTAAAGCACTTAAGAGATATGTTCAATGTCAAATTTCCAGATGGTTGGAAAAAAACAACCACTATGCGTAAAATCAGTGCTTTGTGTGCATATGGAAAAGTTGCTAAGATGTTACATTGCATTGCAGATTTGTGCTTTATTACATTATTACCAGCCTTATACTTTTGCTCATAATGTTTAACTTCAGTATCACAATATCCTTGCAACCACCTGAACTTACCATGTAATAGTTATAACACACACACTCACACGCACACTCACACACACACACATGCATGCACATACACACATACACACACACACACACACACACACACACACACGCACACATACATACACGCACGCATGCATGCATGCACACACACACACATATATATTGTGTAAGAGTAATTTTCTTCAGTCTGTAACAGTGTGGTATTCACTGCACAGGACTTACACATATATCTAATTATACCATGTTCAGCCGTGATGTAATTACTACTATAGATATTTTTGAACAGCACAGTTTTTCTTTCCCACGTTTCAAAGGGTTATGTTGCTCAAAGTAAAGATTTACAGAAGGAAACATACATGGAATACAATGCTGCCCTCTGGTGTTGGTTTTATATAGTGCAAAGATCATTCATGAAGCTACAACAGCCACGATCATAGGGGTTACACACAGTAAATACACACAAATTGTATAGAACATATGTATTGGAATAATGTTTTCCATTCCACATTAACATTTTTATGGTATGTTATGTTTACGTTTATCTGTGACTAAACCACATCCGTGAATATAGCAGCTTGTACTTTACAAACATAACAACATTAGGATGTGTGTGTAACTATGGAATGAAATGTAGATTAATTTGGATATGTAATGGATTTCTCCTTGTTGGGTTCACATGTAGAAGGCCATATCATTCTTGTACTAACACCACTTCACATGATATCTTAACAGTTTTGTGATAGAAGGGTTAAATCATATAAGCTGGTCACATGATTTGTGTTTAAAACACAAAATAACAACAGAGTTATGGATCAAAAACAAGGGTTGTAAATATGAAAAACCAGATCTCTTAAAAAACTGATATTATTTAAAAAGAGTCAATGAGAATAAGCTGGGAAACGATTGGAATTGTTATTGTATATTATCCCTGAATGCTTTATTTTTTCCAGCAAAGCTTCTAGGAAGCTCTTGTAAGGTAACACCCCATGCCCTGTCTTACAGTGAGATGTTATGAGGTGTTAAAGTTACATTGGGTAACTCCCAGATTCTGGGATTCTGGCTCAACCCAAGACTTGGAGGCGTTTTACATATCTCATTCAAATTCTAGGCTACCACCTGCTCATATATATCACTTAGGTGTTATATACAATGTTTTTTTTTATGCAGCCAACAAGGTCAAAAATAGAGGAATAAGCTGACTGCCCCAGAGGGAGGGGGGAGGGTGAGCCAGCATGGCCGGCCGAGAAGCGCGTAAGGTGTCCCTGTACGGAAGGTCCTCCGAGGATGAGCGGCTAGCTAGTGAGGGAGAGTAAATTGAACGAAATACAGTGTATAATTGGCTACCAAATTGGGAGAAAACTGGAAACAAAATTAAAAAAGAGGAATAACAGCCAAGTAGGTTTGTGGCTTTTTTCATGTGTGTGATGCCAGGTCTTGATACAAGCCCGCGCAACAAATTTTAGTGACTATAAGCTTGTTCAGTAGGGTGCAATTACAAATGTTTTTGTGCCTTTTAAACTTGTTGAATAGTGTAAACTAATCCACAGTTTATTCTAGCAATTACCTTTTTTTTTTACAAACATTTATATGTTAGCAGTATCACATCAATATTGGGGAAGGTGAAATTGCAGAGGAGGATTTCAAAAATGCATCTCACTGACAACAATACTTGCTGGCAAAAGTGCCAAAGAGTTTATTTTCCATCCCGCCTCTCCATGAGAGATCACGATTGGGCCTCACATGAACTGCCTTCTGAATCTTCATTCGGAGGCACATGGAGGCTAATTCTGCTGGCATGTTTCAAGGGCCTCGTTCAGACATGCTCCACGCCTGCTTTGGTCCTGCTCTCTGGACTTACACCCCTTAGCATTGGGCAATACATACACGTGACAGTCGCACAGTTGAACACAAATCGAAGCTGAGGACAAGTTACCTGAGGCTCGCATCAGATCAAATGAACGATCCGAAAACTGACAGACTGTTAGTTTTACGCCATCTGATCGGAAGCTATCTATATACACAAGATCAGGGGTCAAACATAACCAATCGTGCCAAGTACATTTCCAAATCTACTGGACAGGCAGTGCACACTGGGAAATTTAACTTGGCTGGTGAGCTATGAGATGTTGGCGTGAGGAACAGTGAGTGTGTGTTTTCAGTCCATGTCGTGCCAGGCATGCTGACCTGGAGATATAAGAGCTACAGCAGAGAGGAACTTCTGGGTCAACATGGAGATCTGGTAGTTTTAAGAGGCAGTGAAATACATTTATACAGGAGCCTGACCTATTTCCCATTAAACTGACCTTCCCTTCATATATTCTACAGATATAATTCTGTTTGGGATTTAGCAGGGGTCAGTTCTTTATTGACCATTTGGGACTGAGACCAGTGTAACTTTCACATTTGCATTACATTCGAAGCACATTTGTGTACAGCCGTGGCCAAAAGTTTAGAGAATGACACAAGTATTGGTTTTCACAAAGTTTGCTGCTTCAGTGTTTTTAGATCTTTTTGTCAGATGTTACTATGGTATACTGAAGTATAATTACAAGCATTTCACAAGTGTCAAAGGCTTTTATTGACAATTACATTAAGTTTATGCAAAGAGTCAATATTTGCAGTGTTGACCCTTCTTTTTCAAGACCTCTGCAATTCGCCCTGGCATGCTGTCAATTAACTTCTGGGCCACATCCGGACTGATGGCAGCCCATTCTTGCATAATCAATGCTTGGAGTTTGTCAGAATTTGTGGGTTTTTGTTTGTCCACCCACCACTTGAGGATTGACCACAAGTTCTCAATGGGATTAAGGTCTGGGGAGTCTCCTGGCCATGGACCCAAAAATTTCGATGTTTTGTTCCCCAAGCCACTTAGTTATCACTTTTGCCTTATGGCAAGGTGCTCCATCATGCTGGAAAAGGCATTGTTCTTCACCTAACTGTTCTTGGATGGTTGGGAGAAGTTGCTCTCGGAGGATGTTTTGGTACCATTCTTTATTCATGGCTGTGTTCTTAGGCAAAATTGTGAGTGAGCCCACTCCCTTGGCTGAGAAGCAACCCCACATGAATGGTCTCAGGATGCTTTACTGTTGGCATGACACAGGACTGATGGTAGCGCTCACCTTTTCTTCTCCGGACAAGCTTTTTTCCGGATGCCCCAAATAATCGGAAAGGGGATTCATCAGAGAAAATTACTTTACCCCAGTCCTCAGCAGTCCAATCCCTGTACCTTTTGTAGAATATCAGTCTGTCGCCTGATGTTTTTCCTGGAGAGAAGTGGCTTCTTTGCTGCCCTTCTTGACACCAGGCCATCCTCCAAAAGTCTTCGCCTCACACTCACACCTGCCTGCTGGCATTCCTGAGCAAGCTCTGCACTGGTGGTGCCCCGATCCCGCAGCTGAATCAACTTTAGGAGACGGTCCTGGTGCTTGCTTGACTTTCTTGGGCGCCCTGAAGCCTTCTTCACAACAATTGAACCTCTCTCCTTGAAGTTCTTGATGATCCGATAAATGGTTGATTTAGGTGCAATCTTACTAGCAGCAATATCCTTGCCTGTGAATCCCTTTTTGTGCAAAGCAATGATGACTGCACGTGTTTCCTTGCAGGTAACCATGGTTAACAGAGGAAGAACAATGATTTCAAGCACCACCCTCCTTTTAAAGCTTCCAGTCTGTTATTCTAACTCAATCAGCATGACAGAGTGATCTCCAGCCTTGTCCTCATCAACACTCTCACCTGTGTTAACGAGAGAATCACTGACATGATGTCAGCTATTCCTTTTGTGGCAGGGCTGAAATGCAGTGTAAATGTTTTTTGGGGGATTAAGTTCATTTTCATGGCAAAGAGGGACTTTGCAATTAATTGCAATTCATCTGATCACTCTTCATAACATTCTGGAGTATATGCAAATTGCCATCATAAAAACTGAGGCAGCAGACTTTGTGAAAATTAATATTTGTGTCATTCTCAAAACTTTTGGCCATGGGTGTATGTCAGATCATGGTCATGGTTAAAAATGGGCCACATTTAACTAATTTCACTAAGCTTTTTTTTCTCACACATATATACAGGCTAAGACAGATTTAAATTTAAGATATCACAACTGTTTTAACAATTCTTTATTTCATAACATGTGTAGGTTTGGCGCCAGAACCTCGTAAATTTAAAAGACAGCAGTGTAGTAAGTGTGTGCAATGGCTGTTTTTGTCATTTGGTCCCACTGACTTCACTTAATCCTCTTATGCGTATACTCCAGTTAAGTGAATGGTGTCACACTCAGCCCAGGCATTTGCAATTAACCAGGAGTTCATGGTAGCGGATATTAACTTTTAAAGCTATCATAAGAATTACATGCGGTGAGATGAGGATCAATATCTGACCTGCAACTCTCCCTGTGCGCTGCATGCTGTAACCTGAAAGGCCGCCCACTCTCCTGGCCTCTGTGCTGTATGGATGTACAGTAGCTGGATCCAAGACCGCACAATAATCTCTTGAAGGCCTGTCGAGGCATCTGCAAGCCTGTCATTAACTCCGGCCTGCATGCCATTAATGTTAAAACACTTCCCTGCTTCCTTCACAGGGAAAGCAACCCGCTGTGGTCGGAATATCGCTTTATAAAAACAGGGCACCATCGAAGGAGGGAGGGAGAGGAGCCAGCTGAGCCCAGTGCACCCTGGGAAAATTGGCTTGTCTGCTTTTCCTATGGCCTACAGCAAAGAGCTACTTTCGTGAAAGATGAGGCTGTATAAGGACCATTACGTGGCTCCTGTTACAGTAGCTACCCATGGACTGAGATGCTAAATCTCACCGCAGAATTAAATAAATAATATATAACTATGTATTATTTATATACAATAATGGATTAGAAACACAAAAATAATATTTTTGAAAAATGGTGTAGTGCCTAGTGAAATAAAAATAGTGACATGCTGTAACTACCCAATATCAACATCATTTCTGTTTGTGTCTATATTGCACATGTGTTTTCCATCATGGTGTACTGTGTCATTCTGAGATTACTGCAATATTAGTATTACTGGGTCTGGAGACAAAAGGGACAGTAAATTCAATCAAAATCGACCCGTAACTCTGACTTTCAAATAAATGCAATTTTTTTTTCTTTCTTATTTTTTCTTATTTTATTCACTTTGGTGATCGCTGTACTAGCCAAGTGTCAACTGAATCCAGGCCAAAACATCTGGAAGATGCAAAAGCGATAAGCGCATTTTAAAATGTGACTTGATTTGGTTCCGATCTGGTGACTGAGAAGGTCGTGACATTATAGATGTCAATGTCATGCTTCTGAAACCACTGGCTAACTGCTTGTCCTCTGTAAACGGGGGCATTGTCCACTTG
The DNA here is from genome assembly GCA_029706075.1 of Aldrovandia affinis. NCBI lineage: Eukaryota > Metazoa > Chordata > Actinopteri > Notacanthiformes > Halosauridae > Aldrovandia > Aldrovandia affinis. Next base: position 800,887 of record JAINUG010000127.1, on the reverse strand, counting down.
AAAGACACCCCACTCTGCAGTTAAAAAATCCTTTAACATGGGGTGAAGATGATCACTCAGTACCATTAAGTAATGTTTGACATCAACTTTCTTTTATTTTTTAACAAATTTTTGTTTCAGATTTTTTCCAGATTTTCTCCCAATTTAGTGGCCAATTATATCCTCTTTTATTTTGATTCGCCCTCCCCCACGAACCATCCTCCGGGTCAAGCTAATTCCCCATGGTCGGCAACGATCCACCTCCTCAGAGACAGAACTCACCCACCTACTCTGTGGAAACACCCGTCAGGCTTCTCGGCGAGCTCGTGCTGGCTCACCCTCCCCCCTCTCCCTGGGGCGGACAGCCAAACGCCACCCCCGATCGGGGCTCTCAGCCAGGGATACCGCTACGGTATCTGAGGTCCTTGAAATCAACTTTCTAAGGGCACAAGTGCACTGGAAAATGCTCCCCAAACCATCAGTGAACCACCAGAAACATTCACGGTTGGAACACAGTTGTGTTTCCATTTTTGTTTACTACCTGTACGTGTGCTGCTACAATGGTAATATAAGTGTGGCTTAGCCACAATAGTGTAGTAACTACTGTAGAAACTGGGTCACAGTCTTGGGCTCTAGGTTCACAGAAAGTCCAGAAGGTTCACGCCCCAAAACAGCAATGAGTTTGCTCAGCCCTCAGAGATGTTCTTTGATCAGTGGAAAGCTCAAGATGCAAACAGACAGACGTGGGTTGGGAATAAGAGGTAAGAGTCACTTTCAGCTGGAAGAGCTCGCCGCTGTACCTCAACAGCAGTGTCCGGGTGCTAAGACCTCCCACTGCCCACAACAGGACTGGGTGAATCTTTGCATTAAGCAGCTTGAACTACTGTACACAGCTGTTAACCAGGGAAACACGGATAGACAAAAGTCAAAATGGAGCGAAAGCTCCCACACAGCAAACTCCCAATCTAAACTCTGGCTTTTGGAGATTTTTCCACAGAGAGGCCTTTAGGAGCAGAACGTTGGCCTCTCCGAGTGAATAGAATCAGGAAAAACAATTCTTCGCTCCTGCAATACTCCATCTAAATGACAAAAGGGGAGCCCTCGGTGTCAGCAGATGCCAACAGGAAAGGAGACGGGAAAACAAAACACATAGCGGCGGCGTCTCCCCGGACTGCCGCAAACAGCCCCCGGCCCTTTCACCACGGCCAGCCCCCGCCATTGTGCCGGCGCTCCCGCAACGGGACTCCCGGATCCCCCTTTCTCCAGGCCGCCTCTCTCAGAGCGCCGCTGTTTTGCCAACAGGGGGACGTGGGTCACGGTCCCCAAAGGCGCTGGGGGCTGGAGACCCAAAGAAGCGGGCGACGTGAGCTTGGGTGAACCCAACCAGAAGTAAATGGCCTTCTCAGAGTGCTCACTGTTATTGGGACTTAATTAGAGACGGCCTCACGCAGTGACCGGCGGTAATGAAGCAGCGATGGCCGATGCTATAACACCGGCCCTCTTCAATAACAATAACGCCCCTGTACCCCACCCCCCCTCCCCCCGTCTGGCTCGGGCAGAGCCCCAGAGCCGGCAGCTGACACAGTTCACAGTTCCGTCCCTGGCGCGTGAAGAAATCAGTCGTCTTCAAGTGTTGCCTGGTTCCATCTTCTCATACTTCTTCACTCATTTGATCATAGTAGACTTTTAAGCAGCCACTTTTATAGATTCGGCCAAATAGCAAATAATAAATCTGTAAACTGAGCATGGTTTCAGGGAACTGACTGAGGCAGAAACACAGACATACATAAACTCTCACACACACACACACACACACACACACACACACACACACACACACACACACACACACACACACACACTCACTCACACTCACACTCACTCACTCACTCACAGGCACTTACAGCAGTAGTGCAGAAAAGAGCCATACAATGCAGGCGGTGAAACCCACAGTCTCAAACACACACCACCCACCTCCCCCCACCCCCCACAACCACTCCATATGAACAGAGAACAGAACTCCCCCCCCCAATCCCACTGCAACCACGGGCCTGCCAAGCAGAATGCTAATGATGGGGTGCCCCTGCCAGCACAGCCTGAGGAATGGTGAACTCCTCCTTTAGAGCACTCTCTCAAAATCCACTCCACACAATACGCTTTGAGCAGGAACCGAGGTTAAATGAAAAAGAAAAGAGACAAAAAGTAGCAAAGCTTTAAAATGCCTGGGTCACCAACGCAGTCTGAGCAGATATAACGAGGGGCAAGTCCACCAAACGGAGATGCCAATGTTCTGTGTCACGACTGCGGAGGCAAGGGTGGCTATAAACTAACGTCACAAACTGTGGTCAAAAGGTGCTCAAACGGCAAAGCGGAAATCAAAAAAGGGAGAAGAAGAGAAAACCTTGGATTTCAAAAGCTCGCTTACAAAATGCTGGGGAAACAGAAAGCAAATGCAGAGCTGGACATGACTAATTTCATCCAGACTTTATCAGGCAATATGGGTTTTTTAAGGCAAGAAACGTAAGTGATTTATATAGATGTATGCAATATATTTTAACATATGTTAAAACATATTCCTTACATAATGGATACAACTCTAAATCATGTTACTACTTGGTGTGCTTTGTCGTACTGTGCCGTGGGTTAGCCAGCCTCGGCAGGCTGCAGTCACACTCTATTCCAGACAGCGCTGTAGACAGCCACGTCCTTCAGGCACTTCTCCCCTGTACCATTTTTTTTCACTTCCGTCATGTGTTCAGCCCAGCGCAGAGAAGTGATAAAAAAGGCAGGGACACTCCAGAAGTCCCAAGAATGTGTGTGCTATTATTGTCCTCAGAAAAGCAGACCTGGCCAGGATTTCCACAGTAAACGGCAGCGATCCCCCCACCCACAGCTTCCTCCCATTCTATTGGAAGGGAAACGGGAGTTGGCGGATGCTGGGCGCTAGCTGCTCCGTGGTTCCCACAAAAACCTCTCAGCTCTGTCACAGGCTCCACTGCAGTACTCTTCACCCACCACAAGGAGTTAAAGTCAACCGCTCCCCAGCTCACAGATCTCTACAGGTTTAGCGGCTCATCTGGACCAATTCACTGCCTTCTCATGAGATCAGAAACAAGAAATAAATAAACACTACGATGTGTTAATGTAATCAAGGAGAAAGGCACGGCACTGCCAAAGTCTTCTTGTTTTTAGTTTTTTCTCACTTTTGTTTAATTAGCTTTCCTTCCCTGGCAGCTTTCCACACCATTTTGGGTCAGCTTCCATTTAGCCAATCAGCAGCCGGAAGTCACTGCTGTGGCCACCGCGAGGGCACAGTTTAATTCCTGTACTTCTCCACAGGTCACACACACCACAAAGTCTAGCGGGACAAGATTAAGTGTTTTTGGGGGGTGACGCAATTCAGGCGCCTCGAGTTGAAAGAGCCATTCAGCTGCTTATGGTACCTCCCAAGTTGAGAAGTCCACAACTAATTTGAGGACTGTTGGGGCGATGTGCTCTGAAAATGAAATCACAGTGCGCAGTCCTTTCAAGACAGCATCTTGGATGTGATATTTTTATGCAACCCTGGCAGAATTTGAGCAGTCTGGTAATTCTATATCTATGATGCATTCTCCTGGTATATAATGATAAATAATATAACTCTCCTATAATGGTGTCGTAAACTTCACAGGAAAGCTCAGCGCACATTACCCTTACCAGCGTCACACTGGAACCTGGGGCCCAGCGGTGTTCGGCACTCTTTGCCAGGCAGTGATTGATATGCAGCAAATGTATTTATGTTCAAACGCAGAGGTCTGCTGTTAAGCCAAGAAGGTAGGGAGTCCTCTCCCATGTCTGTCACTGCCGAGCTGTTACCTGAGCCATTGATATCTGAGGCCTGCTCCTTAGCGCAAGACATGATGGATGAGTGGCACTAGGTTAATTGCAGGTTACTCCACTGGCCCTAACGGGCTCACAGCACACCTGACATCTTATTTTTCAGATGAGAAAGTGCATCATGGGTATAGCCCATTTGATAGAGCATGTGTCAGGAATATGTATGTGAAGAGGATAAAGGCCTTATAAATCCTCCTATGATTTTGCCCCAACACTGCATTGTTGCAAAACGGAATAAGAAAAGGAATACGAATTTGTTATTATTCCCATGTAACTGATCCCAAAGACGTCACAGCGATCCCAGAGACCTCAAACATGCTCCAAAATGGGGGGACAGAACACCTTACCTTGGGCCACTTGGGGTTGAGGAGGCGGGCTTTGATGGCATCGTCCAGGGCGATGTGGTACTGGCCCAGCTTGAGGTGGGCGGCTGAGCGGTTGCTGTAGAGGATGCAGTTCTGTGGGTCCGCGCTCAGCGCCTCGCTGTAGAGCCGCACGGCCGCATGGAAGTCGCCCTGCTGGCAGGCCTCGTTGCTCTGCCGCACCTTCTCCATGAACTCCGCCTTGCTGAGGCCCGGCCCCTCCACCGCCGCACGCACCGCCCCGCCCAGCACCCGCGGCCCGAAGATCGAAAACTGTTCAGGAGAGAAACAGGGATTCTGAGTTGTCATTTTTCAATTCCGATGGTGCAATAGCCAGCAAATTGGACTGCTATTGAGGTGGTTGTGTTTCAACTTGAGTTTGTTCACAAAAAGCCCTGTGATAAAAGTAATAATAATTACAATGATAACACTTGAGGTAGCTCTGTTTAACCTTTTCTGCTTTGAGTTTAAAGTCATAATAAAATAAGAAGAAGAGGAAGAAGCATGGAACACTGACACAAGAAACAAGCACCTACGTGATGAAACAACAGTCATTGCCAGGTGGCACAGCACACAACTGCACTCTTCAATTCTTGTGGTCAGGTATGGATATGAGGAGGTAGAGAAAGATACTCTTACAGTGAAAACCTTTGGTTTACCTGAACTGTTTTGCAAGCAGAGACAAAAAACCCTACCTGGAAACTTAATCAATAAATTATATCCAAGAGGATATGGAATAAGGAAGTCACCTGAATCGGTGTGGTGAGTTGACACTGACACTGACACTGACAATGAGGATGAGGGCAAGGCTCAAACAGAGGGTCCTTATTAGATCCTTTCCAGAGCAAACCCCCAGGAACAGCCAGAGGGGAAGAGTAGCCTAGCAGATGCCTGCTTTGTCAAAACTGTGCTTCGGTGGTGCGGTAACATTTCCTGGGGCATCGGGGCAACGCTGTGAGAATGTTAGCCGCCGGCTGGGAGGCCCGATCCGCGGGGAGGCGCTCGACGGCAGCTGCTGACTCGTAAGTCCACACCAAATTTATGATCGGCCGCCTAGAAGCAGCGGATTCGGATCTGGAGTCCCCCCAGCAGCAGGGAAAAGGGGGAGGGAGGGAAGGAGGGAAGAAGGGGATGAGCGAGAGCTCACAGAAAATATCTAGTTTCCATCCTCCCACAACCTTTCAAAACATGCCACGCCCCGTCCAAACCCCCCCCCCCACCACCACCTCCACCCCCCTGATCACACTGGTCTCTGGGATAGCACAGAAGAGAGGGCTAATTACTACCAGAGAGGGAGAACAGAAGAGGGAGAGGGAGATGGAGAGATAGAGAGAAAAAAAGACAGAGCAAGGCAGAGCGAGAGAGCAAGGGAGGACAAAGACAGAGAGAGGGAGAGAGATGGAGAAGGAGAGGCACTTTTGGAGTGTGGGCAGTAAACTGAAGCAGCTCCCCCACTGGAACATGGACATTAATCTCAGTTCTGACTTCAAGTGACTATTACTGGTGGCCTGTTGAACGTGAAGTCAGGACGACAGTGTCGTGAGCGTAAGGGCGCAAGATCAATTGGCACCGCCTATTACATACCTCCGACTCTGCTCCTCGAATGACTGGACAAAGCCCAGGAAGGGAAAGGTCCTGTAAGATCTGGACAGAGAATTGCTCAGGTCCAAACTGCTGTCTGAGGCCTTATGTATTCTAGTCGATATGATGACCAGATCACACAATTACCAAAAATTTGTATTTGTTTGAATATAAAATCCAGTATTCAAGGAATCTACCAGCCTGTTGCATACCCTACATATCACAGCAGATGCTGCTTCTTTCAAATATTTACACAGGATGTATTTTTAGGATATGCGCATATATTTTACGTAAATATTAAAGCATGTTAAATATATCGGATTTAATATTTTACTAAATGAATGATTTTTCTACAGCAACTACAGACAGTATGAGTCTGCCTGTGAATAGAGAAAGCATTAATATTATGAGTGTACAGTACACACCATAGAGTGTATGTAACAGTACAGTTGAAGAATAGGCACTTGGCATTGACTAACACTGAATAGTCATGTGTCACTTTAGTTGTCTTGTTTTGTTTTGTTTTTTGGCAGAGAACAGAAATGGTGGGATAATATCTGACAGTATTCTTATTACATCCAAAAAGAATGACAATGAAATCAAACTCTATGGTGTGCTACCATGTATATCATACTACACTACATGTGTGTGAGTGTGTGCATCTCTGTCTCTCTGTCTGAAAGTTTACATGTTACAGAGTGTAGAGGGGAGGGAAGTCAAATACTATTGGCTGGAGTTTGTCGCTTGGCACAATTTTAAAAATGCTAAAAATTGTGTTGTCTGTGTTGCCAAAAAGGGTGGGATGCTGGCCACAATGCCAAGCGGGCTCAGAAGTGAGCATTACGCTGGTGTCGGCTGAGCGCGGCACAGATAACAGGGCTGGGTGTTTACGTTGGCTGTGGGCTGTGAGTGAAGCAGTGAGGGACAGGAGAAAGGAGAAATAATGAAAGCCTAGGCCTCCGTAATTCTGAACAGACAAATTTGGGAGCACCGCTTTTGGGCTGGAGCTTGCCGCCCTGCTCAGCTAAGACAACAGGGAGCAAAACCACAGAATGTGCACACACACATGCATGCACGCACGCAAGCACACAGACATATGCATACACACATACACACACACACACACTCTTGCTTGCTCACATGCAAAAACAAACACACACACACACACACACACTATATACACATAAACTCTTTCTCTCACACATGCACACTCTCAATGCATAATGTTGGGACACAACAATGTTGTTCCAGTCCATAACTACACACACCAGCTGTTTCTGGCAATGGTATTGTTTCTCCTGTCATCCAAAATATGTACAGTACATTGAAAAAACTAAAAATTGCTGGTTTAACCCAGTTAAAATGTGTAATACATTGTATCCTCATGTGAGTCACTTAGACATGGGTGCATACAGTGGGTACAATAAGTATTCACCCCCTGTGGCATTTATCAATCAACTGTCTTCAGAGGTCACATCATTATTTGATTGGAGTCTATCTGTGTACAATTAAGGTGTTTCAAATGATTTCAAATTAAATACACCTGTCTCTGAGAGGTCCTACAGTTAGTTTTTGCATTTCCAAACAAGAGCTTCATGAAGACCAAAGAACATTCAACTGTTGTTTACCAATGTAGACATGATGGAGCTCAAGCAATTTTGTGAAAAAGAATGGGCAAATATTGCAGTGTCCAGATGTGGTAGAGACTTACCCAAATAGACTCACACTTGTAAATGTAAAAACATTTTGTTTTTTATTTGACATTGTAGAGAATTTTGTGTTGATCAGTGGCAAGAAATCCCAATTAAATCCATTTTGATTCCATGAAGTAAGAAAATATTACATTTTACATTTTGGCATTTAGCAGACGCTCTTATCCAGAGTGACTTACAAGATGTGCATTAATATATGGTAAGATCAGTCATAGTCCGCGATTCCATGAAGAAGAAAATATTACAGTTTAGCAGTAATACAGTAAGATGACAATAATCGTCATGGCAGCAGTGCAGTAATACAGTAATAGACATAATCGTTGGCAGCTGCATACCGTACCTGTAACACAATAAAATAAAGGGGATGAATACTTTTTATACCCACTGTATGTCACAAAACCACATTTGAACAAACACTTAAGGTGGTACGGTACATACAGTATGTCACAAAAAGTCTAACACGTAGGCATTACTCTGCAATTATGTCTATCATGATTACTGTTGCTAGGTTCTGTAAGCCTGCAAAGCAATGCAAGGGAAACAACAAAAGCCCTTATGGTTTCAACATTTCCCCAAATTTAGGTCAACATTTAGAAAATACAGGTGCTCTACAATTGCTGTACAATTATACTTGAAGCATCTGGCAAACCTGAATACTGATGACATCACATGCTGAGCTGCAGACAGACAGATATGACCAGCTGCAAAGCAGCCAATCACTGCCACAAACTAAACCATGTGTTATGCAGTATTGTTTTATAGTTGTAAATAAAACAAATTTACTTTCAGGGACCAATCTGTTATATTAATTAGGCTTATTTAGATATCTGCAACATTCCATAAAATTGAATGAATATAAATAATTTGTTTGTGTAATTCATGTTAGATTTAGCATATTAAGCAATGACAGTAACTACGGTGGTATTTTATCATTTCAAGGTTTTTTAATATTCCACTTAACACACAATGTTATAAAAGGTTTCTTTCACAGATGCAGAATATACAAGGCTTCACTCAGTCTCAAAGACAGAAATTGTGCTATTACTAATGTATGCATTGCTGCAGCGTGTTTTAAATCGTTTGCCAGACATGGCCAACAAAACAAAATTAGCTTGGAAACCATTTTTCTTAAAAACAACAAGCAACAAATCTAGTGATTTAGTAGGCTGTCACTGGAGAATTCAAATGTGACAGTCATATTGGTTCATATTAAAATGGCACACATACAGTCATATTGGTTCATATTAAAATGGCACACATATGGTCAACAGGGTTTCCACTCCAGTGCCTGGTTTTCGCTGGCTTAAAAAGAAAAATTGTATTCCAGCAAAACAAATACAGTTTTTCACACCAAAGACTTTCTCCCTGTTATGCAATTGGCTAGTTTGGTCTGATTTCACTGTTTGCCAATTTCAGCCCAAGTAGGGTAGGAATCCAACAGGTTTCACAGACCCACCCCAAAATAGCTCACTATTATTAGCACATTATTATATGGAGACAAAATGTGAAAAATCGCAGCTATCGTAGATGAAATGTCGCTGGCAGCCTTTGTTTAGGGAGCCATGTAAGATGGAAACAAGTGGAAACGAGGCCACAGTCACTGAGATACTGAGTGATTGAGGGATACTGGGGTTGGGGTAAATTCCAATAATTAAATTCCAATCCCTCTCCCCTTAAATTCCTTTTCTAAATCAATTCTCTAAATTCAACATCTAAATTCAATTCCAACAGAATTCTTCTCAATTCAAAATTAAATAAATTCAAAAAACAATCTTCTATTCATAACTATTGGAATATTCACATGAATTTCAATTTAAATGTGATTGATCTCAACCCTGAGGGACATTTCCAATTTAGAGACTGCTCATAGACTTTATGTCACATGTCTCACATGCATTAAGGCCCTACCAAAAACAAAATTACATCTTATGAGTAACATTATTTGCCTAATTGTAACTTTGTAGTTAATTGAATATTTTAATTGTGAAGAGTTAAAGGTTATGACATGTTTTAATATGGCAACAAAACGAAGAAGTAGTGTAAAGAACACAGTCATTCTAAAGACACAGACAGAATCAGCCTTCATTTAAAATGAGACAAAGTGTGGATGGTGCTGTCTAGTGGATAGAGAAAGATGAACAATGGATGTAAGCTGCAACTACTGTACATCTGTTATCTAAAGCTCTTTTGGATGTGCAGTATAAAGCCTGTTATCATTTGATTACATTTGGAGTATTTTAAAATGTATATTATTGCTTATGACTGTTTCCAGACTTCTGCTTCCAAACAGGAACTGAGAATGATCTTGTGACTTTCAAAGCCAAAAATATGTCCAATCCGTAAGAGTTTGATTAGAAGCACTTCAGGATGATGCAATTTTTTTCACCATTCAAAGCCACAATTCCTGTCCAATCACAGGATTTTACACACATCACACGCATTGGAATTTAAAGTTTGCGCAATGGAAATTGAGACCCAAATGACATTGGGATGCTGGGATTCATCATCTGCTCGATGCCAAGAACACTACAGACATGTCACATTTTTTTATGAGAATCCCAAGGCTTATTTTTTGGAGCTAATACAATGATTTGTGTTTAACAGCACCCCAAGCAACAAAGCTACCTGCCAAGAACACTCTCAGCAGAGTGATCATTGTCTGTACAACAAGGATTAAAACATTTCAACAGGAAATAAAACAGTTTAGATTCAGCTGCTTTCAACTGAGACTGGCTAGAGTACAAAGCAAGCAATTTTTATTATTAATTAAATATGATAGAGAGACAAGGAAAATGAGAAATCTATCAACCTTAGCAAGCTATCAGCAACACCAAATTGTTTGTTACAAAATATCTTCAAAACTGTTAGTGTTTACTTACTGACAGTGCAGCTGCAACACCCTGGTTGTTTACCTCACGTTAGAGTATTCAGAATCAACAGACATTTTATAGGATCCATAATTCTATCGAAAATGCAGGCAGAACCATTGAAAAGATACATTTTAAGAATTTTGAAAACACTTTCTTTCATAGAGTACTGCATATCCAATTACATGCATCTGGGCTGCTTTTAGCTACCATTCATAATTCAACTAGAATGGCAAAGACATATTTATTATAGTGGTACTTTCCAAGGCCAATGCTTGAATGTAAACATTTTGCATTTACATTTTATTGGGGAAAATAGGTTTATGGTGGTTATTTACTTCACTATTGTGTAAATAAGGTCAGCTGCCACAAGACCAATGCCAACAAGCCAGAGTGGCAACAGACATAGTATCAACTATGGTAATAAAAGGCATAACTGAGAACATCCACTGTTGAGTTTTCACATATTATTTATATAATCAATATAGATAATGCTTGATACATATTAATTCATCTACATTAATGTATAAACTCTGACATTAATACAATTGTAATTAATATCTACTTTATATTGATACAAATCTTTGAGGGAAAACAATACTGGATCTGGTTTTGTGTAATAATCCTGACAGAATTTGCAGCCCAGGGGTTGGTGAACCACTAAGTGATAATAGTGCAATGACTTTTGATATTTTTGGGCAAGTTAAGACCACCATTTGAGCTGACTTTAACAAAATGAGAGAGAACTGAAGTAATATAGATTTGGTAAAACGTCTAGATTGCAAAACTGTGAACAAAACATTCACTACATTTCAAAGGGTTATTGTACATGCACAGTGTAAATTCATCCCAAAAGTAAGAAAAGGTAATATGAGAAAACAGTCCCCAGAGTGGATGAATGGAGATGGTAAATGGTATCTTTGTGGGAGATTTTGAGACAAAATAAGAGACTGTACAGAGTATATAAAAAAGACCATTTGGAGAGAAACAAGGTTGATTATTGTAATATGTGGGCTAAGGCTAAAAAGGAAATAAGGGCAATTAAAAGGCACTTTGAAATAAAGATTTACCAAGATGCAAAAAGTAATCCTAAGAAGTTTTTTCAATATTGCAGTAGAAAAAGGAAAGTTAATGAAGAGGTTAAGTGCATTAAGAATAAGTAAGGAGCTTTGCTTTATAATAATAAGGATATTGCTGATACACTAAATGGTTACTTTGTTGAGAGCTTTACCAAAGAAGAGGTTATAAATATGCCTAAAAGTACAGCCAATGCACAGAATGTTTTAGAGGATATTGAGATAATGAATGTAGAAGTACTAGAAAAACTACAAAAACTTAAGACAAATAAGGCAGCAGGCCCCGATGACATAGAGTACTCAAGGAACTTGGGCAGATTACACTACCGGTCAAAGGTTTTAGAACACCCCCATTTTCCAGTTTTTACTGAAATTTAAGCAGTTCAAGTCCAGTGAATAACCTGAAATGGTACAAAGGTAAGCAGTAAACTGCCAGAGGTTAAAAAAAGTTTAGGTTTTCATCTATCCACATCTAATCAGTGTGCTACAGCAGTGAAAAATGCCAACAGCATGCTGGGATATATAGCAAAAGGTATTTAGTATAAATCAAAGGTGTTATCAAATTATGTTATATAATGCCTTTGAGTACTGTGTGCAGTTCTGGGCATCACACTACAAGAAAGATATAGAAGCTTTTAAAAAAGTACAAAGAAGGGCAACTAAATTGGTACCTGTTATAAAAGGTCAAAGTTATGAGGAAAGATTTAAAATGCTTAATCTACTCAAGTTTAGCAAGGGGGGATTTGATTGAAGTTTGTAAATGATAAAAGGGATTAACCAAGTGAACTACCAAAGATTTTTTAAGATGAGTTTGGTTAGGGCTGGTGGATAGCATAGCGGTCTAACGTACCTATATTTGGCTGTTCCCATACGAGTGTGAGCTGCCTATGAGGGACGCGGTTCAAAATCCATTTCTGCCACATCGGCTCTGGCCGTTAGCCCTGATTGTGAGCGGCATTTAGCTGTCCGCTCCTGAGAGAGGGGGGTCGGCACAAACTTGCTGTGAAGCACGTAAGGGTGTCTCCAGAAAGGGGGTCAATGAGTTCCATCTCAAAGGAGGCAGACCATCGCCAGCCTCAGAGAGTAGCAAGTTCATGGGGGAGGGTTAATCAAAATAAAAAGAGGGTATAATTAACTTCCAAATTGGGGAGAACAGTGGGAGAAATCAGAAACAGACGAGTTTGGTTAGCAGAACAAGAAGACACAGGGCACAGGTGGAAATGAGTTAAAGTCAAATTCCTTAGGGATATCGGGAAGTTTTTTTTTACACAGAAAGTTGTCAATGCTTGGAACAGCATGTCAGGTCAGGTAGTTGAGGCAGAAACACTTGGGGTATTCAAGTCCAGGTTTGATGTAGTACTAGGTATTCTTTACACTGGGAAATGACAAGCCCAGGTGGGTTAAACAGCCTGTTCTCGTCATTATATATTCTTATGTTCTTATGTTCTTAGATGGAGCATATCGTTGCTTGTGGCTTTTACCAACTAGACTTAAAGGTAATTGCCTTTCTTTGACTTGTCTTTTTTGATAAATATTTATTTCAAATGAACTGCTGATGACATGCTCACTTATAATTGTGAACACTGAACAATTTCAGTGAAAACCTTAAGTTAAATATGCAAGTTCACCTGATGCAAAAGGAAAACAATTAAAGAGCAACCATGGATCGTTTTACATTACAGCAGCACAGTCACTAAAGGGTGCTGTAACTAAAGTTACATCAAGACTACAGGAACATCAACAGACTACCAGCATGTCACAACACAATGTGCATTTCATTATTATTCACAATGAACATGTTCCATCCACTGGCACAGTCCTGACAGGTCTACCAACTGTTTTTTTAATTTCCCTCTGGTTGCCCCACTTTCATTTTTGAATAGTAGACCAATAAATGTAATTACCACTTAATATGATTTTCTACAATCTCTCATCAGTGACTGCTTGAATCGATTTTTATCTGGCATAACATTCATAACATTTCCTCAGCCAGGTCAACCAGCTCCTCTTTCTTAACAATGTTGCAAATGTTTGTAATTTTCTTCACAATACAAGTGCAGACAGCTTGGTGAAGTGGTTCCCTACTGACAGCACTGCTGTGTGTTTTAATTCAATTTACTTCCAAGCATGTAAGTAAGAATGGTCCCCCCACTTCCAATATGCATGTAATTAGTGCCCTGTGTGTCTTCCACATCTATGATTGGTTCAGGATGGCCAATAAGTGAGTAGGGCTCTAAATGTAAAATTTTGGCAAGACCAATTTGTGTTCCATTCATTTCCAATTGCCCTATCCTATTGACTGGTCAGGTCCACACCACACTAGTTTTGGATGAGTTCACTTCATGTAGTAGCAATTACTCACACATGTATAAACATGTAAATCACAAAATCTGTAATTAGTTTTGCACAGAGAGAAGTTCAAATATTGGTACATTTTATAATCCACTTCAATTAATTAATTTTCATTTAAAAATCTTAACATTTAACTACTTTAAATTACTTCCACTCACAAAACAGTTATTTCATCTCTCTACAATTTCTATTTCCATGTTTATAAATTCTATTTTAGACTTAGGCTACTTTTACAAGATCAAATAAATACATCAATACACACCTGCTTATTTCATTATTTGAGAAACTGCTAAATACTTATCTTTCAGATGGCACCCCTCTGAACCAGTAGGTACTGGGGTGTATTTACACAGAGCAAGAATCATAGCTACATTGCTTAAGTCTTGGATTGCATTCATTGGAATGTCTTCAAAACATAGCGGATGTGGCAAATCATGTGGAAAATCTGCTGCATCCATTTTCTTTCGTATCATCCTTCTTAGACACGACTGACTCAGCTACAGACTGTAATACTCCTTATTAGGTTTCTTTCCATTTCAGATGCGTCTGGCTGTTTAAATAATAATTGGCTTACTGCTCATGACTGCCTTGCAAATCTTGCAGAATGAAAATATCTCCCTAATTGGACTTTTATACTGTTAGAAATGTATTATGAGGGTGTTCACTCAAGGTTGTATTCTGCATACACTTTCTTATTCCACTCATTGTTTAATGCACAGCTCTACGGGTAGATACTGGGTACATGTACCTCTACTGCTAAACATGCTAAACACCCACAGAAAAAAAAATGAAAATGAAAAAACATATAAGCCTGATTTTACCATGGTCATTAGCTATCATTAGTTGCAATGGTAGTTATTTTATTTTTCATACATGAGAATCTTTTCTTGTATGTTGGGAGTACAACACATTACTGTATAACTGCTCAGTTTTGCACATTGACAACATGTTGTGATTCATTGCTAAAATGATACTGAACCATAATTTTATTACTAATAACACTGTATCACACTTGGTATCAAATGAGCCCTGAAAATCACCTTGCCAACGTATCAGAAATGCATACTGAATCAGTGTTCAGCTCGTTATGACTATAACAGTATGTTAGGAGGTCTTGGGGCAGCATGGTAGCACTGCAGCTGTTGTAAGGCAGCGGTTTACCTTTCATGCAGCTCCTATCTTTAATTACTGACAGCCAGTGCACTCTGCTCCTGCACTGCATTGTGGGGAGCTCCAGCTCACTTCAAACAGCTGTCTGGAACACTAATTCAAACAGCATGCTGCCTCCACTGATATTCACTCTGCCTGGGCTCGCAGTGAGGTTAATCCAATCAGTTTCTCCAAAGGTCTACACCCTGGTCTTATTCGGCCTCCTCACACACACACACACACACACACACACACACACACACACACACACACACACACACACACACACACACACAGCCAGGAGTGGATAGAGGAGCATATATGCAGGAGAGGGGGGGGTAGCTTCTCTACTGACTCAAGAGCAGGTCCCTCCTCCCACCCCCCCCTCAGCTCCCACCCCCCCGCTTTGCTCAGGTCAGGGATCGCATTCCAGGGAAAATGAAAACAAGGCAAGTCTTCTGGCAAGGGCACCGTAGCAACATCAGACAGCAGATAAACCTCTGGATACCCCCTAGCAGGGGTAGCTCTGCTCTCAGCCTTCACCATCTGGATATCTGTGCACAGATAACACAGCTACACACAGCGACTGTGTTCCACCGGCCTTTCCATTCAGTTACAGTCATTTCTAACGTTTCCAAACACGTCTGGGTCAAAGCTAGTCTGCGTAGTCTGAGGAGGAGGGGCTGTCAGTACTGGTGCTCCTCAAAAGTAGTAGGGACCGGGTCTAACCAGGACTAGATTTCCCTACCCCAGCCATGGAAGGTTGTTGTTCAGCAGGCTTTACTGTAATTCTATACTTGGATAAAGCATTAAATTAGTTAATTAGTTCATTGTGTCGCAGTGACTCAAATCTGCTTGAAAACCTGCAGACAATGCAGGTCCCCAGAAACAAGATTGAGCAGTCTTGGATAATCATGTTGGATCCAAAGTTATTATCATTAACAAACACTGAAATTAAATACTCAAAATCAATGAAAAAAAGCTATTCTTTGAGGAAAAAAAAAAAAAAAAAAAAAAAAAAAGCTAACTCCACAGTAATATGGCTAGATCCAATAGCTAAGAAAGCAGAAACCCAACTTGTCCATGTACGTGCATGTTTTTGATAAAGGAGCCCTCCTCACCCCCCCGAGCATTAGGGGGTCATACACGGGAAGGTACTGTGTGAGATTATTTTGAAAACTTAGATGTAACTACTGTTAGCATAGCATAAATGTGCTTTAACATGTAGCATCATCTGTCGTGAGTAATGATTTATCCTTAAAAACCTCACATTTGTCCTTGAAAACCCATTAGAAAGTCGTGATAAATACTCACAACTAAATTACAGTGATTGTTTTTCTGAATATGGGATTAAATAAATGTGGGAAGAAAGATGCAGAGCTGATTTACCGAAGGGCAAAATACTCACATTTATTTTGTTAAACCATATATAGTTTAAACTGTGTAAGTCACTTCACACGTTGTAGTCGAGTTAAATGAAACTTAACAGCAGGCACAAAAGTTAGAAACAACCTAATGTTCTTGTATGTTTGTTTTTAGACACTTCCTTATTCATAAATAGCATTAGATACAGTTGTAAAGATTTAAACAATTAACAAAATTTGTCATTGTGTCTTGAATTGATTTATGCTTCTTTGTGGTGGGTATATTGGTGCATAACTATGATTGAAAACACATGACTTTCTGTCTCCGAAACCAAAACTATGATTAAAACTGAAACTATAACACATTTCAACTAAACTTAAAAACATTGGCCAAAAAAAAACTGAATACAAACTAAATAAGAGTGAATAGGAGGCATAAAAGCTGAACTGAAACTAAACTGGAGCAGAAATGAAAACTAAAAATAGGATAGAAATAAAAAAAAAATAATGTGTTGCATCACCCAAAGAGGGAGGCATTCAATTGGCAAGATGACAGTGTCTCTTCACGCTCTAGCTATCACCTGGTTGATTGGGCACATGCAGTCTGCCTGCGTCAGCTGCGTATGAAGTGTAGTGCTCAGAGGGAATGTCTGCGCAAGCTCAGCTAGTGTACTGCAGAGTGAACAGAAGCAGCATCCAACAGCAGGAAGTGTTTTGGAGGACAGCCTGTACTTGCCTGAGCAGTCCCGAATTGACAGAGGAGATTGTAGTGATTGAGACCAATCAGCAATTCCAGCGTTATGAATATGACATTTGCACTCAAAAAGTGAAACTAAACTTCACTCTGAAAAAGCAGTGAATATATTTAAGTAATATTAAGTGCCAATGTTAATATTCTTCTTGTACACATTGGGAGAATCACTGTCCTTCAAGATTACACTGTTGAGTCTTGTAGTTTTTTTTCAGAACAGAATGGACTACAGAAATGGAAAAGCATTTTTGGGTGACATTCCATGAAAAGTCTGTGAATTGTGGTGTCTACAGCTAAAATGTTACATGTATTTTTTAGGGAAGGGTTTAGAGTATACAGGAATAACACTTAAATAAACAGTGAATTTTCAGCACTTAAGAAGTAAAGAAAATAGTACCATTATGGGCGTGACACATTCCGTTATGCATGTGGCAGTGTCCATAACGTCCATTCATTAATGAAAGAATCATCGTAAACCATGTTTTGGGGAGTTTTTGAGAGTAGCGCATGTTCATACATTGCAAGTGTAATGTTGGAAAGTGACAGAAACCTGCCACTGTATCCCTGAGGACACAGAAAAAACTGTCAAACTGTTTTAAAATCAGGATGAGGAGATATGTATATTTATGAGGAAACTGCACATTAACACATTTTACTCTGCTAACCGACAAAGTTACCTAAATGAACGACTTCCAGGCTTCTTGACAGCTGCATCCATGAGGACGGAATTTTCCAATGTAAGTGTGGATTATGTAGCCTACGGATGGTGCAAAGTAAAGTAACTTGGTACAGTGGAAGCTAGAGAAGCTATAGTTAAACTCATAAATATATGCCAGCATGAGAAATACTATGAAATATTAAATGATGCTGCATTATACAGCTTCATTCACTGCATAATGGTGAGTAATTATTAGGGTAATCATGGTTATAATATATAGGCGATTATTATTGAAAAAATGTATGAGCAGGAAGTAAATTGAGGCGTTGTTTTGGTAAGGGTACTAAGAGTTAATTCAAATGTTTTGGGAATCTCTGCAGTAGGAAACCAACCTTGCACTGACTTCCTGCCTTTCTTAGATCTTGTTGTTGGTTGTTAGCGCCTTCCTTAAGCACAGGCATTTGTGAACTAGTCGGAATGCTTGATTAACATAATTTACACATGGCCTCGACTCATGTAAGCAAAGCTAGTGACAGTCAGCAAGCTATGAGTCATATATTTTGACTTATATTATGGGACAGCTTCCTTTAAAAATATGTATGTAATTTGTTGTATTTTGTCTCCAGGGGAGCAGTGTTACACATCAGCATTTTAGTGGGAAAGAGCAAGAGCACTTCTGAGCGGTATTAGATTCCTAGCTAGTTCATCATTGTCCACAGCACCATGCAAGTACATTTATTTAATATGGATTTGAACTCATAATAGTTAGAATCAACACGTTTTCTTTGTGTACACGTTATAGCTTATGGATGTGTTTATTACAATCACATTATATTGGCTAGGAAGTACATGGTCCTGTTTTGAAGCGTTCATAACCGTAAAGTCCGTAATGGTGAATGAGGAAATAGACAGGGAAGAGAAACTCATTTTAGACTATATTTGACCTTGATAAAGCTTAGCTTTGCAGAGAAGGTTTTAATCAGATCTCATGTAAAATGCATCTTTTACAGAAACGTTTCCTTAAAAACGTTAAGGATGTGAAATTGTCTGTCCCAGATAGGACCCTATCTTTATACAGTTGATCAATAATATACTGGAGCTAGATTCTTCAAGATTCTTTCCACGTTGTATTATTAACCTCTCAATTATTTAAAAAACTTAAGCGAACAAGCGTGGTTCCACAGGAAAATAATGAAATTGCATAATATATGGGATAATATGGTAACCTGCAATTTTTCTGTTCAGTACCATAGCAAATAAAGTACCTTTGTACTTCTATGTCTGAGATGGAATGCTCTTGAAGAGTTGTTTGAGCCTGTGGCATGGGTGGTCTCCCACCAGCAGCCAAGGTGCGAGATCTCAGCCAACACACTAACTCTCTCCCTTTCCCTCTCTCCATTCGCTCAGCAGTTCACTAAGGGGATTGGAGGAGCTGCCCCAGCAGGCAGCACAAATCCACCCTCCTGCCAACTCGTGAGAGGGCCTTCAAAATCTGTCCCGATTTGCTGCTTCTCTCTGGCAACTCGCTTTGCCTCAAATTATTTCCTGTTATGCAGCACAGAGATAGCGATTCTCAAATGCTAGTGAATACCCAAATCCTTAGCTATGCATATTTCTGGGGTGTGATGAAACAATGAAACAAATCATTTTTCTTCAAGTGGGAGGAACTTTATGTGTATGCCCACATACTAACACCTCTCCACTGTGAACTGGTAATGTAGCTGTGTCGTCTTAATGTGTTAATAAGCTTTCTCTTTTTAAATCCTCTTAAATATGTGGCTGTTTAAGATAGAAACCACAGCCATTTAGGCAAAGCCTGACGGGTTGCTTGGTTGTAACTTGAGCCAGAGAGTTGCTAAATACAACCAGTTTCAGTGGTTTTTGTGAGGTATCTGTTTGAGACACCTAATTGCCATTTTACAGCTGAAGTAGACCACACACCCTGGAATAAGGCAGCCACTTCTTCTCCAAAATAAACTGCCTTCAGTGATGTCAAATCGTTTTTTAAATCAAACCTACAGTAAAGTTATCATTTAAACATAAATCTACACTGCATTTCATTTTAAAATATAGGAAGCTAATTGGCCTTTCAAACTCAAAATTCACAGTGTGGCTATTTGGAACAGCTTTAGATATTTGGATTCAGTCACACAGCTGATGGAGTTTGATTTGTTCTGAGTAGCGTATGGGTTTCCAGACTGCTCAGCCAACAAAGGTGCTACATTCAATTGGGGAGCTTTGGAGCTTGTCATCTGAAATGCACCATAGAGTAAGATATGCCATTTACACTCTCCTGAAGGTAAATGGCATCTCTCTACAAACTCCACAAACTATCTGCTGCACTCCATGACATTCACAGACATGCCTGCACATTCTAGAGTGCTAGCAAACTGTCAAGAGCCATGGTTGATGGTGAGAGTAATACACTTCAAACTAGTAACATCAATTTAAGAATATAATTATATGCAATAATGACATGGTAATGTGCAATAGAATAGTCTAAAAGACTATTATAAGCAAATTGGTGAGTCTGCTTCTCAAAACATTTACAAAAAAGAAAAACAGGAGCCCGCACTATAATAGAAAAAGTCTAAATTAGAAACATCTTAGCAAAAATACTTTGACATCATTATTTATAGCAATATAATAGCCTAAAATGACAAACACCTATATTTTATGTAATTGAATTTGGAAGGACAGTACAATGTCGGGATATATTACATGCCATAACATGGTAAAAACTTACTTATAAATATTATTATTTGGGGGAATGCGACAGAAAAATGTACACCAAACAACTTGTGTGTATCTATTGAAGTCAACAGGTCTGTAACTGCTTTGTATTAATACATATGAAAAGGACCAGTTCGCTGCAAAACAACACGGGAATACTACTGAGAAAGCATCTATTCAACTGAGTAAAATGTCCTCATTCTCTTCAACACACAGCTGTACATTTTCACAGAGGATTAAAATGTGACAGATACGCCCTCTGCACTGAGCGTCTGATTGTCATGCGCTATTGGGTTGCGCATTACGCACATCATGGAGCGTGCAGCATTTAGCCAGATTCCTTTTTTGAGTAGTAGCTGAAAAGTACGTAGCCAGGCCTCAATTTAGCGAGGAAATAAAATCTGAAAATGATGCACATTTGGCTCGCTTCATTTGTAACATGTAGCCTAATAGGTTTACTGTTGTGAGTTGTGTTGCTCCAAAGGGAACGAAATAAGAGAAAATGACAAGTAATGCCCCGCGTTGAAATACATAGGCTATTCAAAATCTGTTTGATATAATAGCCGGACCTCTTCCGTGCAAAAAAAAACTATTGCAACGAAATACAGCGCGCGCGCGCACACACACACACACACACACACACACACACACACACAGCTACCCCTGAATCGTAATGACAACAGTGTTACAGCTTCACATGGTACCAAATCAACCATTACCACAATATGTTTTAGAAAGGTAGGCAGATATCGGTCTTGTATTGATGTCAAATAAAAAATGTGAAAATTAAAGAAATAAAACCAATAATCAAGAGTGGGAAACCGATCTGAAGCCTTCGCTGCGTGGTCATTCACCATAACGTAGACACAAAAAACTAAGACAACACAGCAAGCCTTTTGAGGTTACTCGTAGCAATTATTTTAAAACATTGCACCGTGCGATGCAGGCTCAAGTTTCGTCCGGGATCAGTTACCTTTTCTCTTCTCGTTCCTTGCTTCTCCATCCTGTCCTGCTACTTCAATATCCAGCTACTGCAACATGCAACTTTCATCCCATGATACTTTTCACAGCGATACGAAAACGAGCCTATTGCCTCCTCAAACAGTCTTCAGCCTTTCTTTTAAGATATCCTAATAGGTGCGTGCAAAAATAAGTGCTCACAGTTAGGTCCACAAAAGTTTTTCGGCGTCCTAGAGAAACTTTTCCAAGAAAAAGTTCGCCATGTTGTCAAATGCCTTTTCTCTTTTTTTGTTCGTTTTTTTCCTGTTGCTGTAGCGGATTTTCTCTCCCGGCAGAGGCTGGTCTGAATGGTATGGCCGCAACAGGCCAGGTTTCAGCCTGTCTCAGTGACATCAGAGGGTATACCTACAAGCAACCGTGTTTATAGGCGCACCTCGTTTAGGAGGAAAAGCTTGTTTTTCATAGTAAGAAACATCACTCTCAAGCCATTTCAATATAAAAAATAATTCTAATATGTTTAAAATGTAATGTACTTGGAACTCATTGATAAAAAGCCTTATGAGTTTAAGAAACAGGCATCAAATGTATGCAGTCACCTACCCCTTCTGGTTGCAACATCGTTGCAATATGCAAAATAGTTCAGGTGATTTTTGCCTCTTATATTAAATACTTAATTGACTCATTGGTCCATGTTTCTATTGTGTATATTAAAGTCAAAACGACAGAAATATACAATTATATTAATATACAATTTTCATAAATCTTTGGTTTAAGTGAAGATGTAGGCTAAATAATTATATTACTGCCTAGTTATTTTATTGACAACGAGAGAGTTTTCAATCATTTAATTATTTTGAGTTGCTGTCCTATTTTTATATTAGACTATTTTCACATTAAATTAGGTCATGCCATTGAGTTGAGATGTATTACGTTAAATTATTAAGCAGGAAATTGAAGGTTGCAAATCTCATTTACACTGATATTGGGGTAATACGATGCAATTTGAATGAAAGGAACAGCATTCACCTCCTTATAATTGCTTGCATATTCGTTCGACAGCGTCTATTTTTTTAAAAAACTGTTCAAAATTATGTTAAATATTCCGTTCTTTGCTAATGTCGCCCTAGATTATGGGTCATATTTTTTATCTTAAAATACTGAGCCCACTTTATCCACCAATCCACAAGTGTACACAAGAGGGCAGGATTGTGCAATATGTTTTGGTAACCTCACTAATACCATAGGCTTAATGGAATTCAGATGGCAAAGTTGCTTGTTGGAAGGGTATACCCCATACTTTTACAGCACCGAGAGTTTGCCATCCTAATAATCTTTATAATTTATAAGTGAATGAATTTTTGGTGTAATCATTGCGAATGATTATGTGGTTTTAGCGGTAGAGGTAATGGTGTACCTCTAAGGAAGATTATTTTATGATTGATTTATAAAATGCATGAGCTGTGCCCATCACGTTGGGCCCCTTCCAGAGTAACTAAGGCTCAGCACCTATTGGGGTTGAGACGGCAATATTTTAAGATAAAAAATATTATCCATAATCCAGGGTGACATCCACAAAGAATGGAATTCATTTAAAAAAATTAGTTTAACATTTTTTCTCAAAGGAATATGCACGCAAATATAATTCAGATTACATCATGTTGGTCCAATATCAGTGCAAAATGAGATTTGACACAAAAATACATAGAACACGATAGAAATGATAGCCCTAGTGATTGTTGCAAAACGATGATTCCCAAAATAGAAAGGTCTCTTTAAAAAAAGCTGCCTCAACCAGATGTATCATAAGCATATTCATTAAAAATGTGTGTAGTTTAATAAAATCAAACAAGAAATTCAAAAAATCGGTAGTGCAGATTCAGCTACCCAATATTTTTACCCTGTTTTATTTCATTTGAGCAGCATTGCATTACTTATCTTCAATGCATATTATGTCTGCTCTCTTCTCTTTGATCCTAGCATTACTCATGACCTGACGCCTTAAATGAGGATCATCAATATGCTGGGAATAGAGACAATTTTACTTCAAAGAGAAGCCGAATGGCTTCATATACTAAAAAACTGAAACTGAAACTCCTTGGCTCCCGGGTGGTGTAGCGGTAAGAGCATCCAACTAGGATGTAAGTTTGTCAGTCTGGCCCTGACTGAGAGTGCCGCTAGGGGGTGGCAATTGGCTGTCTACCCCAGAGGGAGGGGGGAGGGAGAGCCAGCATGACTCACCGAGGAGTGGTAAGGCAACCTTGTAAACATAGATCCACAAAGATTTTTATTATTTTTCAGTTTTGGAACAATTGCTATAAATACATTGTTATGTTTTGCTTTATCTGTTCGGTTTGTTTTTGTACTTTGTTTCATTCATCATTCATCATTCACGTTTCATTCACGTTCTGTTCCCCGTCTGTCATTGTTCCTTGTTGTTCGAGATCCACTCCTTGTCTTTGTCATGCACTTCGGGAAATTCAACTTTTCGGTTTTTCTGTCTTAGTTTCTTATCTCGTTTTACTTCCTTCTTTCTTCCTATAACACTTTGTATATATTAGTTAGATGTATATAGTACTAACCTACTAAACTACTAACATTAGGGATTTAGATGAAGTTACTAACATTACTAATTACTAATTATCTCATGCTTCTATCTATCGCTATCATTCTCTCTCTCGTTGTCCTATCCCTGTACGCTTCTCATGTTTTGCTTTATCTGCACGCAGATTCTCTCTATGCGTTCCTCCCCTTCGAACTGTGCACGTGTCTGCCTGCTCTTCCAGGTCGTATATTGTCAATGTGTCTATGTTATTCCCAGTCCGTGTCTTTTGTTTCCCTCATTATTGTATTAGTGAATATTGTTCTCACCTGTGTTCCTGCCCTTCTCTCCTCCCAGTCACACCTGATTCCTATTGTGTTTCCCTTCCCTGCTTGTATATAAATTCTGTGTTTATGTTCACTCTTTGTCAGAATGTTGATCCTCATTCCCTGTGCCGATTATCAGTAAACCAGAGTCTGTTGTATTTTCCCGAGACACCCCTTCCGTTTCACTTCGAGTTTGCCTGCCGATTCTGTTTTGTTTGCCTTTTCTGATTTCTTGGTTTTTTACTTTTTGGATTGTTTTTTGACTACTCTCTTGGATTTCGATTTTGTGTCTTCGCTACTCTGTCTACTGATCCTTGCCTGAATTAAACGTTCCTTTCTGCCTGATCCTGGTCTGCATCTGGGTCCTTATCCTGTACCTCACATACATAAATAATACATTGCTTTGTCCAGTCTCGAAGGAGGTGAACATTGCCTTGAGGTATTAGCTTGTCCAGTGGGGGTGGGCGGCAGGTTCGTGGGGGAGGATAAATCAAAAGAAATAGAGTGTTATGTTCTGAGTGTCTGTTCTGTTTGTTTTTGTACTTTGTTTATTTATCTTTCTTCGAGTCATGTTTCATTCACGTTCTGTTCCCCATCTGTTATTGTTCCTTGGTTCTAGATCCACTCCTTGTCTTTGTCTTTTGCACTTCGGGAAATGTTTTGGTTTTTCCGTCTTCGTTTCTAATCTCGTTTTTCTTCCTTCTTACTTTCTAAATTACACTTTGTATATATTAGTTAGATGTATATAGTACTAACCAACTAATCTACTAACATTAGGGATTTAGATTAAGTTACTAACACTACTAATCACTAATTATCTCACGCTTCTAACTATCGCTATCATTCTCTCTCTCTTGTCCTATCCCTGTACTCTTCTCATGTTTTCACTTCAGTCGCACGCAGATTCTCTTTGCATTCCTCCCATTCTAACTATGCACGTGTCTGCCTGTTCTTCCAGGTCGTTTATTGTCTATATGTTTGTTATTCCCAGTCCGTGTCTTTCGTTGCCCTCGTTATTCTATTAGCGAATTCCCTCGTTATTAGATTAACGATTCCCATTGTTTACACCTGTGTTCCTCCCCTCTCTCCTCCCAGTCACACCTGAGTCCTATTGTGTTTCCTTTCCCTGCTTGTATATAAGTTTATGTTCTTTCCTGTTCTGTACCTGATCCTTATTCCCTGAGCCTACTTTTCCGAAGCCAGTGTTTATTGATTTTTCCGAGACTACCCTTCTGTTGACTACCCCGAGCCTGCCTTGCGATTCTGTTTTGTTTGCCTTTCTGCCTGCCCGTTTAGACCTTTTACTGTTTTCTGGACCTCCCTTTTGCCTTGTGATTTTGTACCTTTGCCCTTATCGGATTCCTGGTTTTGACCCCTGCTTCCCAATAAACTCCTCTTTTGCCAATATCCTGATCTGCGTCTGGGTCCTTATCACGGTCGTCACATAGAGGGTATAATTGGCCACTAAATTGCGAGAAAAACAGGGAAAAAGTCTGAAACAAAATGTAATAAAAACTGAAACATCTAAGGTCCTAAAGATGTAACATCCCATTAGAATTGCCCTTTGTAAATGGCAAACATAAGTTTTCCCACTTTTCTAGATTTTTTTCATTGTCTTTGAACCTTAGAAGCATCTCTAATAATAGGATCACAACAGCAGAAAATATGATTTTTACATTTTTGTTCAGGAGGATTTGTGATCACGGTAACATACATATAGAATTATTATTATTATATTTTTAAAATAATTTTTTGTTTCTGATTTTATCCTGTTTTTCTCCCAGTTTGGTAGCCAATTACACCTGCTATTTTAAAGTCAATCCCCCCCTTGTAATGTGAGTTCGCTGCCGTAGCCCTGTGACCGGTAGTAAGGAGGGCGAAGCATCGTCTCCTCCAAGATGGCACTCTCCATGCCGTGGATCGCAACCCGTTACTACAGAACCACTCCAGTGGTAGTGAACGCCATC
Organism: Aldrovandia affinis; assembly: GCA_029706075.1. Lineage (NCBI taxonomy): Eukaryota > Metazoa > Chordata > Actinopteri > Notacanthiformes > Halosauridae > Aldrovandia > Aldrovandia affinis. The sequence continues at coordinate 774,635 of JAINUG010000127.1, read as the reverse complement.
GGCTTCCCTCCTCCCTCCCTGGGGCGGACTCTGCTGTGGCCAGTGTCGTGGAATCCACTGGACCAACCCAAATTTATCATTTTTAATAGATTGCTACTTAGAAATGAATGAAAGAAAACTGTCTTTGAAAGTGTGAGTGCTGTGGACTTGGATTTTTTTAAACATTTTTATAAATTTATTTCACTGGAATTATACCACAATTCCCCACCCTCACGAGGCCACCTCCGGGAAATTTATCATTTTTAATCTTCCAGACTTGCTACTCGTAGAAAAATGCCGAATCGAAAGAAAACTGTCTTTGAAAGTGTGAGTGCTGTGGATTTTGATTTTTTTAACTCTTCCAAGCACATCTGACATTCATCCATCCTGCCTTGTGTCAATGGTTCAGGCTGCTGGTGGTGGTGTAATGGTGTGGGGAATGTTTTCTTGGTACACATTAATACCAATTAAGCATTGTTTAAATGCCATAGCCTACCTGAGTCTTGTTGCTGATCATGTGCATCCCTTTATGGCCACAGTCTATCCATCTTCTAGTGGTTACTTCCAGCAGGATTTGTATTTAACCTTTATTTAACCAGGCAAGCCATTAAGAGCAAGTTCTTATTTACAATGGCGGCCTGGGTACATACCTGGGTACATACACCATTCACTCACACACTCACACACTCACACCTACAGGGCAATTTTAGACTCTCCAATTAACCTAACGTGCATGTCTTTGGACTGTGGGAGGAAACCGGAGTACCCGGAGGAAACCCACGCGGACACGGGGAGAACATGCAAACTCCACACAGAAAGGCCCCGGCCGGGATTCGAACCCGGGACCTTCTTGCTGTGAGGCGACAGTGCTATCCACTGCACCACCATGCCGCCTGTATAGGATAATTCGCCATGTCACAAAGCACACATCATCTCAAGCTGGTTCCATGAACATGACAATGAGTTCAGTGTACTCCAATGGCCTCCACAGTCACCAGATCTCAGTCCAATAGAGCATCTTTGGGATGTGGTGGAATGGGAGATTCGCAACATGAATGTGCAGCCGACAAATTTGCAGCAACTGCGTGATGCTATCATGTCAACGTGGACCAGAATCTCTGAGGAATGTTTCCAGCACCATGGTGAATCAATGCCATGAAGAATTCTTCAGGCTGGGGGCAAAGGGAGGTCCTACCCAGTACTAGAAAGGTGTACCTAATAAAGTGGCCACTGAGTGTATAATACCCATAATCCCCATCAGTAAATATATAAATAAGATGCTACTGACAACATGCTACAAAATATTACACTCTAAATATATGTTCAAGCTGCAATGGCCAAGAATTATAGTCAAAAGGTATGATATATTGTTGGTTGGTACCATGAACCTTACTTTTATTGAGGCAAAATATCCCGCATTGGATAAATATAGCCCTCAAAAGTGATTGTACATACATTTGTGAATCCCCAGAGGCCAATGTATTATGAAACCTGGTAGAATGTCAAACTATGAGAGGGCAATGTGTACAAACTTTTAAATGTACTACAATGGATTCAGTTGAAGAATCAATGATAAAATAACCAATTGTTTAAAATGCTGATACTTCCAATGGATTAAGCATTATAGCAACTGATTATAATAGTCTGTGAGGTTTGTAACGCAAATGTGTTTGGGTGATTTTGGATGCTTCAAAAATGAAAATGAAAGGAATTTTGCATATATGAAGGTTCTGTTTTATTTTATTTTATAAATGAGCATTACCTCAGTCCATTGTAACTTCATTAAGGGTTATGAAATGAAATGAAATGAAATGAAATGATTGAATGAAATGAAATGAAATGAAATGATTGAATGAAATGAAATGAATGAAATGATCTTTATTGTCATTATACAAGTACAATTACATTTCGTGTGGCTTCTTCTCTCAATATAGAAATAAAGTAAAAAAATTAAGAATAAATTAAGAATTTAAAAAAGAAAGTAAAAATTTAAAATTTAAAATAGAGTAAAAACTGTCCAAATGAAGTGCAAATCAGTGCAAGTACAAATAAGAGCGATACAATAGATACATTGCAGTAAATGAACAAAGCAGTGCAACTTTTGTGCTTACAGATTGTGAGTGTGATATCAGTATTTGAGGGTGGAGGTGGGTGTGTGTGTGTGCGTTTGTGTGTCACCGTCCATGTTGTGTGTATGTGTGAGTGTGTCCCAGTCCCTGATGTGTATGAGTGTGTGTGCACTCACAGTTCTTGTTGTTCATTTTCGTGGCAGGGCAGGGAGGGGTGTGATGGAGGCTACAGCTCTGGGAAAGAAGCTGTTCCTCAGCTTGTTGGTGTGGGATTTTATTGACCTGAACCGTTTGCCGGACGGCAGCGGTTCAAACAGGGAGTGGCCGGGGGGTGTAGTGTCCCTTATGATACTGTTAGCCTTCTTCCTTAGCCTTAAGGCATAGATGGTGTCTAGGTTTGGGAGCTCCATCCTGTCAATGCGCTGGGCCGCCTTCACCACCCGATGCAGATCCTTTTGCTCAGCTGCTGTGCAGCTGGCACACCATACAGTGGCACAGTTAGTCAGGATGCTCTCAATAGTGCTCCTGTAGAAATGTAGCAGCAGTTTCTGTGGAAGCTGGGCCTGTTTCAGCCTGAGTCTTTGTTGTGCCTTTTTAATCAATTGTGAGGTGTTGGAGGTCCATGTCAGCTGTGTTGACATATTGACTCCGAGGAATCTCAGGTTCTCCACGCTTTCCACTGCTTCTCCATGTATGTGGAGGGGGCGGTGTATTCCTGAGGTCCTCCTGAAGTCAGTAACCATCTCCTTTGTCTTAGAGGTGTTAAGGACCAGGGCCCGTATTCACAAAGCATTTTATCTTACCACTAGGAGTACTTCTAAATCGCACTAAAACCTTTTAGTTAGGAGTCCCACCTTAAAACCTATTCACAAAGCTGCAAAGACAAACTCATACTAAGGAATTCCTAGCTAAGAGTGAGGGCGGGGTTGACGTCGTTGCTAGGGATGACGTTGTTTCTCATGAACGAGCTTACTCAAAATGCCCAGAGCGATTGGATGATATAGGGATGGGTCATCATAGAGAAATAGTTTTTCTGCCGCTGTTACGTTTTACAGTAACAATTGTCTAAATCTCGATGCAGAGTTACAGTGAAGAGATAGACAACCATGTATGTTTTGGTTTGCTTTGTTTTTCATACTAAATGCCTTTCTGGGAGGCAGGTTTTTAGAAACGCGACCGAATTAAATAAAATAGAAACATTAGCGATCTTTTAATTTTTTATTAAATTAATTCAGGCATAAAAACCACCCTAGTTAAATCGCCTAATGCGTACTGAATCTAAAAATGTATTTTGTGAAATTTTCGAATAAAGATTTAGTGAAATAACTTACATTGAAAAACTGAAATTATCATTCATTCATTCAAACGCGCCTTTGGTCCCGTTATTTTTTTTTTTGCTGATCCGAAAAATGATCCTATTAGGCCGGGAGCCAGGTCCACCCCAGGATGTTGTTTGCTTAATTTTTTTCACTATTATTTCTTGTTAGCCTATACCTTGGGCCATCACAAGTTCATACTGACCACTCCCAACTCGGGGCCGTTTGGCCTCAGGGGCCAGAAAACCCCCTTTTCAGGAAATGTTTCTGGCGAAATTATGTAAATGCAAATATTAAGGTGGTGCAACTGCATAGATTGTCCTACACGTATGAAATTTTGCATGGAGTATCCTGACACATAGGGAAACTAGCAGAATAGGATTTGGGGGCTTACTGCCTTTCTATTGTCAAATATCACCTCAACATACCCCAAAAGACAAAAAGTGTCAGTCCGCCTGACAAATTCTCATCAAAAGTGATTATTTTCAAGCACTTTATTGTACATGTCACTGCCCCATTTGTGTACAGAAAACTTCCCAGCTTTATGAGCTTCAATTTAAGCCCAAGATGAACCTTCTGTCTTGAAGATTACACTTGCTATGGCCTAAGTTCTTCACTGTACCTCAAATCGGAGAAAACTGAATTTTCAATCACTACCCTTCCAAATTAGTGGAGCAGATAACTGCAAATTACAGGAGAATCGTTCATTTCTGGAAACAAGCACCAAAATTGGCACACATACCCCTTGGGGATTGCTCTTTGATAAAACCCGTTAGCCACAAAATTCAAGATGGCGGCCATTTTTCAAGATGGCCGCCATTGAATATACAGTAATATTGCATTTCGCAATAAAATCGCAGAGACTTGTCCTATTTGAATGATCTTGGTGTCAAATCATACATTTTTCACTATGTAGAATCCGAATTTGGAACCATGGACTTACTCACTGGCTTCCTTGTACCATATATCAGTCTCGAATCCTAATATTCTGCTAAATTAGAGGTTAATGTTACGTCTGACTCGGCTAAAATGCATGGTAGTGTATATCGTAGTAGTGTTAGAGGTTTAGTATGTGTAGCATCTTCCTGTACAAGGCTTCCAAACTGGACATGACACGATGCGGTGGGGGGGCAGGATTATTACAGAAATTACAGGAGAATCGTTCATTTCTGGAAACAAGCGTCGGCGTGACTGAAGACCCATCAGCACTGAGAAGATGGATGATAGCTGGTCCTGAAGTCAGCCACTTGGTTGCACAGTATGAGGCAGCATGTGGGACCAAAGAGGGTACTGAACACACCAGCCACCATGAGGAGACAGAACGAGCACAAAGAGTGTTCTTTGAGAACGTAGAAAAGCTCTCACAAGCCATGAAAGATATGGGCAATCCTTTCCAGGAGGAGAGTCGGGACCTGCTTTCGCTTGATACAAAGGATATTGCCCACCACACTGCCGCCGAGCTGATTGGCACACACCTTGAGAAATGCAAGGTCCGTTTCCAGGAGTTTATGAAGGGACTGGAAGGGGAAGAAGAATCCACCTTCTATGAACCAATCAAGAAGAACAGGGTTGACTTCTTCAGACAGGTACCAGCCTCTGTTGAAAAAAAAAAAAAAAAAGTGCTGAAGGAAGACTGTCAACTGTTCTCCAAGCTGTTCATATCATGCCAGAGCAGAGAGTGTGACTTGAAGGAGTTCTTCCGTCATGAGAACCAGTCACATCCTGCTGCCCTCAGTGATGGTGGAAAGCTCCACACCTGTCAGAAATCCCACCTCACTACCATTCTTGAGAGCCAAGTTACAACCCCTGAGGCAGAGCCAGACGCCGACACCATCATCATTGATGGTGCAGCGTTGGTGAACAGTCTGCCCCCACGGAGTTCAAAGACGTTCAAGAGTATGCAATGCTCGATGTCCTTCCTACAATACAAGCATACTCTACCAAGTACAAGAGAACAGACATTGTGTTTGATGTCTACCGGCCATCTAGTCTGAAAGCTGAAACTAGATCAAAGCGAGGACGCGGGGTGAGACGCAGGGTGACAGGGAAGGGCAAAATTCCCAAACTGGCGAAACTTCCTGAGAGAAAATGACAACAAAGCCGAGCTGTTCAACTTTCTGGCTGATAAGATTGCACGTGTGGCCACACCAAATGTGGTCATTGTGACCAAGGAAGAAGATGCTGTCAGCAACCGCACTATCAATCTGGCTGGGGTGGCACCATGCAGTCATGAAGAAGCTGACACGCTGGATCTTTGTGCATGCCAGGCATGCAACAGAAGCAGGCAGCAAAGTCATCATGGTCAAAGCCAGCGACACAGATGTTGTCGTCATCGCAGTCAGTGTTCTGCAGGCACTTCAGGAGCTAGGTCTGCAGCAGTTGTGGGTTGCCTTTGGCCAAGGACAGCACCTGAGGTGGGTTCCTGTACATGACTTGTGTTGCACTCTTGCAGAAAAGAGCAAAGGGATGCTCTTCTTCCATGCCTTCACTGGCTGCGATGTCATTTCAGCATTCCGTGGCAAAGGGAAGAAGTCTGCTTGGCAAACCTGGGATGTTTGTGATGAGGCTTCCGGTGTCTTCAGCAAACTCAGCCAGTACCCACCGGTAGTGGATGATGAAGACCTGAAGACCTTGGAGAAGTTCGTGGTCAAATTCAAAGTTCATTCAGATCTTTGCTGCAGTGGGGGACTCTTGGGAGATCGATGAGCTTGTTCTCAGTGGTGCTGAAGAGTTCACCTGTCGCCTCTATGGTTTTAGTCCTCGAATCAAGAAAGTTGATGAGGCAAGAGAGATTAAGATCAAGAAGATTTGTGGCTCAAGCCTCGAGCTTCGACAGGGTCTCTCCGTTGACCTCTCAACCTTCCCACCTTGCAAGAGGGTCCTCTTGGAGCACATGAAAAGGGTCAACTTCCAAGTATGCGTCTGGAAGAGGGCTCATGAGCACTACCCGGAAATCCCATCTCCTCTTGACCATGGGTTTCATATTAACTCTGAGACTGGCAAGCTAGAACCACTATGGTTTGAGGGCGACGTCATCCCCAAAGCCCTCGTTGATGTCCTAGCTGAAGAGGACACAGATGAGGATGACATAGCTGATGAAATCCATACTATGGATGATGATGAGGAAGAGGATGAAAGTGATGATGATTAAAATTCACCGGATCGCTGAAGTTCTATCATAAGCTAATGCATTTCACCACATAGTACAATATCATTTATTCAGAGAAACTGTGAGAAATACAGAGCCGGAAGAACCCGGACAGTTTAGAATGGAATATGGACAGCATTAGTCCTGTCAATGAATAATGCGATAAGATTGAATGACTATACAAAGCCCACCCAAACAACTTTCCAAACAACTTCTTCTTCTCAATCCAGCAGAAATGAGAGAGATTCCTCACATACTGTAGAATAGGCTACTTTCTTCAACTTTTGCATGCTAAAGCAAACAGTGTAGCCATGTCTCAGGCAAACCGTTCCACATAGACAAAACAATAGAAGAGACAGCTATGGCTTAAACAAACTCAGGGTCTGGGACATATGCTTCTACTAATATGGTACATTAATAAGATTATTTGCCAGAGTACAGCATAGATGAGCAGCAAAGAGGTCTAAGAACCAAAGAAATGTGCTGTATAAATGTAGCCTTTGTTTAGTTTCTCCTTTGGCTTCATTGAATGTTTATAGGTGAATAAGACAGTTTACTCTATTGATGGTGGCTTCATGATTGATTACTGTGCACTACGTGTATGTATGTATGTATGTATTGAATTACACGCTATCTATACAGTACACCAACTAGGCCTATAGTTTGACTAGCATTCAAGAGCATTTGTTTTCCTTCCCCTTCGTAACCCTAACCCATTATTCTTTTGTTACATTTGTTACCAACATACTTTTATTTAGATCTTTTTGCTAACTTTTTGCACACAGGGACAAATGACTAGTTTATACATCACATAGATTTTCTTTTGGTTTTTGTTTAGACATCAGTTTAGAGCGTGCACCACACACTGTATTTAGGGTGCCTTTTTGCACCTGTCAAATGGAGGGTTGGGTTTATTCATTTCAGTTTTTGTTTTATTTGGTGCCACTTTAGAGTCCTCTTTGTTCCCTGTGTTGCCTGTACTTTAATAAATATACTTAAACGCATATTTGGTTTCCTGGTTTTGTGTGACAGCGCCTTTGCTCAATCTGTTGCTTTATACAATGATAACCCTGTCCACCTGTGGGCATTAACATACAGTATTCACTTTTCATTGTCTTCACTTCAGATAGCATAGTAGCCTAGTACATATTAAGATATTGTTGCAAGAATATGTATTAATAGCCTATATTGACACAAGAAAAGTGCTGAGTCCCATTTGGAAGGGTAGTGATTGAAAATTCCGTTTTCTCCGATTTGAGGTACAGTGAAGAACTTAGGCCACAGCAAGTGTAATCTTCAAGACAGAAGGTTCATCTTGGGCTTAAATTGAAGCTCATAAAGCTGGGAAGTCTCGCTTTGATCTAATTTCAGCTTTCAGACTAGATGGCCGGTAGACATCAAACACAATGTCTGTTCTCTTGTACTTGGTAGAGTATGCTTGTATTGTAGGAAGGACATCGAGCATTGCATACTCTTCGAACGTCTTTGAACTCCGTGGGGGCAGACTGTTCACCAACGCTGCACCATCAATGATGATGGTGTCGGCGTCTGGCTCTGCCTCAGGGGTTGTAACTTGGCTCTCAAGAATGGTAGTGAGGTGGGATTTCTGACAGGTGTGGAGCTTTCCACCATCACTGAGGGCAGCAGGATGTGACTGGTTCTCATGACGGAAGAACTCCTTCAAGTCACACTCTCTGCTCTGGCATGATATGAACAGCTTGGAGAACAGTTGACAGACAGTCTTCCTTCAGCACTTTTTGCTTTGAAGAGTCAACAGAGGCTGGTACCTGTCTGAAGAAGTCAACCCTGTTCTTCTTGATTGGTTCATAGAAGGTGGATTCTTCTTCCCCTTCAGTCCCTTCATAAACTCCTGGAAACGGACCTTGCATTTCTCAAGGTGTGTGCCAATCAGCTCGGCGGCAGTGTGGTGGGCAATATCCTTTGTATCAAGCGAAAGCAGGTCCCGACTCTCCTCCTGGAAAGGATTGCCCATATCTTTCATGGCTTGTGAGAGCTTTTCTACGTTCTCAAAGAACACTCTTTGTGCTCGTTCTGTCTCCTCATGGTGGCTGGTGTGTTCAGTACCCTCTTTGGTCCCACATGCTGCCTCATACTGTGCAACCAAGTGGCTGACTTCAGGACCAGCTATCATCCATCTTCTCAGTGCTGATGGGTCTTCAGTCACGCCCGATCGCTTGTTTCCAGAAATGAACGATTCTCCTGTAATTTCTGTAATAATCCTGCCCCCACCGCATCGTGTCATGTCCAGTTTGGAAGCCTTGTACAGGAAGATGCTACACATACTAAACCTCTAACACTACTACGATATACACTACCATGCATTTTAGCCGAGTCAGACGTAACATTAACCTCTAATTTAGCAGAATATTAGGATTCCGAGACTGATATATGGTACAAGGAAGCCAGTGAGTAAGTCCATGGTTCCAAATTCGGATTCTACATAGTGAAAAATGTATGATTTGACACCAAGATCATTCAAATAGGACAAGTCTCTGCGATTTTATTGTGAAATGCAATATTACTGTATATTCAATGGCGGCCATCTTGAAAAATGGCCGCCATCTTGAATTTTTTGGTGGCTAACGGGTTTTATCAAAAGAGCAATCCCCAAGGGGTATGTGTGCCAATTTTGGTGCTTGTTTCCAGAAATGAACGATTCTCCTGTAATTTGCAGTTATCTGCTCCACTAATTTGGAAGGGTAGTGATTGAAAATTCAGTTTTCTCCGATTTGAGGTACAGTGAAGAACTTAGGCCATAGCAAGTGTAATCTTCAAGACAGAAGGTTCATCTTGGGCTTAAATTGAAGCTCATAAAGCTGGGAAGTTTTCTGTACACAAATGGGGCAGTGACATGTACAATAAAGTGCTTGAAAATAATCACTTTTGATGAGAATTTGTCAGGCGGACTGACACTTTTTTGTCTTTTGGGGTATGTTGAGGGTGATATTTGACAATAGAAAGGCAGTAAGCCCCCAAATCCTATTCTGCGAGTTTCCCCTATGTGTCAGGATACTCCATGCAAAATTCCATACGTGTAGGACAATCTATGCAGTTGCACCACCTTAATATTTGCATTTACATAATTTCGCCAGAAACATTTCCCGAAAAGGGGTTTTCTGGCCCTGAGGCCAAACGGCCCCGAGTTGGGAGTGGTCAGTATGAACTTGTGATGGCCCAAGGTATAGGCTAACAAGAAATAATAGTGAAAAAAATTAAGCAAACAACATCCTGAGGGGTGGACCTGGCTCCCGGCCTATATGCACCCCTATTATATTCTAATAAAGATTCTAAAATACAAATGTAGGCTACGTGTCACTGATTTAACATGAAACCAAGAATACTGACTAGTCAATTGGTTACATGTCTGCATCTCCTAAACAATCAGAGGGTATCTATATATAATATATATAATATTATATATATAATACCCTCGCGATTGAGGCGGTACCTTTTATGAGCTCTGTATCATTCAATATCTCCAGTGTTGACGCCATTGCGACAACGATTGCCGACGCAGCAGATTTTCGGATCGCCGTGAGTAGGTCTTTAGCGACTTAGAAGTCCTCTTGGCTGCTTTTAACTTCTCCTGGACTTAGGAGCTGTTTTTAGCTCTCAAACCCTTTGTGAAATACTCTTATCCCAAAAATGTAGGACTCCTAAATTTATGAGTGACACTCCCATTATTTTTGGGACTTGCTCCTAAATTGCAGTTAGGACCAACTTTTTACCCTTAAAATGCTTTGTGAATACGGGCCCAGGTTGCTGCCCTACACCACTCAGCTAGGTCTGCCACCTCCTGCCTGTAGGCCATCTCCTCATTGTCTGAGATAAGCCCCACTATTGTGATGTCATCTGCGAATTTGATTATATTAAGACAATAAATATTAGGAGTTAAGTACTGTACGGCATGAGCTGTAATCATGGGAACATTATTAGCTATTTAGGAGATTTATTGGTGTGAACAATATTATAAGCTTTGAAATGTGAAATTAACTTGAATTCCTAGTAATCTTTGTTTGACTCTGTGTCCGGTATAAAAAAGTTCAATTAGTCTATTAAGTTAGGTCACATCCAATCAACAGCAAAATTCTTGCTCCTCTGTTTTTGGGAGGCAGAGAGGGGAAATGAGTTGTTTCTGTGCCCGATCATTTCTATATGTGCTCATATTTATATTTAAATGTACTGACATGCTTATACATACTGATACTTACAAACATACAAAGGACAGAGGCCTTCTCAGAATAGTGAGACAGAGGGTGCAACGCTGCTTGATGCCCCCAAAAAGCTCAGTTTTCTGAAACCCTTGTGCCCATTTCCTGCAAAATAATTTTTTTTATAAAGATAACAGACACATGGAATTTGAGTGTTATTTACAGGAAAGCACTATGTTTTACATTTAACATGGTGGAGTGAGAAAACGGACATGGTGAATAATGAAAGTAGTTTCATTACTTGGGGGACTCTTAGAACATATTTGCTACAGGTTATGGTTTTTATTGGAAATTAATGAATACAATATTTTGACAGTGTGATCAATTTCACAGCACTTCTTGCTTATGTTGAAGAATAAGCAAGAAGTGATTGATGAAGGTTTGCTGACCGAAATGTTAGCTTTTTTTGTTTTAAGTTATTGTTGTAATAAAGTTAGGTGAATTTTGCAAGAGACACAGTGTGCAGTATTCTTCAACATTCTGAAGTAGTCGTCTCCTCTCCAGGCACTTGTGGTTTACATACTAGGTGTGCGAACATCTCCACTGACAACACTTCTTGCTGAATTGTATGGACCATGGCCTATAAATGTGCAACCCGCAAAAATATAGATGGGTATAGGTGGAAGTTGCCTGTGAGCGCTGCTTAACCCTTGTATTATGATTACCAATGAGTGGTGTTTCGGCCAAAAATGGCCAGTGCTATACAAGTCACCTCAAATTGTGAGATATACATATTTAACCTCCTCAAAAAGTAATTATTTGAAATTATCATCATGTCATTACAGATATTTCCGTTTTTTGTCCATATAGGACAGGTTTCCCTTGATATTACACCACTCGTTTTTCTTTACAAAGCAAACAATATGCACTAATTATTCATCAAACTGGCCATGATGGTGATAATGTGTTTTTTTTTAGATTTGCTGGCATGTTTTTAGTATCTCATTGATGTAATGTTGGTCTTGCATTTGCTGAGGGGCAAATTTGGCACAATAACATCCATTATAACCTGTACAATGTAACTCACATCAAAACAGTCATATGAATAAATTAATTTAATTCGTTTTTAATAACAAGACAGCACATTGTAATGGTATATATAAAGCAACATAACCACAGTAAGAACAATAATAACAAGAATAGCAGTAATGGTAATAATAACTATAACAATAATATATTTACATTTTTACTGCGCTTTCCACAACACAATGCAAGGTGCTGAAAGGTGCTGTATTCAAACTGCACATGAATAGCAGTATGTACAAGTATGCTGCTTACAAATATACTTGCTGCATTTGCTGCAGGTGATGTTGCTCTTTCTCTCTGTTTGGAGGACAGCTCTGGCACCATTTACGTTTCTTTCCAGCCTCAGGCACAGGTGGAGTAGGGCCAGGTAGAGCAGGCACAGGAGTAGGGCCAGGTAGTGCAGGCACAGGTGGAGCAGAGTCCTCAGTCTGGAGCTTTCTGACAATGGCTGCAGCAGCTGGAGCTGTGGGTAGACATTCTCTGTGGATTATGTGGGGGGTAACAAGAGCTTTTCCCAGTTCTTGAAGGAAAATCCTCCTCCTGTAAAGTCTCCCTCTGTTCCAGTCAGGGTAAATTGCAGTTCATACGACAAAGTTATCCACCCCTCCCTTGTTGGCGTTGTAATCAAGAATGATTGTAGGTTTCTGTCATGTCTACTGCTCACTGCAGCATCATGATGACCTGTCATCAACAGTTATTTTTCCATTTTTCTCCACTTGTTGGTGTTGTGAAGGCAAACTTGAATGAGTTCACAGCTCTGTTTTGTATTCAGCTGCGCACAAGCTCTGTTGTTTTTCTACAGTCCCAACTGTCAATTTTCTTTTCAGCAGCTCTTGGCCCAGGCTGTAGGAAGTAAATAAATTGTTGCAGGTGATGTTGTGACCCCTAAGACCTTGGGTCATGTCCAGCACCACTCGCATTCCTTGGTTCTTCTCCGAGGCTTGTTAGGCATGTACTGTCTGAAGGGACAGAGGCCTTTGAATGGCACAAGACGCTCATCGTTCACGTCGCCCGGGTCTTGTTTCTCGGTTGTCAAATCAAATCACCCTGGAGAAAATGTGAAAGGTCTGTAATGACATGGTGGCCCGAAATATCGCCCTCCTAGTCTCCGTATCCCATAGGCTGGCTGTCGATTACCGGTACACTTCAGCCAGTATGAGCACACCCATATAAGCATGCAGGTGTGTCCCATCCAGCTCCTTCCAGTTGGCACCGTAAACCTGTCTGCCCTCCATGTTTGTGTTGTCCAGAATAATCCTCTCCACTGACTGTGGTATGAAAGGTTCAAAGGCAGATTTGATGTCATGAACACGTGTAACTGCAAATCTGGGAGAGAGAGAGAGAGAGAGAGAGAGAGAGAGAGAGAGAGAGAGAGAGAGAGAGAGAGAGAGAGAGAGAGAGAGAGAGAGAGAGAGAGAGAGAGAGAGAGAGAGAGAGAGAGAGAGAAACAAAGTATCCCTCTTATTTATATTAGCTGCTAGTTCATAAAGGCCTATTCTCCTTTGTGGCCAAAATTGGCCGAAGCATCAAAATGGGGTGCAAAGTGCATATAGAAATAAACAAAAACATAAAGATGTCAATATTCTGTATAGAAGTTCATGACCCCAAATTAGGCAGTCACCTGGCCTCAGGCTAAAACAAGTATGTTAACCAGCCTTTTAGTGATGATAAACATCTAAATTCGGGTCAAATCTGTCCAACATAATACAAGGGTAATTAAGTCAGTTTTGCGATTTTCTTCCTAATGGTTAAGATTATGATTTGGATTGAGTTAGCTGGTCTTTTGTCAGTACTTAGGGCAATTTCTCCCTTGAGCCAAAAATACATCGTGAATAGCAACCGAACCTGTTTTGGTGAGCCAGGAAAAAAGTGAGCATCTTGCCTCAAGAAATGTTTTAGGGAAGAGACCGTTTATTATTTTTGGAGAACCTACATAGTTCCGCCTCGGTTTTTCAGTTTCCGTCTATGGAGTTCCGCTCTTATAAAAAAAACAGAAATAGAGTTCCGGTGACACAATACTCTTTCAAGTAACAGCAGGAACAGTACTCTCAATGTAAAGCACGTTGACTATGATCTTGTTACATTTCAGAATCTTTTTTCAGGAGATTTATCTTTGGTTGTTGCTGAAAGGTGAAAGCACTGAAAAAGTCAGGCAATTTTGAATTTTCAAAGAATCTGATATGGCGGTAAGAGTACACCGAATTATTCTTTATTTAAAATTCACTATGTAAGGTGATCGTTTATTTTGTTTTATTACAGAAAGATTAATTGAAGTACAGCCATATTTAAGATGGCGCCATGGTGAAATTATCGAACGTTACGCTAGCTAGCTAGCTTGATTGCGTATCTTAACGTTGGTGTTAGCTAACGTTACATAGCTAGTGCTAGCTATAAATAGTTTGAAAAATGATCAACCTAGCATAGACACGTCCGATTTCCAATGTAGTCCCCTGGAGAAACTGTTAACACTGAAGACTTAGCTTGCTAGCCTGCTAGCAGGCAAGGGATTGTATTGTTGTAGCGTTAATGTAACGTCACAGAATTGTAAACGACTGCAAAATCTTGTCGACAATTTCCGGTCATCATACCCAAGTTACAAACTACCCTTCTGATTAAGCCGCTTTAGTGTCTTCTAGCGAGGTAAAGTTAGTCTGTTATCTAAAGTTAAACATAGCTAGCTCGATAACGTTACTTTAGTGTACTGTCTTGGAGCATTGTTAACGTAGCCGAAAATGAAGTGTAATGAAATCAGGGTGGTGGTGAATTCATGCGCATAGTGTATGTAATTTAGCTAATGTTAGGCGATGGCGATTGATAAGGTCGAATAGTTATCGTCCTTTGCTAATCATCTATAGCCATCCACTTAGGCTGTCCATTCTCTTCCTAGCTAATGTTAGCTACGCTCATAGCTAAGTGTATATACTAATACTTATTACTGTAAGTTATATCGATTTTGATCTAAGTTAGACGAAACTAGTGAGTCCATGAGTATGTACCATTCACGTAATTTATATGTGTGGCTGGCTAGCCGTTTTGTTGGTTCGCTTCAGTGCAGACCATTGTATTTGTCGCCAGTTGTCAGTGACATCTCTCCCACACAGACCGACAGAAGGAAGGGGGGCATGGAGTTCTCAAGATCGCCAAGAAGTTCGAAACACCATCATTCGAGGTCACGGTCACGCTCAAGAGACCGAAAACGTAAGTTAACAATGAGCAAGTTCACACATCCTACACACGGACACGAGCGCTATAACGTTACTTCGATCAAGGAGGCTGATAACAGTTCTACTTACTCTTGGGCCTGTATACCTACTTTCTTAGATTGAATTAGCAAACTAATTGCAAGCGAATGTAATTGTGGGTTATCAGAATAAAGTATCTTAACAGTAGCAGGTCTAAACAATAAGAAACGGGTCTTTTCGCACGTCGCATGTTTTACCCATTTGCTGCTCTGTATGATTTAAACTTGGAAGGGTGCTTGGTTTTCAGTGTTATGATGGCTTCCTATTCGTTAATCTATCAACATTCTAACACCTCACGTTAGTTTTCGGTATACTCTTACTTTCATATTGCATCACTAAACCTTTAGAAAGTATTGCCATATTGCAGTTCAGTTTGCTTGGCTTTGACCAACATACTTATTGAGCTTATATGTTGTATGTCTTGTGAAAGTCTCTGATCAGTTCATTTTGTAAGTCTGGATCAGGTGAGTTTTTGAGGAAATTGCATCACAGTATGCAGTTCAGTGTTAAGTGCTTTTTTTTTCTTTTTTAACTCTCATTGCTAGGTGACAAGAAGCACAGACGAAGTCGGAGCAGGAGTAAAGAGGTAACTAATTTGAGTTCATTGCAGTAAGAGCTTTAAAATGATCAGAGTCTAAATTCAGTAGTCCTAATGAGTTATAGCTCGTGGTAAGTACATGCCTGCATAATAAATGTTACATACCCTTTGCCCATATAGAAGCATGGTTCCTCAAATTGGCATATGTTCTTTGTAGATTATATCCTATGTGTAGACTCGGTTATTTAGGATCTCTGCTCTAAAGTTAAGTGTAGAAGTTGCTGATGGTGACATATGCTTGTGTTGGAGGATTATGAACTCCTTTGTGTAGATCACATGATAACATTTCTATAATAAATCATACTCAGCGTGCTATTGCACGAAGAGACACACTGAACTGAAGACGCTGACAAAATTATATGGCTACTTCACGGAAAGGTAAACTCAAATTAAAGTACATTTAAATAAATTCACTTTTTGTTCTTCACATCCAGGCACCTCCATGTTGATTTGAAAAATATAGTTTTATTTGTACTACCTACACGTCAAACTATTGGAAGTGAACAAGGATAATGAAGGTGTATATTACCTCCATGGAAAAGAGGTGCATGAAGCCTGGTTGTGTGGATGCACACTGCCCATTTATCTGCATGAATGAAAATGCAATAATTAGTTCCTTTTAAATTAAAGGACCAGTAATCAGGAACAAGAGCTATAAATGTGGTAGCTGTTGGTGTTCCTGATAAAAACACCTGTAAGCTCTCACAGGAAATGGGAAACATGCTACCAGAAGTCTTCATTTTTTTCATTATTTCTTTGTAGTCCCTATGTCAAGCCCATTCTGATATAGCTTGTTCTCTATATTTCTTGCTCCATTGTACGGAATAGGACATTTCTGTGACGTATTTGGGTGCAACATTGTCAGTTGGTTGGCAATATCTATATGTGGTAGAAACAAGCAACTGTTTATGTGTATTTGTGTCGCCCCCCAAAGAAACAACATAGTCTTGCATTTGACTATATTGGGAATTAAAGCATGTGTAATAACGATATTTATTTCCTCGTTTATTGCCAATATGCAGTTGGTCTAGATACTGTACGTTGTGGGGTGGTGGAGGATTGTCTCTCAGACGTTACTAAAGTCTACATGGACGTTTTTAAGCCCTCACACTAACTCTCTTTGTTGCACTATTTTCCTGAAAGAGACAAATTCTTCTCAAAACAGGCACGGAGGAAGGACTCGGAGGACAGGCCCTCCAAATCACAAAAGTCTGAGGAGCAACGCGAGCAGACCGAGCGGGCCAGGGAACGACTGTCTGAGAGTGGAGAGGAACGTCACAGGCGCAAAGACGGAAAGCCCCAGAGAGGCAGGAGCCGCTCCAGGTCACGTTCCCGTGAAAGGTGAGATGACCCTCACAAGCGTAATCAATTACACATATTACACCAGTGTTCATCACAAATATCTAGCGTTACCTGAAGGGGAATTCCTATTCTCCTGTGTGGCTGCTTCATCATGAGATGTTGGGCGTTTCTGTCATACTTTTGATTAGCAGCTACTCAAGCCAGATTTGTTTTTACTGTGCAGTTACCTAAACACTGTCTTAACTACACTGCGACCAAATAACGTGTCAACCCATATACAAATAACTATCAGTATGGAAATATAACTTTAATGGCAGTCAGGGAAATGTGCAACATTTAACATCTGTGATTAGCAGGATTCATGAATTGTTGAGGAATGTTACATTGTAAAAAGGTTTTGATAAAACTATGGCTGTTTCCAGACACCATCGCAGTAGAAGCAGAGAGCGAAAGCGGTCACGTTCCCGCAGCCGGGACAGACGCTCGAGGAGCCGTGACAAGAAGCGGCGTGCCAAGTCTCGCTCCAGGTCCCGCTCCAAACACAGGCACAGGAGTCGGAGCCGCAGCAAGAGCAGGTGTGCTCACTGCTTCCAGTAGACCAGGGGTGTCAAACTCATTCCATCGTGGGCCGAGTGTATGCAGGTTTTTGTTGCAACCAGTGCACTACACCAGGTGATTTCACTAATTAGCTTCCTTCTTCAACCAAGGAGGGGAACTAATTGAAATCACCTGGTGTTGTGCACTGGTTGCAAAAAAAACCTGCATACACTCGACCCACGATGGAATGAGTTTGACACCCCTGCAGTAGACCCTCCTTCCCAGCGTTCTTGCGAACATTCCCCCAAATATGCCCCATCAGCAGTTGACTCGCTCACATATTTTCCCCATTACTCCTTTTAAATTCGCTAATGTATCCATATACCATTGACTTCCATACATTTTCCTGAAACTCACCGTATGAATTTTTCAAAATCCATACATTTGAGGGGAATATTCCCACCTGGCCCTCTGTTTGAGTAATGTTTCCATGTGTGCACAAACCGTAAAATGCTCTGGTCTCTTCCAGAGAACGGAAGAAGAGGAGTGAGAAAGTGCGCGCACACAGCAGGAGCCGCAGTAGGTCAGTGAGTCCCGTGGTTTTCCGGGGCAGAAACACGGCTATGGACGCCCAGGAGGCTTTGGCCAGAAGGTACTACAGCTGCTTTAATGAACTGTGAGGCTGAAACTTATTTCTCTCTCTTTATCTGTTGGTAGACTCAAGTTTTCTCCCATCCTGACGTGTGAGTCAAGCTATTGTTTCTTAAACCTTTTTACCTTGATCTTTTCTTTACAAGATTGGAAAGAGCGAGGAAGCTTCAGGAACAGAAGGAGAAGGAAATGCTGGAGATGCAGAAACAGCAGGAGCTTGTTGCTGGTAGGCGCTCTACTTTGAGTCTTCACTTAGTGGCCTGTCCCATGGTCCCATTCCTTTCAAATTGTAAAGTCGTTACTGTGAATATCTCTTTATTAGTGAAGTCACCACTATTTAACACTACCCTGGTTAAATGGGCACGTTATCGACAGTTATCCAGAGAAAAAAAGAGTGTGTAAAAAGAAGCAGGGAAGACCTTGTATTCACGTGTTTCATGTTATTCCCGTTTCATTATGCTTGAGCAGTAACTCGATGGCATTCAAATAACAATGAATTTCAGGCTGCGTTGCAGGGCTCACGGTACCCAGCCCTCTGATGTGCGACGCCGTAGCCACTGCCACGGGAAGCTCAGTCTTGAACGTGGCGGCCCTCTTAGCCTCGGGGACGCAGGTCACGCCCCAGATCGCTATGGCGGCACAAATGGCAGCCCTGCAGGCCAAAACGCTGGCAGAGACGGGCGTCTCCGTTCCCACCTTCTACAACCCCTCCGCGGTCAACCCCATGAAGTTTGCAGAGCAGGAGAAAAAGAGGAAGATGCTTTGGCAGGGCAAAAAGGAAGGGGTGAGGCACTTCACACGTAAACACAGCTTTCAAAAGACAGCTTTGCGGTGCTTTACAACCCAGTCCTTTAATCCAGAGGTTAGAGCAAACAGATTCTGTCTGCAGTAGTGTTACATTTATAATGTCACAACACAGATTGCATTTAAAGGTTTTTTAATAAGACTCATCCACAGTGCAGTGTCTCCATGCTGAATTATTGGGTTCCAATATTATTTACAGGAGCCATTCGCGATGATGTGGATTGAATTGTAAAAAATAATTTGATTTGAATTCTGTTGAAGGACAAGTCGCAAACGGCTGAGCTGTGGGAGAAACTGAGCTTTGGAAACAAGGACCAAAATTTGAAATTCCGCAAACTGATGGGTATCAAAGTGAGTTCATGTGCTTAGAGATACTACTATACTTGTTTTCATACTTTAATTACATCAAGGGCATGAAGGCATCCGTTCATCTTCCGCAGCTTCGTGTAAAATGTAACCTGCGGGAAAGCAGAAAGGGAACCGCTGAACAAGCGCCTTGATTTTACTCTCTTAGATATCATATTGAAGGTGTGGACATTTGGACTAGCTTGCACACAGCCTACTACTTTAATCATAGGATAAATGAACATCATGTGCCTGAACACTACCCACAAGGCAGTGTTAGTGAGGAACTTTAAGGCTACTGTTGACTGAAATGAGCACATATTCTGCTACTGTTAAGTTCTTGTGCAGTTCTTGTACATCCATTCAAATGAACTATTATATATAATACAGTTCCAATTGGAACTATATTTAAACTGCATAGGTGTCATTCAAGAATTTGAATGACACTATTTTGTAACTGGCAAGCTGTCACCTCTAAATGTTGAAATCTTTACCAGGAGGAAGAAGGCAATGCCCCGAGCCTGATGGACGGTGAAAGCTTGAAGACCCTGAAGCAGCAGGAGGAGATGTTCCGGAACCTGGACGTCCAGTACGAAATGGCCAGATCACAGACACACACCCAGAGGGGTATGGGACTGGGATTCTCCTCCTCCTTCTCCTCCCGAGGGATGGACACAATATGAGCCAACATTCTGCCTGTCTCTCACAGCCTGTAGCTTCTCCACAGTGCCGAAAAGTGTTCAAGCACTTTTTGTTGTAGTCAACTAGCTTGCATGGATGTTGCACTGAATATAATTTATTTAGAAAACGAAGCATTTGAACATTTGTAGATAGCGAAGTGCTAACCATAGCTGGATTCTGTACATCTTCTAAAAATTATGCAATTGGTTTAACCGGACAAGGAGGGGGCAGAGAGTGGGGAAATTTCATCACTGTAACTTTTTATTTTTCTTAGTATTCTTAGATTGTATACAGTGGTTGAACACCCAGTTGTTTGAAAATGGAATTATACATTAACTTCTGTCAGCAGGAGAAAATAAAATGCTCCATATTATGATACTGAAACTGATACAAATGGCAGGAAAATATGTTGCTCTTTGTGTACATGATCACAGAAAGAAAATTATTGTGAGAGGTTTCATTTTGTCAAGATTTGTTGTGCAACTTGTTGTGGTACCATTGTTGGTAATATTACCATTATGTGGTCAAAGAAAACGTCCTGTAAGGAAAGCTACCTATACTGACAACAATACTTTGTGAAGTGTATTTATGTTGACATTTTCTAACTTTTTTTTTTTAAATTAGCAGTCACAGTCCGGTTATTTATGATCATTATTATTGTGCAATTGCAATGAATCATTTTACACTCATTGAATGGTGATTTACATTAATCAAATTAGGGGAAACGCTGGCTGGATGTCTAATGGATCTTACTTTCTGAAAGCGACTCTCCACTCATATGTACGGTTTTTAGAACAGCCAATAAATGGTACAACAATAAAAGGGCTTTTCTCACAAAGCTTTAATGTGAAGTAATGAGCAACATGCAAAGTCTTTATTGAACTTCTATCATTCAAGTGAAATGATCAGTTTGGTTGAGGTTCTCTAACCCTAAACTGAGTAGGTGAGTTTAACGTAATTTATGAGTGTAACAGTGTAGCAATGCTAAGACGGACAGCGCTATTCTGCTCGACAGAGTTCCATCCCCTGTGTAAAATGCACACCAGATGCTGCCGTTGGGAGCTCTACTTGCATATCAGACTTGAGTAGAGTACGTGTGCCACACCAGTGATGAGGTTGTGGTTGGCAAACTCCAGGATGAGGAGCAGGATGGGATACTCGCTCTGGCGCTTCCACAGGGCCGAGGCCTCGTCTAGGCCCATCCAGTTGAGCAGGAGGACCCGCATGGCCTCGGGGAACAGCTCCTCCACCAGCTCCTCTGCCGGTGGCAGGTCCGTAATGTGTTCGATATGCTGCATCTTGAAGCCTTCCACCTGCCGGCTGATGCAGGCATTGGCAGCATGGAATTGCCGGCCCAACCAGCTGCCAATAGCACAGAGCAGGGGGCTAGAGTAAATCAAACCCCCCTCCCCGGGACCCAGCCCCTGTGTTCGCAGCAGCCCTGACACGGTGTCGGCCAGGGCCCCCTCATCCAGGCCCTGCCTCACATACCTCTCGACGTGATCCAGCAGAAGGACGATGGCTTCCTGCTGCTCTTTCCCCATGTCACACTTGGAGGCCTGTAAAACGATGTCCAGACTCCTCAGTTTCTGAAAGATGGGACAGAGGTGATCCGTCTGAGTGGCTGAGTCCCCATCGGCAGGGCTGCAGTAGTCGTGGTCAGCCGTGGACGTGCCATCAGGAGGGGACGTGTCCCTCTCGGGGACTGCATCGAGTGCCTCTGCTGCTCCAGTTAAGTCCAGATGTGTCCCCGAGGCTTTTGGAGATCTCCGTCTGTGATGCATTTCCTTGTGCATCTGTACAGTGTCATCAGGTTGGGGAGCATCCAGCTGGACAGTCAGGTCATAGCACATATTCAGGGGGCCATCGTTTATTCTCCACTTCCATAACTCCTGTAGAATAAAAAAACGCACCTGGTAAGCTAAGTAAGCATGACAGTTGTCATTGAGTGACACTGCTGGACACTGGCCAGAGATTAAGATGATTGTTGCCTTGTATCTTTTGACCTAGATAAATGTCTGCAGTACAGCAGAAATGCATTTTCTGTTCCAAATTGAATATGTTCATTATGTCCACTAATAAGGAAATGGAAAAATATCACTATTTACACAAAAGTCATTACATTTATTTTTGGAGCAGGTGCACGGGAAAATCATGGGAAGAGGACGTTTAATCAATATATAACATTGTAGATAACCACCCAGTATTTCCAGAATAACCTTATTTGGTTTGGAAATGCTTGCCCCAAAGATGCATTCAACCCCAATCCACCTTACAGAAATGAAACGCTGGTGTGTTACCAACAGGACAGCAGGATTACCTGAAATGCCTCAAGCACAAGTAGTTGCTCTTGTTTATTGTAGAGTTCAAAGGCTACCCGAAAAAGACCCTGGATGCTGTAAAACCACAGACTGTTGCTGGCCGTGGGAAGTCTCAATCCATGAAATCGGAATTCTGCAGAGGTACAAAACATATTGGAGACAAGTTCAGTAGCCCATGTTCATTTTTTTTAGACTGATCTCAAGTTTAAGTAACATTAGCTTAGGTTCTACCAGAGGAAAAAACAAGCTTTGTGGCCAGTCCTTTCTTTGCAAACTTTGCATGATATCTTGGATGATTCTCTGTCCTGATATCCGTTTTTGAAAATACGTCAGCGCCCAGGAAAAGTGGTACCATCATCTCCTGAAATAAGAATAAAATAAGAAAGATCAAACACTCATGTAAGTGTCATCACCCTTGGCATATTAAGTACCCCAAGTGTATGGTGCATCATTGGTATGCAGTATGCCCTCTCGTGGATGTTTTAATAATTATATGTAACTGGCCAATGTAAAATGCAGTGCATTGGGGGTAGACAAATTAATTGAAACACCAAATGGAAAAGGGATTTGTATTTTGAAGTAACTAAATTGCAATTAAAATGGAGTACACATTAGTTTCATTGTGCCAAGGGGAACAGTGAATAACAGGGAAAACTGCATCAGGAAAGCGGAACAGTGGTCAAAAGTTTAAACTCACTGACAGGGATAATGACCTTGTGTAATGAGCACAAAATCTGCATTTCTGAGCAGTGGAAGAAAGTAATATAGTCTGAGTTGTCTTTTACTCTTTTCCCTACATCTGGACTGGTTTATGTTTGGGGAAAGCCAAAGGAAGCCTTTAACCCACAATGCCTGTTCCCAGCTGTTACACATGGTGGTGGACTGTTGGTATGGGCAGCCATCTTGTGGGAGTCATTAGGTCCAATTATTTCTCTGTATGGTAGAATTATAGCCAAAGAATACAAAGCCATTTTCGGTAACCAGCTACACCAGGGGTGGGCAAGGAGGGCCGTATCCATTTCTGGATTTCATGCAAACTTCTACTCTTAATTATTTAATTAGCCCAATCATTTACGTGATTTGACATTTTAGGTAAATTTCTTGATAAGCCCATGAATGACAGCTGAAGACTGTTCTTGTGTTCCCATATGAAACATGTTACTGTGGTCTAATCTACAAGTGAACCAGCATTGGTGTATCCAACTAATTAGCTCACTGATAAAAACAAAAACCTGCATACACTGGTCCTCCAGGACTGGAATTGCCCACCCCTGTGCTACACCCTATGGGAGGGTTACTCAAATCTGACCCACAAATCCAAAATTGGTCCTGGTTTTCCTTTCTCTCAAGTAGTTAATTGAACAATTAGTGCAAATGATAGGCCAGAGTGTCTTATAAACCTGACTCGCAGGCAAAGGGAGGGTGGAAAAACAGAAGTGCTCGGCCCACGATTTGATTTGAGAAACCCTGCCCTGTGGTGGAAAGTTTTTATTCAAGATGTTACCATATTCCAAGATGATTACGCCCCCATACACACTGCTAAACAGACTCTCAGTGGTTTCATGAACACCAGGAACACCAGGAGGAAGTCAAACACCTTCCATGGCCTCCTCAATCACAAGATCTAAAGATCATTGAACCTTCAAGTTCTGGAACATAGAGTGCAGAGGCTTCTTGAAGAATTGTCCAATATTCTACCAGAAACAGTTAACTTGTATAACAGCATTCCCAGAAGGACTGAGGTTGTTCAGGCACTACTCCATATTAATAAATATTCGTATAGTTTGGTGTTTGTCTACCTCCTGTAGTAGGGAAGGCCAGGTGAATTTAACACGAACATTTGAAACTGTTTAACCACTAACGTTACATAAAAAATGGAAAAGCAGTAACGTTAGCGTTCATGCCAGGACAATTTAAATTAGGCTATATCCCACTGCTATCCTGTCAATAGCTAGCTAGCTATTGTTGGATAAACAATAAACATAGGATGCCTGAAAAGTATACCAACCTCAGCACTGCAATTCCCGTACATTTTGAACGAGCTGGAACCAGCAAGGTACAAAAAACGAATTCTCCCTTCGCCGTTGTCCCAATGAGGTAACGTTAGATACCCGGAACTTGTGTCGTGTGACATTCTCAGTAGAATGTAAATGTCACTCCAAAGACGTTCATTAAAACCTTAAATTACCTTATATTTGTGTGAATAAGTTACATGTTCGTTGGTTACAAATACTCGTTTTATAAGATGAAGAGTAGATACGAAAGCAACAATGTTAGTGTGTAAACGTTACTGTTAGCTAGCTAATTAAAATATAAAGCTAGCTGACGTTAGTGAGCAAAAGGTTTGCTACATTTCCACCGAGCTAAACCACTTTAGAATTTGTAAGAACAAAGACAAAGTTGGTAACTTAACTTAGTAGCTCGATAACGGTTGCCAGCGGGCTTTTAAAGCAGCTATCCTTGCTAGCAAGGTAACGTTAGAGTATATCTAACTTACACATTCCTAGCTAGTTAAATTAGCCAGCTGGTTACTTATTTTAAAATGGTTCGACTCCAGTTTAGCTAGGGTTACAGGTGGAGCCAATATATCTCATTTCCAGTCACATGAAAACGAGTGAAACAAAATCGGGTTTGCTAGAGCTATAACGACTACGATTCTCAGAAATAGCAAACTTCAGCTAGCTGTGTGAAGCTATCCCCAATATGAATCAAACTTCCGGTTGAGTTTCCCGACCGAGTTTCAAAATAAAAGTGCATTTACATGGACTATTATTTACAGTATACGTCGATGCTATGGATTGATGCTTCAATAAATACAAAAAAACAATATGATTTAATTATTTAAACATTAGCTTATCACTTCACTGAAAATGTATGTAATAGACTTCATGTACCTTTAGACATGCACATGCTGCACATAATCCTGCTGAATACTCAAAAATCTAAGGATTGTGCCCCTTTAATATAGGGTTGAAATGAAAACCCAAGAAATAAGAAATTGCCCAGAAACATTTACGTCTTTGTAGGTGTAGCTGTGGTCCAGAAAAAATGCAGCAGCATGTGCCACACTAAAAGTTGGATATTGAAAGAACAAATGATTGTGTGCAGGTTAAATAGGGGTTCAGTTGAATCCTACTACGTTAGCTGCTACCTCTCTTGACAATTCAAGAGGGTGGGCATAGCAACAAAGTTGAAACCTCCTCTCAACCAATTGTTGATTTCTCCTGCTAACCTTTGACCCTCTGAACTGTGACCTCATCGCTGTCACAAGGGGAGTCAACATTTTTGTGGTTTAGGGAATTTATCTAAGTAACATATTATTAGACTCACTAGAACCTATATGTGGTTCATATACCCAGCTAAATAAATCTCAAAGCCATCTCAAATGACATCCAAAGGAGGAATGTGTGTAAACAAATAGCTGCCCAACAGTGAAACATGGGCCCTGTTACTAGCAAAATAATCCTTAACGTTAAGTCAAGCCAAGGTCCTATTTTGCACTATCAACACAACAGGGGAAGGATTTTTACTTGACCACATTTGGTTATTTGATACTCTGGTTCTGGTTTTCAAGTTCAAGTTCAAGTTTATTGTCGTATGTATTAAATACAATGAAATGCTTGTGCTCTGGCTCTCTCTGCCTTGAACGCACAAAGGACACACCATCCCAAAAACAATAGACAGTACAGGCCTACATATACTCTGTACACACTGTACACAATGTACACGATCCACACATATGTATACATACACAACATACAGTACACAATACACAATATATAGTGCACAATAACATTACACTACATATTATACAACAATGTGAAGTGCATATGGATGCGTCAGCTGTTCAGCAACCTGACTGCCTGTGGCAAGAAACTGTTACTGAGACATGGTGGTGTGTGATTTGATGCTCTGGTAGTTTTTTAGATGGAAGGAGCAACAGTACATGAGCAGGGCGGCTGGTGTCCTTAAGAATATTTTGAGCTTTCCTTTTGCAGTGAGTAGTGTAAATGTTATGAAGTTGTGGTAGTTCTGTGCCAATTGCCATTTTTGCTGCTGTCTTTACAGTACTTTGTAGATTTTTGCAGTCCTGAGCAGTCAGGTTGCCAAACCAGACTAAGATACCACATGTAAGGATACTCTCAGTGGTACAGTGATAAAAGTTCACAAGAGTTTTGGTTCTCATACCAAAATTCTTGAGACGCCTCAAGAAGTACAGTCTCTGCTGTGCTTTGTTGAGGATGCAATTGGTGTTGAGAGACCATGTGAGGGTGTCTGAGATGTGTATGCCAAGAAATCTAAAACTATCAACAATTTCAACAGATGATCCATTGATGGAAATAGGAATGTGATTTTCTCTGATCTTTCTGAAGTCAACAATGACTTATTTTGTATTATTGACATTTAGAGAGAGAGGTTGTTGTCATGACACCATAGGGATATATCTTCCACTTCCATCCTGTGGTCTGATGGCCAAATTAATTTATATCACAACATGACTTTTGGTACATGACAAGCTTCTCCTAATTATGGTAATATGGGGGTATCTGGATATCCTTTTGTATTTGCAAGGTAGTGTTTTTGTTTATTTGTGTGTTTTTGTTTGTTTTCTGTGGTTGAGCTACTTGTGGTTCACAGTTTTGTACTACTTGGCCACATGGTGGCACTATAAATGCTAACCATGCCAGCCCAAGGTCCAGTTTGCCAGTTTGCATCTGACATGGATGGTTCATGCGTGAATAGTTGTAAGCACAAAGTTCTTACCTCAAACAACATGGCAATCAATCTGTGAATAGTTTGTGAGGGAAACATAAATGGCTCTCGGTATAACTGGCTTGGTATGAAGGTTTACAGTGTGTTTACAGTGCATTTGCATTAGTAAATAGCAACCCCTTTTCACTAGCAATCAACAGAATATAGACCTAAAACTGGCACAGGTCACTTCAGCCTGCTCACTGTCCTCTACAGTCATTGTGGTTTGTGCAACTTTGTGCAAGAACAACTTTGTGCAAGAACATTTATGTCCAGTTTTTATCCACACAGAGTCATAATCTAACATTTATTTTGATCCCGTTTATATGAAATTGGAAATACCACACATCTTATGAATTCTGGAAAATATTAATAACAATAATAATAACAATAATTAACAGTGCTGTAATAGGATTTACAGTTGAAAAATGCTGAGACTGATGCACTTGCTTTTTGTTTGTAGAACTTTATCAGCTAATGCTTGTTAGGGTAGTTGACCAGTTGTTAGCGGAGTCTTGTACTTTTTCACTTTGGGACTATACTTCACCCCCTCTAGGATACTACTGCACTTCGATCCCTGATTAATGCAAGTATGTTCATGGTATAAGTTGCTCTGGAAAAGAACTTCTGCAAAATGCCAGAAATGTTATGTACTGTAAAAACCTGCATTTCCCCCCTCATTTTCCTTTTAATGAACTGATTTGCCATGCAAATTAGCATATTGCTTTGTGATAGTAATGATAACGTTTTTATTTCTAGAATACCTTAAGAAGTGGAGCCTGGCTTTGACCAAATTACATTTATTGGCTTGACTTATGGACAGAATTGGCAGTATTCCCAAGCAAAACATTTATTGTTCGTGGGTTTTCAGTTTGATTGATTATAAAAAAGCTCGTTTTTTTATAGGGAGTATTCGTTTTTGGAACCCCAATGATAGGTTTTCCAAACTGAGTAAACAAGAGACACACACGTGCACAGTGCTTTGCTCATTATTCACACAATTATCTTTGAAAGTATCACAGCGGTTGAATCCAGAAAGCAGAGAAGCTGTCAAAACCCAGTAGTGATTTTGAGTACGAGGGGGTCATAGTGTCATATATGCTAACGTTTACAATTAATTAATCAGTTTCACATTTTAAACTAGTCCGAAATTGAAAACAAGACTGTACTGTACAGTACAGTAGCCTACATCTGACTGAAATATGTTACAGCCAGCCAGCTAAGACAAGTGAAGAGACAAACAGATCAGCAAGACGATGACGTATTCGCATAGCCAGTCGGCTTGTGAGAAGGCGTTGTGTGCGAAAGCCGCTCGCAGCCTAACGTTAGCTCCGGACGAAAGAGGCTCGATGCTGGGATTCTAGGGCGGGTGGGATATCGTTTTATTGCTGTTCGCAGATATTTTCACGATAACAATCCAGGTAAGGTACGTTACCTATTTTAACATAGCTAGCTACACCATTCGAGTCATTATTTTCATTTTAGAATGTTACACAAAATTGTCAAATGAATAACTAAATTCGCAAAATAAAAGGTAGGTAGCTAGCTAGCCTATTGCTAGGGTAGCTAGCCAGACAGTTGGGGAAACGGTCAATATCATCACTTCTAAAATATTCATGCATGTAAATAGTGTGTTATGTGTGTCTCGTAAGAATCGAGCGAATGGAACATATGATTTATGAAGGGATTTAAGAGAGAGAAAACGACACATTCCACACTGTAAGAACGTGATGTGGAGGAATTCGGTAGCTTGTCCGTCCTTATTTAGCTGGTTACTTAAGCTAGCTAACGCTGTAACGATGCTGCCTTGGTGAGATGACGTTGTTTGCTTCGAAGACATGCCACACCAGCAACCTTCCAGCAGAAAACCTGTGGCATTTCTGTGTGTTTTGAAGATTGTATTGTTACCTGATAGGTGTCAGTCATTGACTTTAACCAAACTTAATTTTAACTTTGCTTGCAAGCTGTACGTAGATAGCTAATCACATTCAACTAGAATAATGTCTAGCTATATTCAGGTTGTCCCAGGATCAGAGCAGTGACGACCGGATAAAAACGCGCTGCTACTATAGCTATGGCTAGCTAACGTTATTACGTAAACTGGTCGAAAGAAATAACGTAGCTATTCATGTTCGCATACAAAGGGTGACTGCTTGCAATTGTATAGCTCATGAGACCAATTTGTTACACATGAAAGTGTTATCCATGTGTCACCTTACAGCGAGAACCGAGTGAAAGAAATTCAATGTGTCAAATCTGAGACTGATACATGACATAAGAAAACAATTCCGTCGTAGTACGGAGCTCCAAAGAGGCCACCCCTTATTTTAACTTATCCTTACCCACAAATATATTACTCGAATCATCCCATTAGTAATTACATTTTAAGCATTTAGCAGACGCTCTTAATTCGTACACACCGATAAATTGTTACCCCCGAATCTACATAGCTTTGTGAATATAGCTACAGTGTTTTGCATCAATATAATTTTCTGTAGAATTTGCTGTTAGAAGTGAATATGACTCATTCATGAATAGGCTACGTATTGCTAATTCGAAGGTTCGTTTTTAATTCAGTGGTGCGATTTATTATTTAGGGAATACTGTGAAAAAAAGTTGCTGCACACTCACAATCTAACACACGCAGTCTGCTGTCATGGGGTGTGTTATGTTGACTCGTTGACTCATTGTTTGCTCAAACGTTTATTATTTCATTATTTTAATTTGTTCAATATTCCCATTGTCAGTTACCATGGCATGCTTGTTATGTGACCTTAAATTTCATATTAAGCAACAGTCAGTTAGCTTTGGTTGTGTGGAAAAAAGGGTAAAGGCAAGGATACCTTGAACAACAGGCCATATGATAAATCATTCCAAAGAATAAGGCTATTTTTAAAGGGGTCTGAATATCATCTGACAAAATGACCCATAAAACCCATTTTAATTAAATAATAACAGCTTTCCTTATTTCTGTTTGTATGGTTGTTTTTATATGACATCATTGTGTGTCGCCTCTGTATTGATTAGAACAACATTGCACTGATGAGCATTGGATATGTCAGTGGGGAATGATGTAACACTGTACAGCCACTTGAGCTGTACGCAAAATGATGATACTGAACATGATTCCGGCATCCAGCAGATTTTCCTTGTGGCCTGCCTACATGGTTCTCCAGCTGGCATTGGCAAAGAAGACAGACACATGCGGATTGTGGCCACTGCATGAACCATAACAACTGAGTGTAGTGTGGACTAGTGATGAGGAGGGCATGTGTGTAGTTTCTTTATTGGGGTTTGCAGCACCTTCTGTATATCTTCCATCTACGTGTGAATGATTAATAGCCAGCTATAAATGTAATGGTCTGCATAATAAAGCCTTCCCCATATTGCACTGACAACATATTACATTAATGCATGCTCATAGTTAAATGAAAAAGTAGGCTAATTAACCATGTATGCCTGTAACAACCCCCCCTTTTAAACAATTAAACTGGCAAGAGCAGTTTGTCATTCAAAATTGAGTTTGTAAGTGAATTTAGAGGGATGTAGCCTAATTACTGATTATGCAACTCAAAGTCTTTTTACCTGTATTGTGCTGAAATAACATACCACAATAGTAATAAGTTATAAGTAATATGACAATAAGTAATAAGCAGATGTATTTCCTACCCTGATAGAGTAGAAATAGGCAAACATCACCACACAAAACGCTGATCTCACAGAAGAGGCGATGTAAAAGACACTATTGACACATTTTTTAGTTAGTTTAAAAAAATATAAAAAATTACACTCAGTGAAAATCAGCAGTTGGTGTGGAAGGCATATAACATAATAAAAAATTATTGGGCACATAGACACCAATCAGTGAATGGGTGTTGGAGCTTTTGAGGTCATCAGTGTGAAAGATGGACAGATGAAACAAAGCACCTGGATCTCTAAACACTGTCAAGAATGTACTCAGCACTGCATCCCATAACATTGAATAAACTGATTTTTGGCCTGGCTTAGAACTAGGCCATCCTGACCTGTACGACATTCTAGGACCAGATTGATGGTAGTCTTAAGGGAAATTCAGTGCAAAAAATACCCTGGATACCTAGTGCCTACCAGCTTGTCTGCTTATTTGGTCTAGTCTTATGGGGCCAAAAAGTACTCTATTAATGATGATGTGTTCAAAATGTTGTCGTCCAACATCTCTGCTGGTACAATTTGATATCTGAAGGAAGGCAAGTAATAATTGGTATGTGTTCCTTGTCAGCAGAGCTTCTGATGAATGAGGATCTTTCAAAGGGTTTTCAGTACAGTACAGTACAACACACACGAGGGAGTTTAGCTCATATCTGAAGGCCTGAAAGATCCCCAGTCATTCTGCATGTTGGACGAACAGGGCAGTGTTCCAGCTTGCAGCTGTGGAGTTTGACCTGACGGGATTGTTCTCTGAAAGCACAGCCAAGCCCTATTTTATGGCCCTCATAGAAAGGGTTCATTCGGGGTTACTAACTGCATTTAAGACCAGAGGTGGAACCTTGGCAGTCTTCAAACCATGAATACATTTTTGTTTGTTGGCTAGGTTCAGTTCATGTATCAAGTAAGCTTTATTCATATTTGTTGAAAATGTGTAATTATTGCCTTAGTTAAATGTCATTACATAACATATCAAAGATTAAATAATGTGTTTGACAGCATTACAGTGACAGCGATTAAAAAAACTTAAAAAATTCACACAAACTCATTTATAGTCTGATTTGGGAATTGTCACTACCTTGTTAGCAAGATATGAAGGACAGATAGGATACAGGTTTAGAGTTGCTATTTGCTGTCACACAGGAGCGATGGCAGTACAATACTGGCATCTCACAACTTCTCAGAGATGGAACAATGCAGTATATTATGCCAGCATTATCCACACATTGGTATACCATTGTTATTCAAGCTTCATATTGCCATAACTTCTGTGTGAAAGGAGCAAGAGTTTTTTAGTATACGTTTTATTGGCTTCTTTTTAATTCCCTGTAGATTTTCTCCATGTAACACAAACCTAATACCATATAAGGTATCAGAACATCAGTGTTTCAGGTCTAGCCCTATTTAATACCCCTTTAAAAATAGGTTTGGCATGTATAAGGAGAATTTCACTGTACTGTCCTCACCTTTCACATGAGAAGAGCTGCCTCTTCTTTATGCATACATCTTAACATCCTGCATTAATCCCCATTTTTATTAGCCTGTCACAGTTTCTAAGTTTCCCAATGTAAAGTATCCAAATGTTTGACTTTCTGTGTTGTGAGCAAGCTACCTAGTTCTTGAAAAGGGAAATCCATAAGCCTAAAATTGAAATTATCTAAGTTTCTTGTCAGCCACACTGTGTCTTCTCTCTGAAATCTTGGAAAATCATACCCTCCTGGGTCTCAGTGACAATGTGATGAAAGTATTGATGACCAGACGTGCAAAACACTCAGGTATCACATGGAGAATGTCATATTGTCAAACTACCGGTAAGCTTGCAGTAAGCACCTGTCCCTAAATGACTGCTACTGCCCATGTTCAACAATCCGTTTTGAGAAATGTATTAGATCATACTGGATGGAAGTTGCTCGCAGCCT
This sequence comes from Aldrovandia affinis, assembly GCA_029706075.1. NCBI lineage: Eukaryota > Metazoa > Chordata > Actinopteri > Notacanthiformes > Halosauridae > Aldrovandia > Aldrovandia affinis. The sequence goes on along the minus strand of JAINUG010000127.1, from coordinate 742,029 downwards.
CCCACTGTGGTTTTCTGCCCGATTAAGCCAGACATATATACAGTGCCCTCCATTATTACCACAATTATTGGCACCCTTGGTAAAGAGCAAAAAAGGTTTATGAAAACATGTATTTGTTGTTCATCAGCTTGATCTGTTGTTCATCAGCTTGATCTTAAAGATATGAGATCAATCTAGCATTTAATTGAAGTAAAATTATTCAAAGAAAAAACAAAACATCCTTGTCAAAAAATAAACATTTTTATCAAAAACACGTGTGTCACAATTTTTGGCACCCTTAGAAGTACTTGAAGCCATGCACCAGGTGATCATACAGAAGGAATTTTCCATACTTATTGGTGCGAGAGTAGTGTTACCACCCATCCCAGTCTTGCTGGGATTGTTCTCTTTTTTGATCTACTGTCCAGGAAGATATACATTTCTTCCCGGGATACAAAATGTGTATGTTTGGTACTTGGTACCTGGTTTTTGATAAAGTCCTGAACTTGTCCAAACCTGTCCAAACACCTTAAATTCATGTATGTCATTGGTTAATGCTTTACCCACCAATTGTTTGATATAGATGTTGTATTGTATTGTATTGTTTTCAATAAAATTTTGCAATGTTTAAAATTCTAATTATCAGCTGGAGGGCAAGCGAGCAGTTTCGTCCCTGCAACCTGTGCTGACTTTGGGTGTAGAAACAGCTCAGATCATGAAATTGGGAGTTTTTAGGATCCTTCATTTGATTATAACCAAGGCAGTAAAAGAAGGGATTTCACCAAATGAAACCACAATAAATGACTTTTTGTTGTGCAGAGTCACCCTAAGTTGGAGTATGCTCCAATCGCTTTGTCTCAGGCAATGTTTAAAATTACTTTTTAATGTTCTGCATTCAAATCTGTGATTGTTGTGAGTGCTGTGGTAATCTAATAATATTAAATGCCCCTGTACATTACAATATGTAAGTTAGGTAAAACAAAGAGACAGAGAAACATGTAGCATTTTAAAGATGCGAAGCACAGTCTTTGCTCTTAAATTATTTGCAATAAAGAAGTGTGACTATCTTGTCAGAGAGGCAACTATATTGTTGTTTTTTAAATCTATGCACGGTCCAACCCCTTCCCTTAGCTTAAACGAGGGACTGCTTCTCTCTCCGATGCACACATTCTAATACACAATAAGGACATTAAATGGCACATTTTTGTGTTAAAATTTACTTGCCCACTTTTTATATCATGTATTGCTCCATTTATAGCTTCATGACAAAAACAAACAATTGAATGGTCTGGTGTCCCGTTTTTGCAAGACAGGTGGCAACCCTCTGTAAGAGACATGATGAGGCGCTGGTTCAGAGAACATTGCGAATGCAAATATGCACCACCGCAGCAGGGGAAATGGCTGTGAGAGATGACGCTGCGCACAGACTGCAGGAGCTGCCTAATGGAAATGGAATGTCTCCTTCTCTTTCTCTTTCCCAAATTACCCCACCCTCCTCCTTCCAACAAAATGTTCAGACCAGGACTGACACCCTCCCTGACCTGCCGTTCTTAGTTGGGGTTGTCCCGCTTCTGCTGTTGGCAGAGCTCTGGAATGCCATCCCATGAGCCACCTTGTTGCAAGAGGTGAAATAGTGGTGTTCCTGGAGAATGACGTGGACATTGGGTGCCTCGTCTTTGTTTAGGGCTTATCTGGTGTCACTGGACCTGGCTGAGGTTCGCAGAATCTATTTTTATTTATATCTGGGGAAGCTCCTCTGCCAGGGTTCATGCTGGATGATGGGCAAGGTGTTTGTTGGAGCAAGGCCGGTAGCACAGCAGCGGCTGGCTGGGGGCCCAGTGACGGATTAAGAGGAATGTTAGGGCAGGAGTACTGGATTACTGGGAGCATAAGGGAATAAGGGAGCATTAGCAGTGTGAGCAGTGTCAACGTGAAAAGAGACTGATGGAATCCGCAAAATAAAAATTGACTGAAGTGTAATTTGTTGCAATCTATAATAACTGTGAAAAAAGAACAATGTTGATACTTGATCTAAAACACAGCTGTTCACCAGTTGATCTTTTTTTTCAGTGTTCTCAATTTTAGCCTTTCCGTGGATTCCTGGGTCATGAAAGAAGGTAATTTTGCTTATTCAGGATCTTAGTATGACATGGAATTAGGCACATCATTCTGAGACATATGGTTGTACTGTGCGCTTGAGTCAAACACAATCCCTGTGCAAGTGGAATAGCTCCCCCTGAAGCCTGTTCAACTTGCTTCCCGCCATGCTCTCTAGCAGGCATGGTGGGCCCCTTTTGTTGCCCAGGGAGGGGGACCGGTATGAAGAGCTGCGGATGATCACTTTCGCACTCTGAACAGCGGATGTCAGCTTTACAGTCTTTAGTTTGATCGGTTGTCGAAGTTCAGCATTTGAAGCATATGGAGTGCTCTTTCAGCAAGCAGCAAGCAGAGAAATCTGTAGCTCAACAATTAACTGCTTTCCTAAAAACTAATAATCTGTATGAAACACTACACAATCAGGTTTTAGACCAAACCATAGCACTGAGACAGCACTTATTAAAGTTGTAAATGACTTACTGTTAGCATTGGACACTGGTTGTGTTTCTATTCTAGTGCTCCTTGACATAAGTGCTGCTTTTGACACTATTGACCACCAGATTCTCCTTCATAGGCTAGAAAACCTGGTTGGTTTGCGTGGACGGGCACTCTCATGGTTTAAATCATACTTATCAAACCGGTTTCAATTTGTGCAATTAGATCAGGAGTTCTCTGACTACTCTCAGGTTAAATATGGTATTCCACAAGGCTCAGTGCTGGGACCATTACTGTTCTCATTATACTTGCTACCACTGGGTAATGTTATTCGTAAACATGGTGTGAATTTCCATTGCTATGCAGATGATACACAGCTGTACATATCAATGAAACCCGGTAAAATACTTAAACTCACTAATTTAGAGGCTTGTATCTCTGATTGCATAAAGCATTGGATGACAGTAAATTTCCTGCTTTTAAATTCAGATAAAACAGAGATGATGGTTTTGGGCCCCAAAAAATTAAGGAACAAGTTGGATCTGCAGTTAAATGCAGGTGATTGCATAGTTACATCAAGTCTTATGGTTAAGAACCTTGGTTTTATCATTGATCAGGACCTTACATTTGACACTCATATTAAAAATACTTCCAGAGTAGCTTTCTTTCACCTAAGAAACATTAAAATTCAGCACATTCTGTCATTAGAGGATGCTAAAACCTTGATGCATGCTTTTGTTGCATCGAGGCTAGACTATTGTAATGCCTTATTATCTGGCTCCTCTAGTAGCTCTCTAAAGAGTCTTCAACTAGGACAGAATACAGCGGCACGTATTTTGACTAGATCCAAAAAGTATGAGCACATTACTCCAGTGTTAGCATCACTACATTGGCTTCCTATTAAATATCGGGCTGATTATAAAGTACTGTTGCCAACTTTTAAAGCAGTAAACGGACTTGCACCTTTATATCTGACCGAAATGATTGCCCCCTATAAGCCGACACGACTGCTTCGTTCACAAGAAGCCGGCCATCTATTACTCCCTATAATTTTGAAAAGCACAGCTGGTGGTAGAGCCTTCTCTTTTAGAGCTCCTCTGTTGTGGAACGGTTTACCAAGGCATGTTAGGGATTCGGACACAGTTTCAATTTTTAAGTGTAGATTAAAAACATATCTTTTCAGCCTAGCCTACTGCCAAACATAGTCTAGGTGGAGAGATGGAGAAGGCCGTGCCCTAGTGTCTTATTGAGTGAGAAACTTTCCATACTGTCACCTCCTCAATGTGTTACAACCACTGTTATGCTGGTTATCCTTGATCAGGTGTGGATGGTTTGGAACTCTCATGGCTGCGTGTTTTCTCTGTCCCTCTCCTAATAGGTATGCTGCCATAGCTTACACCTGTTGGGGCTATCTGTATATTTCTTATGCTTGTGCTCCCCTGCTCTTACATAATGCTACTGGCTATAGCACTGCTTTTTTTTGACTGCATGTTTTCTTCTCTGCCTCGGCCTCTGACTCAGGGCACCTGCCCCGAGCCCTAGATCCTGAGCTGCCCCCCCCCATCAACCCTCACCCCCACGCCAACCCCAGTTCCTGGATCTGGACCCTCTCAGGAGGGGCAAAGTCTTTCAGCCCTCAGTCACCTTGGACTGACCATGACATGGTCTTTTTTGGACATACCCTGTGCCGGCCAGAAGAGGATGGGCTCCCCCCCTTTTTAGTCTGGTTCCTCCCAAGGTTTCTCCCTACCAAGGGAGTTTTCCCTTGCCACTGTTGCCTTTAGGCTTGCTTTTGGGGGGGTCTAGGCCTGGGTTCCCCCTCTGTTAAGCGTTTTGTGACAATTCTATTGTGAAAAGCGCTATACAAATAAACTTGATTTGATTTGATTTGATTTGATTTTCCCTGAAACCCCTGAACCTTTTGAAGGAGTGTGGCTTTTTGTGGATGGGGCACACACCCTGTCCGGATCCTCATGATGCTTGTTACTGGAGTCAGAAAGGGGGGGATTTTAATATCAACTTTATTCACAGAGATAGGGATCCTAGTGTTTCATTACTTTGCTGGAGGCTTCTCACCTCTATGAAGTACAGTGTGGGAAACTTGGAAGGCAAAGCTGGGGTCTGTTCTCATTTAGGCATAACTGTGCACAAAGTCTGCAAAGAATAAGAATGGCAGATACGGGGTGTGATGCTCCCTTTTGTACCTTGAACCTTGTTTTATCCATTGCTCTTGAAAGTTGTGCGGGAATTTCTCCACTATAGGGTTTACCCCTTTAGTTGTGTCGTGGAAGCTGAGGCCCAGTAATTAGCCATCAGACTTTGCTGCTTCTATTTCAAGGAGTAGATCTCCAAGTTCTTGTAGCTGCTAGAAGTCTCTATTTAGGATTTTCTGGAAATTTTCCAGCCTTGTGGAAAGAGAAGCTTCAATGGCCTCTGGGGAGCCATAAGTTTCATCCAACCTTTGCCACACTATGCCCTGATCAGTCATTGGGTAGTTGACATGCACTGCTCTGATCCTCTTGGCATGCTGCAGTGACTCTCTGCCAAGCCATTTGGTGAGCAGGTCAAGTTCCTCACTGGGTTTAAGGTTCAATTCTTCAATTGTATTGCAGAAGCTGGATTTCCAGGACAGATAATTTTTGGGCCGATAATCAAACATTTTCAGCCCTGCTATGACGAGGTCTCAGTGAGCCAGGTATACAGCTAGACCAGATACATCTGAAGACCTGGATGCAGATAATATGTGACTGATTGCCATGTCTAGAAGAATTGTCTACTGCGTTGGAGTAGTGTAGAGGGTGGAGGTTGGAGGCTTTGGTGTTCGTGTGAGAGCTGCTTATAGTCTGGAGCCCTTGGCGATGTGGAGTTTTAGAAGGAGGGTTTAAGGGTCGTGCTGTGCTCTGACTGATGACATGAGCCATAGTGTGTTGAAGGCGTGTAGGCTGTGAATTGTGAGCAGTATCAGCTTCTACATCCTTTATGTGTTGGTTGAGTACGTCATTTTGTTGGGGATTGAAATGTGCTTTGATATCTTCACTGGTGCAAAGCATTGGCTGCTGTGCTGATGACAACAGACTGGGCACCCTCACGTGTCCCTCGCTATGTAGATCTGCAGCTGCTTCAAGCACCTTTGCTGCTGCTAATTCAGCCTCTGCCTCACTCTCCTCTTTAAGAGCGCTCAATGTAGCATCAATGCGTGCTCTCTCCTCTTTCATTTCTATTTCATGTTTTGCATAGGCAGCTCTTGTACGCACAGCTTCTAGCTTTATCGTGGGAATTTGCTCCGGCCACACTAATGCTTGACTTGATCAACGAAGAAGATGACGCAGTGCATTCTGACCTGAGGTTTTGGGGTGCTTGACATCGTTGCTCTTAGTGGCGATACGATGTGTTTCCAGCCCACGGAGGTCTTGATGTGAAGTAATCTTTTTAGTCTTCTGCCCTCATTATGCGTTTGCGTACATAGCTATGCAGCGAGCTAAACACTCTCCCGATAGGTACCCAAGACAGGGACAGGAGCTGACTTCAGGTGCTTTAATGGAAGCGGTGTAAAACGACTATGCTTTCACAAAAACATAAACAAAGTAGATGGGTTTGGATGTTAGGATGCCGCATTCCCCAATTCGATTTTCTATAAAATGGAGGATTCACTTTATTTAATGCAGACAATGCACAATAACTTCACCTGAAGAGGGCACCAAACTAAACAAATTCCTAGAGGTAAAATAGTTCTAGTGTGTGTGTGTGTGTGTGTGTCAATAGGGAGACAGAACACTAGTTGTTAGTAGTACAAGCTTTTATTATTGCAACCTAGCTTTTATTATTAAACTATAATATGAACAACCATTGAATGAAAATAGTGCTATTAGGATGACTACAATGCTGTTGGCATCAGTTGTTAGTGGCAGTGTATTGTTTTCCACACCAGGATCTGCAATGTGTTTAAGGCAGCATTGCACAGCTGTATGCATTAGCCCATTTGTAAGGTTGCAGATTCATGGACTACAACCGCCATGACACTCCAAATGAGCAGGACACAAGAGACAGCATCTTTGTAATCTCTGTGGTCTGCAGTGCCTCTTTGTGTTCCTCTTCCAGGATGGATCTGTGACTTTCGCTGGAATTCTAGCACAGGAATCTTGCCAACCCCTGGCCCTTGATCATGTAACCAGTGCACCCCAAATATAACCAATAAATCAGCAAAGGATTGCCTTTGGATAAACACCAGGGTGACTGCTGCTGACCTAGCCCTTTATTCTGGGTTAGAAAGTCCTTTTGTGTCTCGTGCACTGGCTGTGTTGCTCTTGTTCCTGTGAAGTCAGTGGTGAATGCAGACCAAGCCTGGGTGGCATGTCTCAGTGTCACCAAGCAACGAGATCCATTTGCATTCAAAAGCAGCTGGGCTGCTGAAGTAAATCCTATTCGCCTGATGCCCCAGCTACTTTACTAACTCTAAATCAGCAGTGTGACCTTGTCTCACTCGATTAAAACCACAGAATTAGTATCAAGGGTCAGTCCTCAGAGGCCTCAGTGAGGCCTGCCCATGTCTTGCTCACATTACTTTCAGTAGCCTATTTTAGGCAATGTAGGGTTTCTCTGGCTTATCAGCGAACAACGGTCTGAGACCTGACTTACAGTTGTTTCAAGGTATTCATGCCACAGGGTGCATCGAGGAAATTGAAATCTGCATCCAGGTCCTCAGATGTATCTGGTCTAGCTGTACACCTGGCTCACTGAGACCTCGTCATAGCAGGGCTGAAAATGTTTGATTATCGGCCAAAAAATGATCTGTCCTGGAAATTGCTGGCTTGGAATAACAGGTAATATAATAATATATAATAATAATAATATATGCCATTTAGCAGACACTTTTATCCAAAGCGACTTACAGTAGTGAATGTATCCATTTTTCAGTATATGTGGCCCCAGTGGGGATTGAACCCACGACCTAAGCGTTACTAACGCCGTGCTCTACCAACTGAGCTACAGAGAACCACAGGTAGGCAGCAATTCCCCGACGGCTATCCCATGTGTGATACCCTCGTAACCATGGGTTTGAAAAACAAAAAACAAAACAAGAACTGAAACAAAACACTATTCAGCGGCTTTGACCTATCATGGCACAATACCATTGTTGTTAGGAGCTGTGCATTCAGTCAGGGAATCAGTAAGTGAGTGCGTTAGTGAGGGACACTACCATTTATAGGGTTCATAACCGAAATAAAGAGATTACATAGATCCCCAGGGTTACATTTTCCTAGCTCTATTTTCATATTTATAGCTCACGATTTAAGAGAAATTTGAATTTGTTCTCAATTAACTTGCCTGGTTAAATAAATAAAAGGATACTGGATTTCTTTGTATCGGTCCGCATGACCCCTTGACCCCCTATAGGATATGGGGATTAAACGTACAATAAAATAAGGCGATAAACAGGCTTAAGTGCAGTGCAACAAATTAATATGTTGTAGGACACAATTCTGAACAAAGGCAGCACTACATCTAAAGTGGGACCAGCCCCCAATGCCTATCTCTGTTTTGCTAATCAGATGGATTGTATAATTTACCAAGAGCTTGTAAACTGATGTTGAAGAGTATTATGGGTGCAGCGACAATGCAAAGGAATGGGATGTAAATAAATGGGATGACAAGCATTTTGGTGATCTCTTGTGTTTTCTGTGAATATTGGGATTTAATACCCTCTGTACTGAACTAGATCACAGTGATTCAGATTCACTCATATGCTTTACCATAAACACTGTCCTGCCTGTGTTGCTCAATCACTGAGAAACATGATCAGTTATGGACATAGAATGATGTTCTGAAGATTTTTGAATTTCCAATTTTTTAATAGGTCCAGCAATAAGAAATGTTTATCTTACTCTGTCCGATATTGATTTTCACTCGAGGTACTGGAAAGAACAAATTAAAGTGCATGGTTGAGTGTAGTACTTTTGCAGCACTGGAATGATAGTCATGGAAATAATCACAGTGTGGACCACTGTGAAGTTGTAATTTAATTGGATCCTGGACTCATAACAGTAAAGAAATAGAGCAGTTTAATAGAAACATATTGTATCTGTAAAAAATAGAACCATTTTGTTTTTATCACCAACAGTTTGTGGTCTAACGAGGCCACAAGGTCTGTCACACATGTCCACGCACATGCATGCACACACACATCCTGACTGCTTCAGAATGCTGCAGCATTGACGTGGAATTTAGAGTAGTCATTTCTTCAGGGCAGTAGTGTAGAGTAGCAGCCAAGATAAATGTGTTGTTTTGTCAGGTCAGTAGTATTACCTGGTGGTCAGATCAGTTGTGTGGATCAGGTAATGGTTTGAGCTCTGAAAATCACCAATTATGGATTTTTGGTTCAAAGCCGGGCTGTATCCTTGTTGTTCTTTACCGGATTTATCCAGAAGAATGTACATTTTCATGTAAGTTTGCTTGTTATTTCTGTGTTTGCCTTGGTTTCCATAAGCTGCTCTAGTTTCCTCCCATAGTCAAAAGACATGATGTCTAGTTTAGTTGTCATCTCTGAATTGTGGTTGGGTGAGTGTGAAATGAACGTTTAGGAAAACGTGCAGATGTGCTGAACGCATCAGATAGATAGATGAGGAGAAGAGATGGCCCAGATACCCTCTCTCATCGGTTACATCCCCCAGCTCCACACACAGGGCTCACATGAAAGCCTGCCTTCTTTTTGTGTGCATTTTGTGCAACCATCAAACAAGTTCTTGTGTAACTTGTCCTCAAATTCTGAACTAGCGTTATGGAAAAATAAATGTGTGTGGTCCTAGTTTGTGTGCAGTGATATCCCTGTCATGGTGCTTCATCTCCTACCAGACTTCAGATCAAACACTTCTCTCCCTCTCCCTGCAGGGTTTCCTTTTGAGGCGAGCCCGTCGCTTTGTTTCTTTCACCCTGCTGCCTCGAGGCGGAGAGCCGCACAGTCGATGTTTGGGGAGGCCTAGCCCCCACCTCAGGCCTGTGGACTCCGCAACACTCAGAAGGGAAACATGAGCACTCCCAGGCCGAGCGGCCTCAAGGCACCCAGCAAAATCAGCAGGCCAGCTGGGATGGCCACCAAAACCTCCCCCCCATCTGGTAAGAGCCCTGTTCCAACGCCACTGTATTCATGCTCCTCACCTCCAGGTACTAACTAAAGGGGAATAAACTAAAGGGGAATAAACTGGTAAACCAGTGTATAATGTATTGTTTGTAAGGTTACGAAAATAAATATAGGGCTTACAGTTGAAACAGAAAGGTGCAGACACAGTCTCGGATCAACAGTTTAGGACCAGAAGGAAAAATACTCTTCTAAACAGCCAACTAGACTATGAGCCACAACTGCTGTCCTGTCATTTTGCCTATAGTACAATAGTTTCACTCCAGGGCTTTAACCGCATCGTGTGACTTGAATTGGTTTTGTCCCTTCCCTTGTTTGTGCCCCCAGCCATGCCAAAGCCAGCCCCAGCTGAAAAGTTGCCCCCTAGTCCTGGGAACTCAGAGGCCCAGGGAACAGCTGGGGACTTTCATGTTGGGGATCGGGTGTGGGTGAACGGGGACAAGCCGGGCTTTGTTCGGTTCTTGGGGGATACTCAGTTTGCGCCCGGCCAGTGGGCGGGCATCGTCCTGGATGACCCCATCGGAAAAAACGATGGCTTGGTGGCAGGGGTCCGCTACTTCCAGTGCGAGGCCCAGTTTGGAATCTTCACCCGCCCTTCGAAACTGTCCCACAGCATTATGGCTGATGGCGAGGCCAATGGTGCACAGACTGCCTCTGCCTCCCTGGCCAGTTCCCCTACCTCCACCAGCCTGGCCTCCAACACACCCACCACCTCTGCCACAAAGAAGGCCACGGCCAGCACCCCTACCACCAGTATGGCTCGGACAGCGAGCGAGTCCATGTCCAACCTGTCGGAGACGGGCTCGGCCAAGAAGGTCGAGCGCGAGCTGAAGATTGGTGACCGTGTCCTGGTAAGGCCCACCACACATCCACTCAAAGCTGGTTTCTGGCAGCCATTTTTGTTGTTGTTGAGAACTGACAAACCTTGTCCTGCTTGAGGGAGACTGAATGTGAACACATTTCGATGCAGCTTTAAGGGGTAAATGTATACAAGCTAGTTCTGTGATCTTTTATGTTAGAACATCTCAGTAGCTACTGTAGCCTGGCGTCACACTTTGACTTATTAAAATCTCACCACAAGCTCTCTTTTATATTTGTTTGTGTGTTCTTTCTTCAAAGAGACAGGCAGGAAGAGATGCAAGAAAACACATTAGATTTCACCTTCACTTCACAGGTTTAGATAGCTGAAATGTTTGTGTGTGAGTACCGTGAAACCTTCTCTGCATATTAAATGTTTACTTTGCCCCTGGATAACACTGGCCAATTTCATTATTTCCCTTGTCATCCAGCACAATGAATTTAACATCATACACACAGCGTCTTTATCATATCTCAGTGAGTAATAGTAGTAAAGTATTAGGATCTCTTTGGAAACTGACACAGTTATTATGCGTGCTTCTCCCCCCCCCACAACACATGTCCCAGAAATATACCCTGTCCCATAAAGGTGCCCCAGTATCTCTGCATTTGCTGGTCAAATAGGCCAGGGTTTTTTCCTATCCTACCATTTATTTTGGGTGATGTCGCTGGTGACATTGCTCGAACTGACTGTGATGATCTCTCAGGAATTCAGGCTTTGAGGTGAAATCCAGTTTTAAACTGTACAAAGTGTCTTTCTGCTTGCAACTACACAGTTCACAATGTCAGTGTGGAATCAACTTTGAGAGAGTACATTTTATACACTCCAGATTTACTGATTGCAGTCTTATTCACTGCAATCCTCTGCAATCAGATGAATGTCTTCCTTCCTTTAGGAGCCCCTCTCTCAGTCTACCAGGAAATGCCTCCGTGTGGCCTGGCATAAAATACAAATAAGCAAGCTCTGGGCATGCAGAGCAGAATGTTTAGTGTTGAATTCACAATTCACATGAGTACATTTTATACCAACAGGAATCATATTATTACAGAAATATACCATCTTTCTCTTTATACAGTATATAATGTGGTATTGTAGAATTAGTACTGGTGTGAGAAGTGTGCCTGGTTGGCTGGTGAGAGTACTGTTCTTCTCGCAGGTGGGGGGCACTAAGGCAGGGGCAGTGCGTTTCCTGGGCGTGACGGACTTTGCCAAGGGGGAGTGGTGCGGTGTGGAGCTTGACGAACCCCTGGGCAAGAATGACGGGGCAGTGGTGGGCACCAGGTAACGCTGCAAAACACCCCTGTCTTAGCAGTGGCCTGCCACCAGACACTGCCCTTTACTCTGCTCTTTTCAGCAGGTCCCAGTTCACATTGGCGAATGTAATACATCCAGAATGATGACAGCTTTCCAGTAGCTTGTAGTTATTCAGTGAAGAAATCCTGATATGACCACTGGGGTCAATGTTTTTCTGGGACTTCATTTATATATTTCCTCTTGTTCCCAGGTACTTCCAGTGCCAGCCCAAGTATGGCCTCTTTGCCCCAGTGCACAAGGTGACACGCATAGGCTTCCCCTCCACCACAACGGCCAAGGCCAAGACCAAGCTGCGCAAGTCCACACCTTCGAGCCTGAAGCGCAGCCCCAGTGCCTCCTCTATCAGCTCCCTGAGCTCCATGGCCCCAGCGCTCTGGCCTGGTGAGACCCTAAGCCCACCCATCCCCTGCCTCGGGTGGTCTCTGGCCTGGTGAGACCCTATCTTCTCAGACAGCCCAACCTCCAGTTACCCACACTCCTGTCAGGTGGCTACGTTCTCTGTCTCGTAGTGACCCATCCCCTGCCTCCAAGGTTTCCAACTGGTCCCATGGTGCACCTTTCTTCCGTGTTCTCCGTAATTTCCCTGCAGTCAAATCCACACTAGCCCAACTCTCTCTGTTTTATTATTAGCCACCTTAGTGTCAAGCAGCATTGTTTGGTCATAACTACCATTGTTGTGATCCTGTCTTCCCAGTGCACTCCTGGTTGATAAGCCGATGTATAGTTTGTCTGTGGAGGAGGGTAAGTTAATTTGGATATGTGAGTATGTTCGCATCATATCTGTGTTGTTTTTATGTCTAAAAATGGCACTGAAACAGTATTGCGTAAGTCTGTCTATCAATGCTAGGTTGTATAAAAGATAAAGTATAAAGAATAAATAAAGGAGGTTGGATGATTAAATCCCTGGAGCACTGTGGCTATTCCCTGGAATGAGGGCACTTTACCTGAATAACTTCACACACCCTGTGCACTGAAAGTCAGCTCTGGTCGGGAGTGCCACTAGGCATGCAAACTTTTGCTGCAAATGGCCTGGAGTAGAGGGTGTTTGGCAATGCCATCCCGGGCTACCTTTGTCATTGGGAGAAAATTGTATAAAATCATTAAAGTATTCTTAAAATAAAACAAATACAAAGTGATTGGAGTCCAGAAACAAGGCTGATGGCCTCTCAGAAGTCAGACAACTATAAATGGACTCCTGAACTCTGTTGTGAAAACATAAATGAACAATTAATGGATAATGGGTCGCATTCACATGGTGCTTTTCAGAACAGTTCACAGCGAAGGGGGAAAGTCACTTCAACTGCCACCAATTATTGACCAATCAGCAATCAGTCCCACATATTCAGGGTTGATGGGTCTCACGGGCAGGTTGTGGTCCATGTCCGTGTGGACGGCGTGCGTGCTGACCCTCTCTTCCCCGACCCCAGCTGACGGAGACGTCGTCCCGCTATGCGCGGAAGATCTCGGGCACCACGGCTCTCCAGGAAGCCTTGAAGGAGAAGCAGCAGCACATCGAGCAGCTGCTGGCTGAGCGGGACCTGGAGCGGGCCGAGGTGGCCAGAACCACCACCCACATGGGCCAGGTGGAGCAGGAGCTCACGCTGATGAGGGAGAACCAGGAGCAGGTGAGGGGCGCCGAACAGGCCGCGGTGCCGTGGTCATAAACAACTTCTCTGTCCTGACCCCTCGGCGGTGAAACAATCTTCGGGTCAGGACTGCGGAATCACTTGCCATCTTCCGCAAGAGACTCAAAACCCCAAAACCTTTTCAGACTCCACTACCACTGAATTCTGTACATCTACATGTTTAATACTGCTTCTCGTAATAATTTGTTTTCTCAAAAACAAAAAAATGGACCTTTTCCTTCCCGATGTTACAGGTATGGTATGCAGCTGCCAACAATGACATCTGTTGCTGTATTACTGCTCTGAACTCTTGCACAAACAATGATTGATCATACCATGTATTAATGCACATCTTGTAAGTCGTTCTGGATAAGAGCATAAAATGCTTAAAATGTAATGTCAAAATGTAACTACAGATTTACTTCACAGACAATTTAGCAAAAAGTAATGTAATCCCAAATGCCAAAAAGTAGTAGTTAGTGTTACATTCTTATATTTACTCTTTTACTATGTAACGTTACATTACATACTGTCTTTATTTGTTCTTGGCCTGAACTCTTCACATAGAGGCATAGATGCATCCACAAAGCAACACACCCATCCATATACACACCCACACATATACAAAATCCCATTCCATTGGATCACACTTAAGACATGTACAAACTAATATAGAATGTTTTTGCTGTGTAGTACACCTTTTTAACAAGATGCACCAATTATTAATTGTTGGTCATGTAGATCATTTTAAAATATATTTTTAACAGGCCATTTTAAGAATGTTAAACCTTTTACAGGCTAACAATGATGAATTAGGATATTGTATGTATAAATGTACATAATGTATTCACCAAGAGACAAAATTTAATGTTCTTTTAAACATTAGTAATAATACTCAAATCAATCAATTAAATGTGAGTGTCCCGGACATAGATGGAGATCTGATCCTCACAGCTGGAGCTCCACTCTCTTTTTCTCTCTCACTCTCTTTCTCTCTCTCTCATTCTCTCTTTCTCTCCCTCATTCCCTTTCTCTCCCTCTCTCTCTCTCTCACTCCCTCCCTCTCTCTCTCTCTCTCTCTCTCTCTCTCTCTCTCTCTCTCTCTCTCTCTCTCTCTCTCTCTCTCTCTCTCACACACACACACTCTCATTCTCTCTCACTCTCCCTCCCTCCCTCCCTCGCTCCCTCTCTCTGTTAGTACGTGCTGGACATGGAGGCCAAGATGGACCAGCTGCGCATACTGGTGGAGACTGCTGACAAGGAAAAGGTGGAGCTGCTGAACCAGCTGGAGGAGGAGAAGAGGTGAGGGGGGCAGGGCCCAGGGTGTGGAGGTGGCTGTAAAAGGTATACAGTAGATGTGAAAGGGGTATTGGGAGACAAGGGGGATACAGGGAAGAGGGGGGTGATGGAGAACAGAGAGTTAAGAAGCAGTGAGTGAATGTGTTCTGCTCTGTCTGACAGGAAAGTGGAGGACCTTCAGTTCAGTGTGGAGGAAGCTTGCATTACCAAAGGTGACTTAGAGGTAAAGACACACACGCACACACCCACCCACACACACACACACACCTACCTACACACATACACACACACACACACACACACACACACACACACACACACACCCCCAGATGCTCCGTTTTCCTATAACTCATGCAAACTGCAAAACAGACACCCTGATCTATGGTGAGTCAATCAACAAACACATTTAATAATATGGATGTAGACCCAGACCAGCAATATTAGGAAACACTTTAGATGATCGTAACAAGACTTTAAGTATAACTTAGGTCCTCTCTGAGGTGAAAAAATGACATTATAAACTATAACTTTAAATCTCAAAGCATTTGATCTGAAGAGTTTGTGTAAAGTCATCAAGCCAGTCAGAGTGGAAGGAAAAAAGATTTCCCACCCACAATGATGCTAAGCACAAGCTTGAGAGGTGATTTGCTAATTGAAGACTAGTTCCTCAAGGGACTACATGGCGCCTGGACCATTTATCCATTTTTATTGATTAGGAATGATGAACTACTGCACATTCACATAATGTAGGTCCCATGTGGAATAATTATAAAATGAACAATGCACCGTGAACATTCCATCCTCAATCGTCACAACCATTGGAAGTGTGTTCACAGTGTCACATGACACAAAAAGTGAGACTGTTGGACTCAACCAAGTAGAACTTAGATCTGATTGGACAGTATCTGATTAAATTGGTGAGCAAAAGTCACAACATGGTCTCAGATGATACCCGTACTCAACACCAGATAATCAGTACTGTTAACGACAGCTGAGCTTCACTGGACCCATGGTCAGAACGCCGTCAGAGAGAACCAGCAGTTGTGCGAGTTTAAAACGTCAATGCCGTGGGTCCCTCAGTAAACCATAAACAAAGAGACTCCCCAATTTGAGTTTTCAAAGCATAATCCAGAGGTGGTTCCAAAGATGTTATTTAGCGTGTTCGCTGCATCTCAGCAGTGTCATGGAACAGTGTCATCCAGCATTGTGACAGCAACAAAACAGCCCATGAGACCTTCTGCTTCTGAACTACAGGAGGGTCCAGTTGGTAACAGAAATTTCCGGTGCTATGTCACAGTACAGAACATCCATTGCCACCTATCGTCCTTGGTCATGCCACTTAAACAATGTTAAGAAGATGCATCAAGGGGCTGACGGATAGCATAGTGGTCTAACGCACCTGTGTTTGGCTGGTCCTGTACGAGTGTGAGCTGCCTATCAGGAAGGTGGTTCAAAACCCGTCTCTGCCAGACCATCCCCCACTTATCCGTTAGCCCCGATCGGGGGTGACATTTGGCTGTCCGCTGCTGAGGGAGGAAGGAGGGTGGTTGGCACAAACTCGCTGTGAAGCACATAAGGGTGTCTCCAGAAAAGGGGTCGGTGAGTTCCCTCTCGAAGGAGGTGGATCATCGCCTGCCTCAGGGAATAGCTTGGCCCATAGAGACGGGCAGCGAGTTTGTGGGGGAGGGTTAATATAAATAAATAGAGGGTATAATTGGCTCCCAAATGGAGGAGATAAACGGGGGAAAATATGAAACAAAAATATATGTTTTTGTTTTTTTTAAGAATACGTTGGCGAGTATCTGGGGAGTGTAGTTCCCATGGTTTGGTGTTCATTGTGACAGCGCTGGAGGCTTTTCTACGGCGCTCTCAATCTACTGAAGACATCTTATTCTTAAATTACAGTGTGTGCTACTTTTATAACACTAATGAAATACTACTTTTTATGATTGACTTTACACTTTATTAAATATACAGATGTGGTCTTTTGAAATAAATTAACTTTTTGTGAAGCCTTTTGTGATTGATATTGATAGTAATAATGCAGTATTGTGTTTTAAACCCTTGAATGAAAGTGATACGCATTCTCTTCTCATGGTATCAGCTTCACCCATCTGAGCAAGTGCAGAGCACGTCTCATGAGTTCCATAACTCCTTCCTAAACTTTTACTCTGGTTTTTACCATGACCTATTCTTATCACACTTTTTTTAAATCATCATTTTCATCATTATTATTTTGAAAAGCCTCTGTGGGTTTATGGTATTTTGTCTGCTCTCTGTTAACGTTTTGAATAATTACTGCCACTCAGAAATGCATTTGACCATGCTGTGGAAACAGCAGCACTTTTTGTAGTGAGTGAAACAGTCCAAGTGAATGATGTCTTTTATTCACAAGGACGGTCTTCGTACTTTATCAGCCCAAGAGTTTGGATGGGGGGCACTGCCTCATGGTTTACCTATGTCCTCATTTACTGCCTGTGCCGAACGAGTGGTCTAAGTTGTCTTTCTTTTTCCTTTTCTTTCATCATACATTCTTTCACTCTTTCATTCCTGCTTATTCCCACTATTGGTGTGTTTACCGGCTCGATTATTTTATTGCATTCTTCATTTCGTATACACTTCCTCACTCATGGCTGTGCTACAATTACAACAAACAGCTGCTGCAAGCATTGCCCAACCCCTGCTGCCACTCAAACTAACCTACCCCCCCCCCCCCCCCACACCTGTATTCCCTCCCACCTCCGCCTCATTCAGTAAGCCCCCAAAACCCCTCCCCCCCACTCCATTGCCCGTCACCACTCATGGACTGTTCTACCAGCCTGGCCTGCATGAGCCCCCCACAGCGTCGGGCTGGCATGTGACGATAGCACTGGTGTGTTCTCTTCCCTCTTCACTAACAGACGCAGAACATACTGGAGCATGCCCGCATTAAGGAACTCGAACAGAGCCTGCTCTTTGAAAAGACCAAAGCTGACAAACTCCAGAGGGAGTTAGAAGACACTAGGGTAATGGACGTCCCTGTACAGGCGGTGTGTTGGGCAGGGTCGGGGCACGCGGACACAGGCCGTCTCGTCTGGGCCCTTCTCCTTTGTTGGGGAGTGCATTCTTCTTTTAGGACTTTCCCTGCCCATTGGAAGGTGGGGTCGATATTGCTAACAAAATGGCCACCTCTTTGGCTTGTACACTAAACCCACTAGCAGAAGTCATTAGTGACTGGTATTTGCTGCCAAGGTCATCTACAAGCATGTGTCTGCGCAGACACAAAATATTTTGAAAGTATTTCCCCTCTGAATTCTATCTTTAAAGTAGTCCATTTACATGGACATTTTACAATTGCAAAAAAATATTAGGATTCTTTTAAAATCATGGAAATATCAATATGATTTGAGTGGGAACTGTGTGCTAGTTACACAGGAAAATGAAGAAATACAGTAGGTCAATGTATCCCACTGCTGTTCTTTCTTACGCAAACAACACGATGGTTGCTTTTGATTGAAAGATCAGCCCAGCAACATATCATTACAGTATTAAAGAGGATTATATTAAAAATGCCACATAATTCCTCATATGAACAATGTATTTATGATGAGGATATAGTCAGTGATATTTAAACATTATACAGCTTTTGTATATTACATTTTGATCTGCTAATCTGCCAAGCCTGGTGATATTATTATCAATTTATCAAGAAAACTCAAAATGCATGATTAGCTTTGGTTTGAGCCTCTGAGCTATTTATGAATATATTGTACATTGGTTTAGGATGGCAGCCAAGTTTTCGGAGCTGAGGTTATTGCAAAGGCCATATTTGGTATAGATTGAGGGAAAGTAAAGAACATTCTTGAAATGACCAATAACATGCACCCTTTATGTCAAATAAGAGGCTCAGGGGCCTCTAGGAGATATTAGGTGACATTGACTGGTCAGAGGTCGTATAATGGCTGTCTCCAGTTGCTGATTATGTTACACTGGTCTTGGTTGTGACCACGATACTGTTTTGATTCCTGTGGACCTTTTCTGGTGTCACTGGGCAGACAGCACCCCTTTAACCCCTCCCCCAGTTTCCCTGTGTTTCTAGAATCCCCAGATTCTTCTTATCCCCACACTCCACACCCCCTCTCCCTTCCCATCCCCCACTTATCCTGGGCAAGAATATACTGCAATTCTAGTATATACAGTCAGTATAAAAAGTATTCACCCCCTTGGCATTTTTCAACTTTTAATTTATTACTTCATGGACACTTGTTATGGAGGCCACCAAGAGGCCTATGGCAACTCTGATGCAGTTTACATGGTAGAGATGGGAGAAACTGTCTATGGGATAACAATAGTCCAATTGCTTCACAAATCTGCACTTTATAGCAGGGTGGCAAAAAGAAAGCCATTGTTGAAGAAAACTTGCATGAAATCTCGCCTAGAGTTTGTCAGAAACCAAGTGGACGAAGATTTGATGGTCTGACAAAATAAAGATGTAACTTTTTGGCCTCAACGTTAGGCGCTATGTTTGGCACAAGCCTACATCCCAAGAACACTATCCCTACTGTGAAATATGGTGGTGGGAGCCTAATGCTATGGGGATGCTTTTCTGCTTCAGAGACTGGAAAACCTGTCAAAATAGAGTGCAAAATGGATTTAGCAAGATATAGACAAATCTTGGAGGAAAACCTGCTGTAGTCTGCAAGAGACCTGGGAGAAGATTTATATTCCAGCAGGACAATGACCCAAAACATATAGCAAAAGCCACATTGGAGTGGTTTAAAAACCAAAAAATCACTGTCCTGGAATGGCCCAGTCAAAGCCCAGACCTCATTCCCACTGAGAATCTGTAGAAAGATTTGAAAATTGCTGTTCACCAACAGTCCCCATCCAACCTTATGGAGTTTGAGCAATTTTATAAAGAAGAATGGGTGAAAATGGCAGTGTCCAGATGTGCAAAGCTGGTAGAGACCCAAATAGACTCACAGCTGTAATTGCAGCTTCTTTAGTCAAGGGGGCGAATACTTATGGAATCAAATCTTTTCTGGTTTTTATTTTAAAAAAATTAAGAAAATCTTGTTTTTTGTTGTTTTTTAGTTGATTTTGTGTTGATCAGTGGCAAGAACTCCCAATTAAATACATTTTGATTCCATGAGGTAAGAAAATAAAATGTGAAAAATGCTTTGAAGAATACTTTTTATACCCACTGTATACTGAAAAGGCACAGCATTTAACTGTTGTGGGGATCAGGCTAGCCCTCTCCCAGTATTGAGCAGCATTAGTGAGGTGTCTCCTGAAAGCGTTGCAGACGTCTAGCAACCGTTAAGCACCAGTTATTTACAGAGCTCGCTTATGGAGAAAAAGTCAGCAACACGTTTCTTTAGGGTCTGCGTTGGAGCCTACTGCTGTCCTGAAATGGTTCACCGCGACACTTTGTAACACTTTGTCAAACAGTCCTTCTGTTTCTTTGGAACAAAGCCAGTCGGGCATTGCAGAGTGGTTGTTGACGGGGGGATGTGCTATGCTGTAGGTAGCCACTGTCTCTGAGAAGTCACGGATCATGGAGCTCGAGAGGGAGCTGAACCAGCAGGCGAAGGAGATGGAGCACCTTCGGCTGGAGACCACACCAGGGTCAGAGGGCTCTTCCGCCCCTCTCATGGAGGAGCTGAGTGCCCTGAGAGCCCAGCTGGCAGCCCAGAGGGACAGGCTGGAGGGCAGCCATAGTGGACACGAGCGAGAGCTGGCCCTCCTGCAGGCCACCACCAACAAACTCTCCAGAGACAACGAGCTGCTCAGGGCCCGGCTGGAGAGCGCTGCGGCTGATCTGACCCAGGGGGAGCCGAAGGAGAGGCGGGAGGTGGAGGAGCTCAGGGCCCTCCTGCAGGAGGCGACAGAGGAGAGGGAAAGACTGAAGGAGACGTTCAGCAGCAGCATGGAGAGTGCAGAGGAGCAGCACCTGGTGGAGATGGAGGACGTGCTAGGGAAGTCACACGCCACCGAGCTGAAGGTAAAGGAGCAGGGGCAGGGGGAGGAGCAGGGGCAGGGGCAGGGGGAGGAGCAGGGGCAGGGGCAGGAAGGCCAGCAAGCTGCAGGGGTTTGGGAGGCCGGGGAACAGAGGGCTACCCTGCATGCAGGCCCAAGGTAACCAAGGTAACCATGCTGGAGGCAAAGCCCTGTCCCACTCCTAGGGTGGAAAGGTGGGTCCACTTGTCCAAACTACCCATTGTCATGCTCCCATTCAGTTTCTTTCCATTTTATATTTCTTCATAACCTGGCAGGTAATTTCTCATTTTTGGGTGATACATTTCCTTCTTTGGATCTACTGAATTTTATTGTAAATGTTGATCTTTTGTTTGTATTATTAGTTTTTCCACATTTTCCCATTCATGATTTCTTTTTTCCCTTCAACCCACCTTGTGGCTACATTGCACCATAGGTCAGTGAGTTGACCAAAGAGCTTGAGAGCAGGAATGAGAAGGTTATCTCCCTGCAGCAGAGCCTGGATTCTGCAGTGCAGAACAGGGTCTCCCTGGAGCAGCAGCTGGATAGCTTGGTAAGTTCGGAGGTGTTGGTCTACTGGAGGGGAAGGGGGTTCAATATTCCCATCCCACTCTTTTTATTATCTTCATTAATCTAACCCATTTGTGTTATAGCTTGGAGGGTAGGGTTGGTTTTACGGTCAGGTATATAGCTATTTGAATAATTACAGCAGTTGAGACTGCAGTCTAGGACCATTACCAGAGTATAAATGACCCTCCATGCAACAGAGTTGAACACCCAGCCTCAAATAATTCCTTCAGGTAAGTGCAAGAGTATCTGTTGGCAGAAATTATTTTTTCAAAACAATAATGCATGTATATGTGTGTGTGTGTATATATGTGTATATATGTGTGTGTGTGTGTGTGTGTGTGTGTGTGTGTGTGTGTGTGTGTATGTGTATGTATATGTGTGTGTGTGTGTGTATTTTCAATGTAATATAGTGCTGTACATATAAAATGAATCAGTTTTTGATGACTCATTTTCTTTCTTCAAGAACCTTTTTGCCACTAGAGGGATACCTCGTTCTGATTTTAGTGTTGCCTAAATCAGCCAGGCTGTGCTGAAACACTGGTTGAGCATGCTGGCTGCTTTCTGGTCCTAATAACTGATCCAGGATAATCCTGCCTCATCCCAACCCAAACCATCATGTGAAAAACATGGGTCCAGAGTCAGTGTTTGGGGAAGAGCGTATCTAGACCTGGTCAAGACCGTTAAGGCAAGGGAGCTATGAATTCCACTATCCAAAGCACTTTGTGACAGGCTTGTGATATCAATGAAAGACTGTTCCCATTAGGATTTGGAATCTGTACTCCAACCCCTGACAGTTTGGTAAAGAAGGGATGATAGGCGTACACCTTGTTCTGTTCTTGAATAAAATAATCATATTGGTTTTGTACATTCATTTATATAGAAGCAAATGTTTGAAGAAGACTCAGAAGAAAAGAAGAAGGCTGTGCAGACTATGCAAGGTAAATATGCTCAGTGAATCACAACCATTTTCTCCTGTTCAATATTTAATTCAGACTTGATACCTCATATCACATAAAACTCTCTCCATACTGCCATTTCTTTTATTTTTTAAAAATTTGTTTCTGATTTTATCCCATTTTCCCTTCTTTTCTTCTTACTGTTCACACATTTCACAAACGTACTACTTAGCGTGGTGGTGTAAACACTCACTCAGTGAACAGTGCATTTCTTGTTTTCTTTTCCTTTCATATATGATCATTTACCAACATTGTGGTGCAAATGAATCTACATTCTTTAAATTGACTTGATTAATGGCTATTCTACATTATCACCACCCAAAAATGTGTGACGCTAACCTCCCCGTTTAGATTTATTTGTCATGTTGCGTCCACTGTGGCCCATTTCCTTTGTATACTAAAAGTGCCAGCATTTCACTGAGGCCTCTGAACTGAGCCCCTCATCCCTCACCCCTTGCATTCAGAATATTGATAATGAGTTGGCAACAATCAGTTTGACCCACAGAAATGTATGTAGATTAGATGGGCCCACAGAGGCCCACATTTTGAAAGACAAATTTAAGCAAGTGATGCTTATGTCACACAAAACATCATTAGGTTAATAGTTTTAAAATTCATTTAAAAACTGGAGGAATCCAAGAAAACTACAAACAAGATATTACCAATGTACAAGAAAGCAGGCTACGCTAATCCTGGAAATGACAGTCCAGTTAGTTTAACGTGTATTTAATGGAACATATTGGCATGTTTTGTTAAGGACAAGTCTGAAGTTATTCCTGGAGAAAAATGGCAATATATGTGGTAGTCAATGTGGATTCAGCAGGGGGAGATCATGGTTAACAAAATTGTCTTTTGAAGAAGAAAAAGTAGGGCCTCCCGCGTGGTCCAGTGGTTACAACGTTCGACACTGGCCACGGAGACCGGGGTTTGATTCCACTTCGCCTTTGTCACTACCGGTCACAGGACTACAGCAGCGAACTCACATTACTAGGGGGGGATTGACATAAAATAGCGGGTCTAATTGGCTACTAAATTGGGAGAAAATGAGATAAAATCTGAAAAAAAAAAAAAGTAGGAAGCAGAAGAAAAAATATTTACACAGATTGAGTTTGACATTATTATTTATTTGAGTTTGACATTATTATTTATTTTTATAAAAAGTTGTTGTTTTATAAAAATATATTTTTAATTAAAGTTGAGGCAAGAGTAGACTATGGGGCATAACGTCTCTGTGCATCTTAAACAAGCATTTTAACATTTATACGTAACTGAAACAATTCAGGTTAAGTACCTTGCTCAAGGGTACAATGATGCTGCCCCACCTGGATTTTAATTTACAAACTGAGTTATAATCCCAGTTTGACTACTGTGCACTACCAACCCAGACATTACATCTCTCCTGAAGCAGTACATACAATTACTATAACTATTACTCAGTGAGTGCATACATTTTACAGTATATGTGGCCTCAATGGGGTCCCAATTTCTCTCTTCTGATTTCAGTGACACTCCAGAGGCTGCATGAAAAAGAGAAGCAATTCTTAACCCTGTCTACTGAAGCAGAGGATCTGAAAACTCAACTGGCAGGTTCGTTTTTGGTGTCCAGCATTGTAATAGCTTTAAAACTCAGGTCAAAGAGTCATTCTAGACAGAGTGTTAAGGCACTCTGTTGGGAAACTAAACATAAAATGTAATCACAATAAATATAAAATCTGACTGGGATGGTCACATACAGTGCCAGCACTAAGGGATGGACACCAGCATGTTGTATCCTTGCAACAGGTCTCGATAGTGTGTCTCATAATCTGCTGTACTGATTACCTGTGCTTTTGGGCTCAGTGCTCTGAATGTGTTCTGCGGAAACATGTGCCATATAAGGACAGGTCTGTATTTCTCACTGTTCACGTGGAATGCTTTCAGTTACAACATTTAGATCTGAATGATGTGACTTGCGTCTATGTAGTATATGTATTTCTTTTCTAGAACATGTAGATCATCACAGCATAATATAAGTGGTCTCTGCTGAGTGTATTCTTTGAGGAATCTGTGTGTGTCTGTGTGTGTGTGTGTGTGTGTGTGTGTAGGAATGGAGAGGAAGATGAAGGTGGCAGAGGAGAAGCAGGACCGGCTGGCTAAGGACAAGGCCAAGCTGGAGAGTGACATCGCAGACATGGTGAGGTCATCAGGGGACAACTCCGCCCAGCTCACCAAGATGAATGATGACCTTACTCACAAAGAGAGGTACACACAAACACACTCCAGTCTATATACTAACTTGTGTCTTTTCTTATGGTTCACCAGGGCGCATTCCATCGCCAATTTAATTTCAAACAGTATTAATTATTGTTCCAGTTTCATGAAGACCAGACCATGGGTCATTTATTGTTGCGATCTGACTGAAAGATGAATATGAGCTATATTGTTAGTGTAATGGCTAGGTTGAGGTGATTTGGAGAGTTATGCCCACCTCAGTCTCACTTTTCTATCCTCCAAACAAGTTTCATTTGAGCTAATTAGTTTACTATAAGCTGACACCAACCTTGCTAGGACCATGTGTAGCTGACTGTTAATACCAGCTAGCAAGTTAAGCAATGACAAGAGTAAGAAACAAGAGTACTCACCCATGGCTCCCCCTTCAGGAGACTGGAGGAACTTCAAATGCTGCTCTCGAAGGCTAAGGAGCAGGCAGTGTGCTCTGAGGAGGGATGGAGGAAAGATCAGGCACGGGCAGAAGAGGACTGGCAGGAGAGCAGGAGGAAACACCAGGCTGAACTGAAGGCCCTTCAGGAGAGGCTAGTCCAGATGGTGAGCAGGGGCCCCAAAGGATAGGATCAGGGACCTCATGGGGTCACACTGGCCAGAACAGGTCCCTGTACTGTCTGCATTGCTAAGCTGTGAAATGGCCATTCTGCTACCATGTGGTCTCAGTGAAGTGAAACTGCACACACACAAGCACAAGTTAATTCTGTTTCTTAAAAGTCTGTGGGATATAGGGACTGTAATCATTGTAATGGATTTCAGTTTGTTTCAGAAACAAAAATCAGTTTAGTGCAGTTCACAGCAGGACAGTGGAGTAAACATAGCCAAAAATGTTTATTTTTATTTTTATAAGTTTATTATTTTCTTTTAAACCTATTGTACTTCAGAGTACCTGAGATTTCTTATTGTATTTTGAGTAGTCTGATCAATCCTACTGATGAACAACAAATTACATTTTTGACATAGTTTTTGTTCTTTTTCAAAATAAAGTTTTAATAATTAGCAAGAGTTTTCTCTCAGAAATTGAGTAGAATGATGTACAGAATAACAAATACATTTTTCATTGTATTTTTGAATCCTGTGGAAGAATCAGTTTTGTACAGAAATACAGAATAATACTGTACATCACTATAATGAATGTGTGGAAAATCAGTTTTCTGAATACATAGCTCTCAACTGGAGAATATAATGTTGCAAAAATCTGATTAATGCCTGTTGTGTGGTGGATTCCCAAGTAAGCCCATGGCTTAGTCATGATGCAGAGCAATGTCCTTGAGGAACCCCCAATCTTGTGTGCAGGAGTGTCATGCAGCCAATTATTTAGAGGGGGCACCAAAAAGAAAGCTAGCTACTAGGTTAGGTAATGGTAGCTAGCTAGCTAAAGTCAGTGATGGTTTAGAATTCTCCAACTTATTTTATGAATACACAGTCATCTGATGTGAACACCACAGAAGACGATGAGCGCTAACCATAGAGTTTGGCACATTGCTCAGACCAGAGCAATTTTAGCCTACTCATTGTGTGCCCCCTCAGATACAAGTTACAACACAATTGTAATGTACAGTACCAGTCAAACGTTTGAGTACACCTTCCATCTGGACTACGGCTAAGCGGGCACTCCTTCATTCTTGAGCAAGATAACAACCCGAAACACACCTTGAAGTTGTGCAAGAACTCACAAACTCTTTGTAGGATGGCTTGGGTTGTTTAACATGTCTTCTGCATGCTTGTTTGCTTAGCTTTTCTTTTCAGTTTCATCCCCACTCACCATTGCTAACAACATTTGATTACTTGTTAGTTTCTGCAGATGGAATGGGTGGTATGTATACCCATGGGCTAATATACATGGGCCAATAGGCACAACTATAAGAAGCAGATCTGTGATTGAGGCTTTAATATTTCCTTTTCATTTCATTGGAATCTTGCATCATGTTTGACCTCAAAATATATTGAAGGAGCAGTAAGATCTATTCAGAAATCTTAAAAATAATTATCCATTTGTTCTCTGTAAAGTAGAAGGGTATATTTCAATTTGGATAAACCACTGTTGAGGGTCCAAGAATATTATTGGTTTATATTTTTACTTCCTTGGCAAGCATTGTTGTCATCAATAATTTACATAAGAACATAAGAATACATAATGACGAGAACTGGCCGTTCGGCCTATCTAGGCTCATCATGTCCTAATCTAAAGACTATCTAGTACTGCATCTAGTCTGGACTTGAAAAGCCCAAGCGTTTCTGCCTCTACTACCCGACCTGGCAAGCTGTTCCAGGCATTGACAACTCTCTGTGTAAAGAAAAACTTCCTAATATCTGTGCGGAATTTGCCTTTAACTCATTTCCACCTGTGGCCTCTTGTTCTGCTGACCCCACTTATCTTAAAAAATCTTTGGTATTTTACTTTGTTAATCCCTTTTAGGAATTTAAAAATCTCAATCAAATCCCCCCTAAGTCTCTGTTTGTTAAGTTTAAATAGATTGAGTGCCTTAAGTCTATCATCATAACTTTTACCTTTCATACCAGGTATCAGTTTAGTTGCCCTTCTTTGGACTTTTTCAAGAGCTTCTATATCTTTCTTGTAGTGCGGTGCCCAGAACTGCACACAGTATTCTAAGTGAGGTCTGACAAAGGCATTATATAACATTAATATAACCTCCTTTGATTTATACTCAATACTTTTTGCTATGTATCCCAGCATCCTGTTGGCTTTTTTCACTGCTGTAGCACACTGCTTTGATGCAGATAGGCTTTGATCAACTACAATTCCTAAGTCTTTTTCAAATTGAACACCTACTAACTTTTCTCCTCCCATAAAATACTCCTGTCTAATGTTTTTATTTCCCACATGCATAACTTTACATTTAGCAATATTGAATGTCATCTGTCATGTATCTGCCCATTTTTGGATTTTGTTTAAATCATCTTGGATTACTTTAGTCGATTCCAAACTGTTTGCCAAACCCCCAAGTTTAGTATCATCTGCAAATTTAACTATTTTGCTACTAACGTCCATATCAAGATAATTTATGTAAATAAGGAAGAGCAGAGGTCCCAGCACCGATCCCTGCGGGACACCACTGCCCACAGCACCAAGGTCAGATACGGCCTCACCTACTGTTACTCTTTGTATTCGCCCTTGCAGTCAATTATGAACCCACTCTGAAACTACTCCTGCAATTCCTACTGAATTCATTTTAGCAATGAGCCTCTCATGTGGTACCTTGTCAAATGCTTTCTGAAAGTCAAAATATATCATATCATAAGCCTGGTTCAGGTCAACACACTTTGTAGCCTCTTCGAAAAAGTCCAGGAGGTTTGTTAGGCATGACCTCCCTTTGAGAAACCATGTTGGCTCTCCCTTAAAATACTATTATTTTTCAAGAATGATTCCAACTTATCCCTAATAATACATTCCAGCATTTTACATGCGATGCAAGTTAAACTGACAGGCCTATAGTTCCCTGGGTTTTATGCACATTGTGTGAAGTACAAAGATGTTCTCAGGCTACCACATATTATTTTTTTATCCACTGCTTCTGAATTGGATTTAATGCCAGAAGCTAATCTAATAATAACCACAGATGTGAAGGAACTAGTTGGATTGTACATGACATTTGCACAAGATTGGGGCAATTACAGTATCATTTCCTTATGTAATGTTTATGTAATTGGGGGAAAAAACAGTAACAGCTAAATGACGTTGATAGCCCAACAGCTTTCATGAAATCACATTTTAAATGCCATTACAGTTTGACATTCATTCAAATAAAAACATGATTTGCAGTATGATACAAAAAAAAGTAGATACAAAAGATAGCTGAACTCTAATTAATCATTGTAACATTTGACCTACAAAATCTTTATAAAATGTTTTTAGGGTCTTAAAGAGTTTGTGGGATGCTGAGAAACCACCTGGCCATGGGTGTATAGATGAGATATTTGTTTGAATTCCTCTGCCCTCGTCTCCAGAATGCTTTTTGGGGATATGGTTGAGTGAATGCACCTTCTCTTTTTGGTTGCAGGCTTCTCTGTCTGCAGGGCCAACAGCCCAGGACTCTGCGCAGCGCGCACAGGAGAACAGCCGTCTGCTTCAGGAGAGGAGCGAGAACCAGGCCCTTCTGCAGGAGAGCAGGGCCGTCCAACAAGAGCTCCAGCTTCAGGTGAGGGGGCACGCTTTGGATACATTACTAGAGTCATGTAGTTGTTGATGACCCTTTCCATATTTAAATCCACAAAATCCTGCTTGTACCAGCCACATTAATGCTTGGCAGGCTTGTCGAGCTCTGAAACAATTACAAATTTCGAATTTTGAAAAACAGTGAGTTCAAAATCCCCAGCCTCTATCCCAAGCCTTTTGTCTTGCTCTGGCAATGTGAAATCTCTTTGTACCATCTTTGTGTGCTGTGCTGTTTTTCTCTTTTTTGTTTTTTCTTTGATTAAATAATTATTCCAAGTGCAGTATGTTGGTGTGATTCTTTTCCATATAATTTAAAAGTTGCTACTGTACCGTAATAAGCTTTTGGCTTGTGGCTTGACTAATCAGCTATGACTATATTGTGTGAATATAACTCATTGGGACTAGTCATGCAGTGAATTCACGCTTTTAAGAAAGTGTTTTAAAATGTTGACGAATACACTAATCATAATGACGATAAATGATGAGCAAAAGGGCTAATGTAAGCACATGCATGAACTTAAAAAGTAGCATGTTAATGCAGATTTATTTTTCTGTGTTATTATTTAAAATAATTATTAGGGGTTTGAGTAATTGTGATGCATATCTTTTTGGGAAATAAAATATTAAAATATTTTTCTCGGCAGAGCATTTTTGAGCATGCAATATAGCTCATTACCCGTATTGTTTATTTTATACAGCTTTCTTTACTCACCTTTATCAAGAGTGTGAATAGTTTTGGAGGGTACTGTATATACAGTGGGTATAATAAGTATTCACCGCTTTTGTTGTCTGTTTTTTATTTGTAATTAATTAAGAAAAAGCTTTAGTTGTGTTTTTATTTGACATAGATTACTTTGCATTGAACAGTGGATAGAAATCCCAATTAAATCCATTTTGAGTCCATGAAGTAAGAAAATAAAATGTGAATAATGTCAAAGGGGTGAATACTTATTATACCCACTGTATTTACAGGTAACTTGTTTCAGGCAACAGGCATTATTGTTTCCAAAATAAAGGAAACAATAACATAAAGTGTCTTAATTGAGTGTTGGGCCACTACGAGTCACCAGAACAGCTTCTGTTTGCCTTGGCATAAATTCTACAAGTGTCTGCAACTCTACTGGAAGGATGCAACACTATACTTCCATGAGAAATTCCATTATTTGCTGTTTTGTTGATGGTGGTGGAAAGCGCTGTTTCAGTCACCGCTCCAGTGTTGAATTGGGTTCTGGAGTCCTGTGTTCTTTGCAACACTTTGCACACAGACATGCCTTTTTAGGTGTACTGAGGGGTTTATGCACTGCAACCCAACCATAGTATCCCTCTATGTGAAGTTCTCAACTGACTGTTCTTGATGAAACTGCCTGCTCATGCCCTAGATTGATATTTGCAGTCAACTGATCCAGTGTTTCTTGTCTGTTTTGCCTTGCATCTCAAACTAATTACCAATTTGGTATTGCATTTAGCTGATGTGAGGTTTTTTGTGTTTTTTTGTGTTTTTTCAAATCCAAGAGCTGGGGAATATTTGATAACTAACTAGCTTTTGTTTAACTTTAAGCTTTTAGAGTTTGTGGTGTCCAACCGATTCCAGCCCTTGCAGGTAGAGGATCTGGCCCAGTCCTCTGTGAGTGGGAGGACTGATGAATCCCAGGGCACCCTGGTGGCCACACCACCCAGGAAAAGGGGGTTAATAGTAGTGGGGGACTCAATCATTAGAGATCATTAGAGACAGTCTGTTCGCAGGAAAAGGAGTCTCGAATGGCATGCTGCCTGCCTGGTACCCAGGTCGGAGACCTCCTGGAACATGTGGACAAGCTCCTGGCCAGAGCAGGGGTGGATCCAGTGGTCATGGTACATGTTGGAGCCAATGACATAGGTAAGGGTAGATGTGAGGTTCTGCAGGACAAATTTGCAGAATTGTGATCAAAGTTAAGGATCAGAACCTCAACGGTGGTCTTTTCTGGAATTCTGCCACTACCACATGCTAGTAATGGCAAGCAGAATTGTATATGGAGATTTCACACATGGCTAAAAACCTGGTGCAGGAAAGAGGACAGCTTTATGGGCACTGGGACTGGGGTGACCTGTACAAGTGGGACGGACTACATCTGAACCAGAGGAGTACAGCTGTATTGGGCCAGTGTATGCTTAGGGTAGTGGAGGAATATTTAAACTAGGGACTGGGGGGGCAGGGAGGGACATTAGTAGTAGGATGAGGATATCATTAATAAAGATTGTTTAGACCATAATGTGAATAGAGGTGGCTTGGCACAGTTGTGTGTGGAGGGGAAGGACAACATAAATGTGAGTGAGGCTCTGGAGTTCATGTGTTTAAATGCTAGAAGCATAAAAATATTTTTTTGGAACTGGAAGCTGTCATGTTGAGTGGGGGTTATCACATTGTTGGGATTATTGAAACATGGCTTGGCGCAGTGGATTGGATGAATATAATGTGGAGGGACACAAATTGTTTAGGAAGGATAAAACTAATAAAAGAGGAGGGCGAGTGAACTTTTATGGGAAAGATGATCTTAATGTGGAGGAAATCCAGGTATTAGCTCATTCAATCCTTGTGAGAACATCTGGATTAGACTATTGGGAGATCATGAGAAGGGCCTTAATATAGGAGTTTGCTATTGACCACCAGCCTCAGACAACAACATAAATACTATGCTCTATGGCAGTGGTTCTCAACCTTTTTTGTGCTCTGTACCACTAAAATATTTTCAACAATCCCCAAGTACCCCCTACCCATAATATATATATAGGCCTATATATACATATATAGGCCTATATATACCTATATATACATATATATATATATAGGCATATACCTCACGTGTAAGCAGCCAACACAGATATTTTGATTTTTAAAAAACATTTGATTAAGATTCACCATTAATAATTAATTAATTTTGATGGCCTTATATAGAATATTATTTCAACATTCATTATTCTTTTTTTTTTAATTTTAATTTTATTTATTTATTTTGCAAAATACAATTAATTTATATTTATTTTGAGGTTTCAAAAAACATTTCCAAGTACCCCCTGCAATTCCCCCACGTACCACTAGGGGTACGCGTACCCCCGGTTGAGAAACAATGCTCTATGGTAACATAAAACAAGCCTGTGCAGAAGGAGAGATATTAATAATGGGCAACATCAATTACTTCTCTATTAATTGGGAAGTAGTGTCAGGTCAGGGTAAATGTGAAGAGTAGTTTTTAGATGTGGTTAATCTAAAAGTTAATTTTGGTACAGTCTGTTACTCAGTTTACGAGAGGGAAATCACTACTGGATCTGGTTTTGTGTAATAATCCTGACAGAACAAGTGATCATAGTGCAGTTACTTGTGATATTTTTTTGACAAGTTAAGACAGCTTCCTCTAACTCTAGAATTTTTAACTTCAGACAAGCTGACTTAATAATAAAATGAGAGAGAATTTAAGTAATATAGATTGGGTAAAGCTTTAGATTGCAGAACCATGAATGAAAAATTTACTAAATTTAAAAGCGTTATTGTAGATTACAGATGTACAGTGTAAATGCATCCAAAAGTAAGGAAAAATACTAGTTCTAGATACTCTTTAGATTAGGACATGACTAGCCTAGATGGGCTGAACGGCCCATTCTCGTCATTATGTATTCTTATGTTCTTCATGCATGGCCATTACGGTCGAGGAGTATAAGCTTGCAGCCCTAGTTGATGTCTGTGGCTAATCCTCTTTCTGTCTCAGAGGGACAGGGTAATACGCATGCCTCCCTGTCCACTGTCCCCTGGCCCTAGCCTCTCCAGATGGTGGGCATGGTCATGCAAACGGATTAGAGACTAGACCAGAGAAAACAAAACGCAAGCACACATACAGTGTGCATAGACTATGCATAATGATTGAGGTCCCTCTAAAGTGTGTGTTTGTCCATGGCGACTCACTTGTGTTAGTCCTGGGGAGAGGTACAACAGGAGAAGATGTGTGGATTTGTTACACGCTGATGGTGACGTTGAATTGATTGAATTGAGTTTTCATAAAAAATGTTGCCATGTATTGAAATATGAATCACTGGAGAGGAATAGGTTTCAAAGCTATTAGAATCCATCCTTGACAGGACAGTGTTTGTGACTCTAAAAGGCTAAAACCGATGGTGTGTCTAGCGAAAGAAATCTGATTGTGAGATTATAGGATTATTAATACCATGAAAAGAAGAAACCCAGGGAGAAGTGAGCGCGAGTGGTAACTGAATGTCATGGTGCAGACGACCACTTGGATGATGTGCGGCTTGCTTCCCGTACACCCTCCCCCCCCTTCCATGACGTAACGCGCACCACATACCAGCTTGAACCGGTCTCCACGGCCCACAGCTGCTCTGTCTTCACGCCTCGCTGAGCAGCACATTGTTAGGGTTAACCCACGCGCACGTGTCCCACGCCACATCGACCCATCCCGGGATGGCTCACCCTGGCACTCGCCATGGCCCCAAATCATGGGGCACTCTCTCTAGCCGTGGCGGGACAGTTGGCTGCCATGTTGCTTCCCTCGGTCAGGACCTAGAGGTGGCTCTGGCAGCTAATAGCAGAGTGTGTGTGTGTGTGTGTGTGTGTGTGTGTGTGTGTGTGTGTGTGCGTGTGCGTGTGCGTGTGCGTGCGTGCGTGCGAGTGTGTGTGTGTGTGCGTGTGTGTGTGTGTGTGTGCCTGTGTGTGAGCCAAGGGAATTGTAACAGCACAGAGTGAAGGATGGAGGTGACGGGAGGACTAGTATCAGGGAATGAATGAAGCTGGGAGGAGGGGCGAGTGAGTGACAGTCGGCAGAGTGAAGGATGGGGAGGGGTGGAGAGGGGGCAGAGAGAGGAGGGAGGGGGAGGAGCCTGACAGCATCAGAAAGGGGCATTGCGTAATCCAGCACGGCATCACACCGATCGCTCTCCTCTCCGCGCACACACCCAGCACGCCGGTCTCTCAGCCCCGTTATTGACGGTGCGGGCACTCGGACATGGACGTAGCAGCCCTGCAGCAGAGCTACTCCAGCCTCTACGTCTCTCACTTCCAGGTAACGCTCGCACCGACCCTGTCCTGCAGCACGTCAGAAAACGTGAGGTCATGGATTTAATTGCATTACAACAGAGCACTGTAAGACAAGCATGCTCTCTTATACTTGGGTGAATCGGAAAGAGTGTTGAGTGGAGAGGTTCAGGTTGGCGGGAGCTATCTGCCGTGCTCCCGTTGTATGTGAAAGAATGAGGTTGTGGCCATGAATGTCACGGATTTAAGTTTAATACCACAGACCGACGTAAGATAAGGACACTGCTGGATGAATCAGAAAGAGTGTTTTTTTAGCCGGGGACGTGATTGGTGGGAATAATTGTCCACCCTGCTCCCGTCGTAAGGGTCTGTGCAGTGCCAGCAGCCGGCACTGCCACGGATCCCCAGCTGCAGAATGTCACGCGCTGGGAGAATAGCGGCAGGCTGCAGCCGGAGCGGACCATGCTGGCTCTGTTATGTAAACAAGCGTGGTCTGTCACAGAGCTCTCAATCTGTCACTCCCGTCACAGAGCGAGGGAAAGGGATCGCCTGTCGTGGTGAGGAAAACAACCTGGGCAAAAAGCAACGCAGCATCATTGCATGAACAGTGAGTGACTGCAAAATTGAGAGAAAAAGTATTTGTGTAAAAAGTACACGTGGACCAAAGTGCGATATCTTTGGAGATGAAATATCTTGGTTGACGACGAAAGATGGCTTCTGTGAAATTAATTATTGGCAGCGGTTATTTTTAGTCGTCCTTGGTGAGGGCTGTAATTAAGAGACTTAATTGTGGACATGGACTGTGAAAATCAAAGGATGCCTTACAGGCTGGAGCAGGGAAGAAACTTGCATTCCAGACAACTTAGAGATGCCCACTATATCCCCAGGGAAATAACACTACAGCACTACAGCAAATACGTGAATATTGTCAGCACGTTGAGTGAGCTCTGGTGTTCATCTGACCAATTGTGTCTGTTTACGTTATTCTCATCTTGGTTTTAAATTCTCGCTAATCTTCCCGTGACAAGCTGCCGGGGGCTTCATACCGCTCTCTCGCCGTTTCCTTTTGTGATTGGACGACATTTGCGTGGGGAAGACATCTGGACTTTAAACTTGATTGACTTGTGCAGTTGTAGGAATAGTTTTTCTGTTTGACTTGTTACTTTGCGTTGATGTACATTTGTCTTCCCATGCAATACTTATATTCACATATGGGTCACGTGCATTTGACCAAAGCCTGCATTCAAGTGTAAAATGAATAAGGTTATTATGAACTATTGTGGAAATGTTCCGATTAGTTCACATCTGGAGGATCTTCGCTGTTGTGGTAATGGCTGTACTGCATGTTACCTTGTGCGTATGGCTCACAAATGGAAACATCTCTGTGTCCCTGAAGGGGGATGCTAACGATTAACAGAACAATGAAACAAGTATTAAGATAAGTAGCGATCAAATGCAACTGAGAAAGCAGGAGGATTGTAAAGGGTGACAGGTACAGTACCAGTCAAAAGTTTGAGTACACCTGCTCGAAACTAGGCTTATCTCATAATTGACAATGTTTTACACCATATAAGTTTCTGTAAATACTTGAGAATTACAAAAAAAACAAATGTAACAATAAACAAAAATTTTATTGAAAATTCAATCTTGGATTCTTCAAAATAGCCACCCTTTGCCATGATAACAGCCTCAGAAACACGGGGCATTCAGTTAATAGGTTTCAGCAGGAAATCACCTGACATGTCTTCCCAGCTCTCCTGCAGCAATTCCCAGAGACACTTGTGGGTTGCTTTGCTCTGCCTCTTCTGTCCAGTTTGTCCCATACAAGTTGTATGGGATTGAGGTCTGGACACTGGGCAGGCCAGGTCATTAGTTTGAGTTGTCCTTCACATTCCTCCTTCACCAGATATGTCTTGCACAATTTCAAGGTGTTTTTTGGGTCGTTATCTTGCTGAAGAATGAAGGAGTGCCCTATTAGCCATAATCCGGATGGAAGGTGTACTCAAACATTTGACTGGTACTGTACGCTATTTAGTACTACTGCACTTGTGTATTCCTGACAGTAACACTGATGTTTTCTATTTCGTGAGGCGCTCTGGATGAAAGCGTCTGCCAAGTGCCAATAATGTCATGTAACGTAACGTAACGTAACGTAATGTAACGTAACATAGTGGTTTGATGCAGCTTGTAAACTCCCCTTCTCTCTGTTCTTGTTCTCCTCCCTCCAGCTTGATGCCCTGAAGCAGCAGAACTCAAAGTACCAGGAAGAGCTCAGCCTGTCCCAGGAGCAGCTCACCGCAGAGACCCAGCGGATGGGCAGTCTGTGCAGAGAGATGTGAGTTGCTGTCCCTCTCGCCCTCCCCTCACCCCCAGTGCGCAGTCAGGGCAGCGCGTGGACATTCTAACTGCAAAGGTGCTAGGCCAATGAAAAGACAAGGAAACTGATGATAAAGTCTGCACTGTTATGCAGCTCTTAATTTATTGTAAGGACAATGTTAAAACCCGATGATGATAGAGTCAAAACGTTGTTTTTTATAATGTTCAATATTGAAAACTGAATATGTGTGGGGGCTTTTAATGGGTTTGGACTGTCACGCTGAGCCAGGTGTTGTCACTGTGGGCGGCAGAGAGGAGGAGAACGGCCGGGCGGAAGTGTGTTTCGGAGCCGAGCCATGTCTCTGACTTTTACTTTGATAGCCCAACTGGGCTGTTAGTTAGGCAGCACACCAGAGCGGTTATAAGCAAGCCACCAAAAAGGTGTCTTAAACTAAGGATAAAATTAAGGATAAATACTAAGGATAAAATAAAACAAAAGAACATCAGACAATACACAAACTCAACGTGTCCCGGCAACAACCAGCAGCTGGGATGATTGGTAGCGAGCTGCTTGCAAGGGGCCTGTTTAGTTGGGGTGGGGGGTTTTTCTGCCTTTTCTGGAGTTGGACCGCTTGCTCCTGTTGGTCTGATCCTGCAGCTCTCCTGTGGGGGGTGTGGTTTACCGAAAGGTGCAGAAAGGACAGCCCATGAGACACAGGAGCAGCCCTTCCCATGCTGACCCTCTGTCGCTATGGACACGGGACGGTCCAGGCGCAGCCCTGCCCTGGGGCGTGAGCCTCTGCAGGACACGTCAAACCACTACTCTTCGTCTCGGTTGTCCTGGTTGTGCATTTGCATGGGGCTGTCGAGATAAGTTTTCTCTGGCCAAATTTGGCCTCTCGTATTCCCAGGCAGGAAGCACTGAGGTGCACACACACACACACACACACACACACACACACACACACACACACACACACACACACACACACACACACACACACACACACACACACACACACACACACACACACACACACACACACACACACACACACACACACACACACACACACACACACACAGTCAGTGAGCACCTCCACTCTGAATTCCATAGCCAGCCGGCCACAGCAGTGCTTAAGACCCACTGGCGTTCTTATGCCAGTAAACCCTTTCCCTTTGTCATCCCACTTGTTATTTCCTAGAACATGGTGGCGAAACTCACGCAGCTTAGCACTGCCCATTCAGAGGGTCCTCATGGTTTATGTATCTTTGTATTTACGTAAGTGTTCCTTTTCGCTCCGACGAGCTTTGGCGAGTCAGCCGGGAGACGAACGGTGACGCAAGCGTACCAAATGTTAAAGTGGGTCTCTCGACGGCACGCTCACGCCAACCAACGGCGCAGCAGCCATAGGGATCGCAGAACGCACGTGCCCAGCCGCACAGAAGGAGGCTGAGCCTGAGTGTGATCAGGGCGGAGGGGCGCCTGCGTCAGGGCCGTGGCACGGAGAGCGCGAGGGAGACAACGGGGGAAGGGATGTGCTTGTGTTCTCGGAAGCAGGCTGCTGGTCTTGTCCACTGTAGTTAAAGAGTAGCCCTCCTGAGAGTGAAGTTTTCACTTTTGGTTTGAGTGTTGAGAGGAGAAAAAAGGTATCTGGATAAGGGCGTCTCCTAAGCAAATTAATTCATGTAAAAATGCAGATTTTCTGTCTGTATTTGCGTATGCCTTGGAGCCTTCAGTCGCCCTGAACGGGATGCGCCGGTCCCTGACGTGCCAGCGCGCAGCGTCCCAGATGGTTTACGTAACGGCCTCTCCGCCCCGCTCGTCCAGCACAGCCGGCTGTTTGTTCTGTGTCTTTTGAATTTTTGACGAAGCTGAATTTAGACTGTGATGCCATGGCGACGAGGAGTTTCATCACTCTCTCTCTGGAATCAGTCAGCCGTGAGAATTGAGTCATGTGCATGGCATGTTTGGTTCACGCATAAAGCCGCAATTTTTTTTTTCTCCAGTGAGCTGAATGTTTTGCTATGCTTTTTGTCCACATAGATCTCTTTATTTGCCCTCCCATTACATCGTAGGTTGGTCCACAGTGGTAGGACTATGCATTTTTTAGACTTGGTGCCTCGCTTAAATGGAAAATAATGTCAGTTTTAATTGAATGACCTGTATTTTCTTACACAGTTTCAGTGCATTTGTTCCAGCAGGTCTGGGGAGGGTCTTGAGACACATGTTGAGATGCAGTGACAGGGGAAAGTGGGGGTCTGTTCTGCTGGACTGGAGCCTGGAGCCCTTCAATGCGATTTCCAAACTAGCGTGTCAAGACTTGAGTGGCGTGATCACAGAAGCAGATTAATGCTATTTGGCCTCTGCCTCAATCAACACAGCTGCTCACAGTAGCCTGGGGCATTTATCACAGATGAAGTGGATGACAGTGACAGTGACCCCATGCCCTCTGCAGACTGCATCCGTAACGCCTGACAGGGGAAATTCATCACGGCAATGATCATGTCTTTTAAATAGAGACAGCGTGAAATATCTTCACATCATTTAAGTCTCTGAATATCACATCAACATCTTCAGCTGATAATACTTGACACGCTCAATGTTTATTTTTATAATATTAACTTCCACAAATAAAGGAAAGGCTGAAAGCATGTAGTAACTTTCTACACTTGGTCAGCATACATATAGCACCAGTAGATTCTATCTTAAAGTTTTTGTTGCTATCTGTTTTTGTTTATTCATTTTCATTGTCATTGTCATAAGAATCACAGTCGTAGCAATGAATTGGTAGAAGAATGAATGGAGTAGTAAAAGTATGATCGGGCATAGTATGGGTTGTATGGGGGAATACATATTAACTGACACTTTCTACACTGTGGAGGATGCCCATTTTCATAAAAGAGCTGTGTGCTATAGCCAGTACACGCAAACTGATGACTAGTCCACATCATCCCAGAGCTGTGTGCTATAGCCGGTACACGCAAAGCGATGACCAGTCCACACCATCCCAGAGCTGTGTGCTATAGCCGGTACACACAAAGTGATGACCAGTCCACACCATCCCAGATGGAGCCCAGGACAGCGCTTTAACTGCACATTACTGAGTATGTTGGGCACTCTAAAAGACAGAGAGAAGTCAAAGTGGCATAACCATGTCAAACCCCTTACTCATCCGTCTGCCAGACCGGCCCTGGCCGTTAGCCCCAATAAGGGGTGGCATTTGGCTGTCCACTCCTGAGGGAGGGGGGAGGGTGGTCGGCACAAACTCGCTGTGAAGCACGTAAGGGTGTCTCCAGAAAGGGGTTGGTGAGTTCCGTCTCGAAGGAGGCCTATCATCGCAGAGTAGCTTGCCCCATAGAGACAGGCGGTGAGTTCATGGGGCAGGGTTAATCAAAATAAATAGAGGCTATAATTGGCTTCCAAATCACAAACAAAATGTATTAAAAAAAAAATTTAAACCTTACTCATGCTTATAACTGCACCAAAAATGAAACAACTGAGTTCTCACCATACGAGTTTATGCTCGGGAGACAGGCTAGACTGCCAATAGACAGCTTTTGGGTTACCAGTCAAAGACAGTTCATCCAAGTCCCATTCACAATATGTGAAGACTCTGAAGTCCCACCTGGGAGAAAGCTATCAGCTAGCTATTGAAAAGTCCAAGAAGGTAGCTGGTGAAAACAAGCACAGATTTGACAGTTAGTCATTCCTTTGTGTCCGGCCCCATTCCTTTATAGTTATAGTGGTATACTTCTACTCCTTCAAACGTAGAATACGGTGTTGTTACCCTACTAGTGGGTTACAAGAGCATTCGTTCACTGCCCAATGACTCACAATATAAAATAAGAAAAATACAATGTTAAAAAGAATGTTAAAAAGGGAAAAGCGATGGCCTTGTGTGTAAGGCGGCAGGGTGTTGTTCTGGGGCCTGGTGTTGTCGTTGTGTCGCAGGCTGCCGCTGGTGAAAGGGCCCTCTGTGGCACGGCGGGCCGGGAGGAGATTGGGCTCTTTGTTCCACGCGGCCCGCTGCTGTGTCACACCTTGCATGACCTCACAGGAGACCCTGTTCCCCCGTTTGGAGAAGCATTGTTTTCCAACGGGGCCAGGGTGTGGCGGTCACTGTCAGTTTGAAGGGTTTTTAATCTGTCTTCTCTCAGTGCTGATAGTCGCTTGGGAATTCAGATGTGCGCCGTTAGCGATCCCTAATAACATATAATTAACCCATTTAAAACGAGGTCCCAACCCCCAACCCCACCCCCGTTCACATCCACGGACCCAGCTCATTTCCCCCCCCTTTGTGCTGTTGTCATGGCAACATGATCCTCCCCTCTTCCCATGTGTCTCTCACCGTGACTCGAGCGTGTGCAAGTTTCACATGCGCTCACGTGCTATTGGCGACTGTTTATCTGTCATCCTCTACAGTGAGGAGCTAAAGCTGGCCACTACCCATAAGTCTCAGCGGCTGGCTGCCCTTCAGGAGGAGAATGGAAAGCTGGCCAAGGATCTGAGCCGCGGCGGCCTCGACCACCACAAGGTACCGAGGCTCCACAGCTTGTGCCCACTCCAAACCAAATTATAGGGTTCTAGGGCCTCCCACGTGGTCTAGTGGTTTCAACGTCCGACGCTGGCAACGGTGAGCGTGGTTTGATTCCCCGTCGCACCAGAGTTCTGGGGTGCCGGAGTTACAGTCGACAGCATGACGAGTGCCGTCTCAGAGGAGACGATGCTTCGCCTTTGTCACTGCCGGTCACAGGGCAACGGCAGCGAACTATGAGGGAGGGGATTGACTTAAGAGTAGCGGTAGTAATTGGCTATGGGAAGAAGAAAAAAACTGGATAAAATCAGAAAACTAATTTTTAGAATGATAGGGTTTTACCTGCAGTTAGTAGTGTTGAGATATCAAGCTTTAGGAAGTCCTGTATCATAGCTCCGTTTTGTATTGCGCCTCTGTTCATTTTTAAACTAGTCATTTCAGGCGTTTCATCTGTTGTGTAGCAAAAAGACATGACCACATACCGATGCCAATTCATTTTTGATAAAAATGTCAGATCCTTATTATTTTAACCCTTGATTTTAATGCAGTAAGTTTAAGAAAAAGACAAATTTAATTAATTATTACTGCATACCTCCTCGTTTCAACTATTGAACTATCAATCAAAAAAGAAACAGTGACATTTAACTGAATAAACAAATGATTTGCAAATATATTTGCAAATAAATACAATTATGTGATATATTTGGAAATATAGCTATTTTAAATGCAATTTTTAACCAAGCAACAGCCCCGCATATTTTTCATGGCTACCTAGCTAAACTTAAACCATGCACAACTAATAATAATAATAATAATAATAATAATAATAATACATTTTATTTATAATTTACTTTTCATTATAGGTAAATCCCAAAGTACTACAAAAGCATAAAACAACTTAAACTACGCTATAGTTGAAACACGTCACGTTACATTTTTGTTATGCTTGATTGGCAAGGTACTAAACAGCTACAACCATTTATTCACTGTTTTTCCTTTTCAAATAAGAAGTGGTTAATTTGAGATGACGGTAGCACGGTATGAACGATGTTGGCGAGCCGGACGTTTAAGGAGGCTGTGTTGGTGTGTTGTCTTTCAGCTTGAAAAGGAGTGCTTGACTCTGAATGAGCAGCTGCAGGATATGAAGAAGAGGTAAGGTGCATAGGGTCGTCATCTGGGGCGTCAGATTCTGGAAGGCCAAACACTCTCACCCTAGCATCAGTGTAATGTGTTTGTTATTGAATAGCCATATAATTTCCATGGAAATATAAAATATGTGGTCTCAAATGTAATTCTCTTCATGAGATGATTGTGTTCAGAAAACATTATTGCTTTTGGTTGATATTTTTACTGTGTGTTATCGGATGAAACTCATTTCAATTTTGTAAAACATTTTTATTAATTAATTTATTTTTGGTTTGACATATTCATTTCTTAAGATATTTGGAGGCCTTCTCTTGGATGACATATTTGCACATTAGGTGTGTAAATCGATGTATTTTAATCCAGAATATTTAGCAGATGACCCATTATAACCCTTAAATGGCTACCTTTCTTCTGCATGATGAAATGTGTGATAACACGTGCACACGTTTGCAGTAACTCATGTTGAATTAAGGGAAGAATATAATAATCTGCTACACGCTGTACAGAGACTGCAATAAGAAAAAAGGCTAATGTTTTTTGCAAACTGGAGTATAAAATCTGCATTGGCAATATGGAAGAAAGGGAATAATGGCCATACTGGTGAATAAATAATCATAGCCAAACTGGATTATTAATGCCCCTGAATATAAACACATTTACCCACAACTGCAATGTATGGCCTAAATGCAACAAATCCCAATTTATGGAAGACCTCTATATCATCAGGCATCAAAATGTAAGGGTTTAAGTAGAATTTTCATCAGTAGGCATAAGTGTAATAACTTAATATTGG
This sequence comes from Aldrovandia affinis, assembly GCA_029706075.1. Lineage (NCBI taxonomy): Eukaryota > Metazoa > Chordata > Actinopteri > Notacanthiformes > Halosauridae > Aldrovandia > Aldrovandia affinis. Next base: position 699,538 of record JAINUG010000127.1, on the reverse strand, counting down.
CCCAGAAAAAGGTAAAGTGATTTAGGTGTGGGAAAATGTACAGTAAAAGGTTCAAATACATTTCTGTACTTCCAGTATATCACATGTTCAAAGATATTCAATTATCTTCAAATGCAAAATCTATGATTATTTTGTAAGAACCATCAAAACGATGTACTTTATTCCCTGCGTGAAGGTCTTTCTAAATTAGACTTTATTTCTGCCTCTGACGTTGTTTGAGCCTTCTGTGAGAGCCAAACGCAGGGCCTTTATAAAGGGCAATAATCAAGAGGATGAAAATGATTGTAAAGCCAATTAGATTCCCATAGGGTTCAAAGGGATTGTGTTAGGGATAAGATCGTTCCTCAGTTATTTCTCTGTTGAGTCAATAACCTTCCCAGCTCCTTGATATTCTCTTGTCTGCTTCCCCGTGGTCCTTCATTAAGAGTTACTAATAGCTAATAGGATCCATCAGGACATGGCTTTGTGCTTCAGTCGGCTTGCAGCACCGACTCCTCTTTTCTGTGCAACCAGTTAATATCTCTTATAATCTCCATATGGCTTCTCTCACGCAATATGTAACTGAGAAGGGAATGAACCGGAGATAGGCTGGGATTGCGCAAACACTGCATCTTGATTCACACATCAGAACGATTTGAACTGAACTGAACAATTGGAATGCCAAAAACTTTTCCTGGGAAAGGTAGTTATTATCTATACACCGATATGATGTCGACCAAATGCTGTCTGAGGCTGCCACTTCTGTGGCTCTCTTATTTACAAAAATGGAGGGCAAGCTGGCAACCATGTCCTGACCAGTCCCCAAAGTCACATTAATATACTAAACTATGGTCCCATTATGCCGTTATATGATCAGACAGTGCAGAATGCTGTAGTGTTGAAGAACATTTAAAGTTTTCTTGTCTAGATTACTTTTGGGTCAGATTTTTGCCATGTTCTCTTGTGCTCAAGTTCAGTACAACAGAGGCATGGGGTTCGGTGGCTGCTTGTACTTGTCTCCAGGTAACCATTGGAGGCCGATGTACTTTCTCCCAGTACCCATAGAGGACTTTCCCAAAAGTGTCTTCAAAATGGCTGCCTGGGTGTTCCCCACGGTGGAGTTTGTGTCCTAAGGTGACATGTGTTCCCGCAGAGGGAGCACGTCTGAGAGGGAGTCGGATGAAGATAAAGCCTCCCTCCAGCAATCCTTCCAGAAAAGCAGCGCCTTGGTCTTGGAGAAGGACAGAGAGCTGGAGACACTGAGGAATGAGGTAATGGGCTCCTCCCTGGGGAGATTAGAGCAGAGTGGAGCACTCATCACTAGTAAGTAAGTAGAAGTAAATTCCTCATAGTTTGGTTTCCCATCCAGTTAGGGACTACTGAAGAAATCCCTGTCTGAGGGATGAGGATAGCAGGATGCTCAGGATCTTAATACTATGTACATAGAAGACTTCCCTATTATATTACTATGGCTTCCATATGTCGGCAAAATGGCAACTCTTAACGTGAATTTAGCAAGTGGCGGCATGCCCGAGCCACGTGCAGCTGTGGATCTCGGCAGGCAGACGGCCTCACGGTGTTGACTCCAGCGGCGTTTTCCATGTGCCCGTGCAGATCGCGGTGCTGCGTGGGGAGAACGCAGGGGCGAAGACGCTGCAGTCGGCGGTGCAGTCCCTGGAGGCAGACAAGGCCCAGCTGCAGGGCCGTGTGCAGAGCCTGGAGCAGAGGCTGGCAGGAGCCCAGGCCAGCGGCGGCAACAACAGCTCCACGGGTAAACTCGCCGCTCACTGAAATTACTGTGCCAAAATACAAAAAATGCTTGCTTAAGGTTATTACTAAAAGGTAATAATAATGACAAAGAAACACTTTTTTTATTTTTTTAAATTTATATCCGATTTTTCTCCCAATTTGGTGGCCAATTGTACCCTCTATTTCTTCAATTCATGTGTGTGTGTGTGCGTGCATGTGTGTGTGTGGTGTGTGTGTATGCATGTCTGTCCTCCTCAGGTGATGAAGCCCTGGACCAGCTCAGAGAGGAGAAGGAGTTTGCAGAGGGCCAGGTGAGTTCTCACTGCCCACACTGTCCCTCTCATTAGATACAGATATGGGGGGGCTGTCTCTGGTCTGCAGCCCCTGTCACTGGGATTAAGTCAAAACATACTGAACTGAGAGGGAAAAAGAATCAATTTAATTAAAATAAATATTAGTAGTATAATATGTTTTGGGGCTTTACTTTTTTATTTGCAAAAAGATGAGCAAAGACTTTGATTTCTTTCTAGACTAAATATAGCAACACATACTGAACTTACAATACCGACTTGAAGAATCAATTTAATTAAAATAAATATTAGTAATATAATAATCTTTTGGCAAAATTCTTTTTTTAGATTTTCTAATAAATTTAATATATCATTTAATATAATCATCTATAAATCAAACTATCCTCCCCCATTGATCATAAGCACACACACACACACAGACAATCAAACAAAGTTGAAAATATTGTCTGTGACGCTTTGGAACCAGCTTTCTGTTTCTCATCCATTTCAGAAAGTTTTATGTCCTAAATTCTAGTCAAGGAGTCCCAAATTCTAGTCATCGTCCAAAGATACATCCGTCACCCTGTGTGTAATGAGCTCAGATTCACCCACAGCTGTTTTTCTGGAATGCCATCCCAGCAGTAGAGAGGGCTCTAAGAAGCTGAAACTCGTGCCCTTACAGATCAGGACTTCATCTAAAAAGCATATACTCCTGCCTTATTTATCATCTTACTTATTTATTTGAACAGTCTTTTCATCTGCATTTTTATTTTGTCCCCAATTTTGGAAAACCCAGATGAATTTATAAGCTCGTCCCGTCCTGATTCAATGTCAAAACTCAGTTTTCTATTTAAAATGGTCTTAATTTTCGGAGGATAATACAGATATTTCTGGATGGATCCGTTGTATAAAAGCGATATGGAACAACAGTGCCTAAAAACACCCCCTAGCCGTGTCAATATTCGTGACATAACACAGGTTCTCATTCCATATCGCTTTAATGAGACGGCGACACCCTGTGGGGCCTAGCAGGGGAGGGCTGTGGGGCTTGTTAACTGCTTTCTTTGACTTGTTAAGTTGCAGTTTGCCTCTAATCTGACTTCCCGCACACAATGAAGGTGTTGGTTACAATGTGCCCTCCTGCTGGCTACTCCTTTCCCCAACCTGCCCCTCTGAATCAGATTGACTTCCTGAACTCTGTCATCGTGGATCTTCAGAGGAAGAACCAGGACCTGAAGGGCAAGCTGAAGAAGCTGGCAGAGGCGGCGTTCAACGGGAACACAGACGGCGAGCTGGACAACCACGGCAGGTGAGTACCTTCCCCCCCTGCAAGCCTTCATCCCTTCTGTCTCTATTGCCTTCGCTGTGGTGCATCTTACAGGGGGATCTTACTTCCCTGTCGCTCCTCTCCCTCTCCATTTCCTCCTCTCAGTCTGTCTAAGAAGAAGCCCACCCCGCGACTCTTCTGCGACATCTGCGACTGCTTCGACCTCCATGACACGGAGGACTGCCCCACCCAGACGCAGACGCCTGGATCCCCGCCACACACGGCCTACCACGGCAGCCGCGGCGACGAGCGGCCCTACTGCGACATCTGTGAAGCGTTCGGCCACTGGACCGAGTCCTGCAACGATGACCAGACCTTCTGAGGCCCGTCCTCCCGCCACCACACACACACACACACACCTCGCCTCAAACATTGCAACGCCCCGGCCGGCTTCAGCACCACTCTGTTTCCTGTTTGCGTGTGCGTATATGTCTATTCACTAGCAGACCCGCTCAAGCCCTCCCCTCCTCTAACAGGGCACCTTCTCCCAGTAACATTCCAGACAGTCCTGCTAGGCTGATCTCAGTCCTCTCTCTCTCAATCTCTGGCCACCTTCAGAAGTCAATATTTACAGATGGAGGAAAAAAAGAATTAAAAAAAAAACTGCATTGAGATTAATGAAATTGGCTTCACGTTTGTGTGACTGTCAAGAAAACAAGAACCAAACAGGCACTGAACAACAGCTGCAACCCCTAGTGGTAAATCAGCAACACTGCAGGAGCCAGTCTCGCAGCCAGCCAATGAGACGCTTCCTTTTTGTGGCTGCCGCTTCCAGTCAAAACCAAAAACGAAAATGTTAGTCCAACAATTTGGTTTTTCTTTGATTCTTTTATTTGTTGTGTCACAATGATTGATGAGAGCTTATAGTTAATTTTTATTCTGGTCCCTCAGACACACTTATTAGTATATTCAGAAGGGGAGAGCAGAGACGAGAGGTTGGTTATTAAGGGTGGGGCAATCGATCCTCGGAATAACCAGGACTGAGCCACAGGGAGACTGAAAACGGCCAAATGGTCACCAGGGAGGAGGCTAAACCAGCCCGTAATAACACACTGCACTGCACACTTTAAACTTCAAACGTCCTATTCCCTTTTGAAATATGTGGCTCCTTTTTTAACTGCCCCTCTACTTGTTTAAATAACCATTTATATATGATAAATATCAACGATAGTAAGTATAGCATCAAATTTTACACATTGCATATTGTTTTCTGTCCTCTTTTTGAATGTGGAGTATATGTACAAAAAAGGAAATGAAGGATATTGTTTGGATCATATTGTATCTCAGCATACCTGTAAAATAAATGTTTAAAGTAGACTTGTTTTACTGTAAATAGCTGTTGTATTTTACTCAGAGAAATTGTACTCATCTTGGCACAATATTAAATCTTGTTTATGTTGTTCCTCTTTCTGCACAGCAGGCTTGTTTATTTGGGGCGTTTGAGTTGGCAGGATTAAAGAACACAAAAGCAGTATTAACTCCAAGCACATTGTGGACCGTTTCTACTTTAATAACCAGTGCTAGTCTTTAATGGGCATTTGTCATTTTCAAATATATATATATATTTTTCATAATGCAGAATGTCATAATATATTTATACAAATCCACTTCTGTAACCTATGTGATTGCTTCTTTCTGTCTTAAAATGTCCTTGTCGCCAGGGAAGAGCTGCATTTCAACGGTGCAGGACTTTTTAGTCGATCTTGAAATTTCCAAAAGGGATGCCCCCTTTCAACTGTTGAAAATAAATAAAAGAGGAATAACACGTCAGCGTTTTGTCATGTCTTTCTGCTTTTGTCTGGGGTCACATCTGTATCTCAAGTGCAGTTATGGTAGAAGGTTGACGCCTACGTTTTTATCTAACTAGGTGCAGTATATGGAGTCTTTATTTTGCCATAGGACAGGGTATTATAACATGTACACCAGTGTTTTTGAAATATTTTTTGAAATAATATTTGTTTATGATTTTATCCCATTTTCTCCCAATTTGGTGGCCAGTTAGACCCGCTATTTTTATGTCAATCCCCCCCTAGTAATGTGAGTTCGCTGCCGTAATCCTGCGACCGGTAGTGACGAAGGCGACGTAACACCTCTTCCGACACGGCACTCGCCAAGCCGTCGACTGTAACCCGGTACTACAGGGCCACTCTTATGCGCAGCGAACGCCATGTCGGCTTCCCTCCCCCCTCCCTGGGGCGGACAGCCAATCACCGCCCCTGGCCAGAGCCGACTGAATTGAACCCCAGTCTCCGTGGCCAGCATCGGACGTTGTAACCACTGGGCCACACGGGAGGCCGTGTCAGTTCCATTTTAATTCAGTCATTTCAGAAAATGAATTGAAATTCAGTTCATTTAAGTGTAAAATCCTCATTTAATATGATTATTTTTCAATTAATTTCCTGAATTGATTTAATTAAAATGGAATTGACCTCAACCCTGATGTAGCCTCCACTGTCCACAGTTGAGTGGCTTGAGACCCGTCACAAAGTTTGGTAAAGCTAAACCCATAAACTTAATCAAAGTCAGTCATCTTACTATTGTGAATATCACCCAACACTTGTTCTGAGAGGTCTACGTTAGAGAATGTCTGGGACCCCATTACAGTGTCCCTAGTGCATTCATAAATTTAGCGTTTCAGAGGTCTTTGATCTAGTTATGAGTTTTGATGATCAAACCTATTCTTGGTTTAATGTAGACTTCCACAAAATCCACATATGCCAATGTTACACGAATTAGGCTTTAAAAAAGCAACTATAAGCAACTATCCAGTGGTTACAACATTCAGTGCTGGCTACGGCGACCAGGGTTTGATCCCACCGGCCGCGCCAGAGTCGGCCCTGACCGGGAGTGCCACCGGGGGCAGCAATTGGCTGTCCGCCCCAGGCAGGGGGCAGGGAAGCCGACAGGACATGTGAAGTAGCTCTGTAGTACCGGGTTATGGTCGACGGCCTGGCAAGTGCCGTCTCGGAGGAGACGATACTTCGCCTTCATCACTACCAGTCACAGGGCTACGGCAGCGAACTCACATTATGAGGGGGGGATCGATTTGAAAATAGCGGTGTGTAATTGGCTACCAAACTGGGAGAAAATGGGATAAAATCAGAAACAATTATTTTTTTTTAAAGCAACTATTGGCATTGCTGTAATGCACATTGATGTTAAAGAAGAGCTAACATGCAGTTAGTGTATTTTATTTTTTTATTTTACATGGTGATGAAGTGGTAATCTTTCCAGTCACTGAAGCAGAGAAGCATCCCCATAGCATTAGGCTCCTGCCACCATGTTCCAGGGTAGGGATAATGTTCTTGGGATGAGGTGCAGTATTGGGCTTGCGCCAAACAGAGGCTAACATTGAGGCAAACAAGTTCTTTTGGTGCTTTTGAAGAACCTTTTCTCTGATTTGCTTTGAATGTTCTTTGGTCTTCATGATGAATCTTTTGTTTGGAAATGCTGTGGGACATCTCACAGACAGTGTATTTAATTTGAAATCAAATCAAATTAGGTGACCTCTGAAAACAATTGATTGCATGTATTTTTTGTATTTAGTATTTGTGAACAGTAGCAAGACATCCCAATTAAATACATTTTTATTCCATATTGTAACAAAATATGTGTAAAAATTCCAAGGGGGTGAATACCTTTTATACCAGCTGTAAATATTTAATAATTACAATGATAACAAGACTACCAAAGACATGTAAACCAAATAAGGTTTATTTTATTGGAATATATATGTATATATATATATATATATATATGTGTGTGTGTATATATTGGAATTATATAAAATAAGTAATTTATGAAATATATAAATATAAATAAAATATTCCCCCAGACCCTAGTTTGACAACCCCTTTCATAGAGTTAAACAAAGTTCTCCATGATCACTAAAAACTCTTCCTTGTTAAGATACCAGAGCCATACATGAGCACATCATACATGCATCGTACAGCTTTGGAGTTACTCTAATCAGATCTTTTTCAGAGCAATTGGATAAGCGCAAAGAAAAGGCAGAGCCTTTGCATGAGGAATCTCCATGAATTAATTGCATTTTATTTGTATTTTTTTCTTAATTGGACATAACATTTAAGTACCATGCTTTCAGACAACTTCTGATACCAGATCTTAGTTGATGACTAGAGCACAAGGCAATTTATTCCACAATATTGACGTTAAAACGCCATTCCTGCAAGGCTCATTTCCTCAATTAATCCACTCATTATTTTCCTACATTCTTATATACCTTTTTTTGCCTTTATCTGTCAGGAAATGTCAATATTACTCTCCTTCTCAGTGTTACTCATTATTCAAAAGTCCAACTTTTGGGGCCTCCCGGTAAAGGCATCCAACCGGAATGCATGTTGCCCACTGTGGCTGGAGTTGAATTCCCTCTGGCCAGGAGTGCTGCTAGGGGGCGGTGGGAGAAATTGAGAAAAAAAAAAAAAGTCCCTCTTTTGAACATAATTATGAGCAAAACTGTTGTAAATCCTGTTGTCAACCACCCAATCAACAAATAACGAACTACTGTCAGCATAATGGTTTGCACCTCAGGTAAGAATGCTCATCATCCCACAGCAAATATTTTTACATTGTAACTAGCAACGTGACATTGGCAATACGAAATGCACAAAATATGGAAATGCAGTGAGGGCCTGTTAACTACTGTATTTGGCGCACTACCTGTGCATTTAAAAATACCTTTAAGACATATGTAAGATCCAAGCTAAACTACACTTCCTATACTTTTCAGTCATTAAAATGAAATCAAGAACATGGGAGTTATTTCTGGCTGTATGTATCCTCTGGGCTCTCCAAGGTTCTAGGATCCAGTATGGGGAACTGTGTCTGGTGCCATTGAAGATTTTACGAGTTGTGTGAATTGTGAGTGAATTTGGTTTTTGCCAACCATTATCTCGCACTTAAAACATTGTTTTTTTGGTTTAATTATATTGTTTTTCCATGACCGCTAATTTAAATATTGATGAATTGACAGGGGTGTGTTTGTATAGTCAGCTGATATTCTTTGACAAAAATAATCTTTTTTGGTTTAAATAGTAGTGGCACTGAAGATAGCATTAGAAACAAAAACATGTCAGCCACAAAAGGAAAAAATAAAAGATTCCTTGTGATTTAATAACATAACTAATTTTATTACAAAATAAACTGAAAATTTCTACAAGTGGTACATGGAGTGCAGGCATCCATGTACCTTTTTGCATATGTCACCTCTTGCAACCTAATTTGCATGCATCTCCGCTTAGATCTTAATTTGCCTGCTTCATCGCTTATAAATGAAAGTAACATGCGCATTTGATATTACGCTATTTTGTAAACATAAAAGTATTTGACAATGCAAAAAAATTGCATCAGTCAAACAACCTACTTGTTGCTATTGAGAAGGGAAAACGTTTATCAAAGAGGCGTATTACTTAGTGAAGAGGGGTTTCTTTGAGCCAAGGCAATGTTGATGAAGTTAGAGGTTGCATTTGTCATGCAATCAACTAGTAATATGATGTGACAAAAAATGTATGTGATGTGTTCATGTCAATATAGGCATCTATTAAATTATTAAATGGCTTGCCATATTGTGATCGGGTTCCATCTCCCCTGGTCACTATTGGTTTTGTCTTTCAACACCTGTTTTATTTATACATGCTAGTGGCTTTGATTTTTCATGGCAGGCTTTTTTTGGTTACTCTCCCTCATCCCACACTGCACTGTTCACCCTTCTTCCATAAGGCCATATGAAAGACGAGATCAGTGGTATCATTTTCAGGCAACATGTGAACCTGACAACAGATTACCAACCGGTGGAAGAAAGAAAAAAAATTGTATTCCGCCAACTGAACTACTATCAGTGTGTGCATTTCAGCTGCCCGGCAATGCATTATACTCAGCCAACTTCCCTGGAACCTTTGAATCTTTGAATCCTATATGACCTCAAAGTGAACAAATGATGCTAACATCAATGACATGTGAAGATTGTTTAGCTATGAGATGAGTAGGCTCATCACAGCCAATCTTTTGCCTACAAAAAGTCTAGAAATTACAGTATGAAGATTTTTTTATTTGACAAAATACTAAGCAAAATAGTTCCATGACATTAAGCTCATTAACAGCACAGTTCTTCTATAGAAGAACAAAATGAAACAATGCAGGAACACTAGCTTCTTTTAACAAACAGGCAAAAAGACTGGGACTTGGACTCAATCAACATTTGTCATTAACGTTGACATACAAACAAATAAAAGTTTTCATCTTCACAACTCCCCACGCTGTGTTTGTCAAGGAACAAAGTAACACTTCTACTTACAATTTAAGTCAAAGTTAAGGATAAATAATGACAACATCCAGGCCTGGATGTTCAGCATATACAACTCTACTGCTCTTTGCAGATTTCACAGAAAATCTCTTCATTACAAAAAAACCCCATTCCAGACCCTTGTTCCCTACTTGTCATTGCAAGTAAAAATTGCAGTATATGCAGTTTTAGACGTCACACACTGTGGTGTGCTGTCAATCCCATCTGGATTATTTGCTGGTTGAAAAGTAAAGAATTGTTACTTGAAGAGCTAATTGAGACACTAGTGCCTCTGCTTTGTGTTCAGTGTCCGTTTTATCATAAACCCTTAAAACAAACAAAGTTCAGCTCGCCACACAGGCTGTTAAGTAGATTTTTTCATACCAGATATTATACATTCCACTAAAAATTTCAATAGAAAAGATGCTAAGATTTGATTAAATGCACCATGTGCATGCTTCATAGGTAAAGTGCTAAACATTGCTGTAAACTCATGGTGTACACACATCAAATAAAGACTTAAGCTTTATTTTAATAATGTCAAAAAGAAAAAGAAAATAAACCAACAAAATCACAAAGCCCTGCACAGCTCTGAAATATATTCTATTAATAATTCGATTTCACTATAAAGAAAATTGCAGAATGATGCAAAATAATTATATAACAATGTATCCACTGAAATGCCCCCACATTTTATACTTTTTCGTAGATAGAATTCACTCACAGTCAGAATATATACTGAGTTTGCAGTGAGTGCAAACAAGAAAAAAATTTGAACACATTTTATTCACATTCTAAAATTAGAATGCTTGTTTTGTAACATTGTCAACAGCAACCACAGCTTAAAAGGCACTGAAGGTGCTTAAATGGATAAAAACAACCCTGGAAAAGAGTATGGTTGGACAAAATAAGTGTTTAAAATGCAGAATTGTGAAGGTCATAGGTCCTAACCTTGTTTTTTTAAACTAAGCAGCTTCCCTGGGGTTAATTTCTTTTAACAAGCCTCCCTTTCCAGAGTACCTTTAATTTATATGCAGTATCAAATATATGTTAAATGGTAACTGCGAGGTAAACTAAATGTTTCCACTGCTGCAATATGTCTGAGGCTAAAATATATGTGCAAAACATCGCAAGATGGATTGTAATGCTGTCTTTCAAACCTTCTTGTAAAAATCCTGGCCTTTCTTGTAAACGTTGTGAATATTCATCGTTGTGAATATTCTACCAACACACATAGGCCTTCCCAAACCCGAATCCCTGAATTACAGGCACCAGAGCGGGCTTTATCCCTTTTGCATGTTTCCCAGTAATCCGAGAATGAGGTAAGAAAAATAAACAATACATAGTAGGGACATAACAATTTTGTACATACATTGAGTTACATACATACAGTGGGTATAAAAAGCATTTACTCCCTTTGGCATTTTTCACATTTTATTTTCTTACTTCATGGAATCAAAATGGTTTTAATTGGGATTTCTTGCCACTGATCAACACAAAATACTCTATAATATGATTTCATGAGTTTTCTACAACAATGACTTTCATTTTGCCACCCTGCCATAAAGTGCAGATTTGTGAAGCACCTGGGCTGATTGCGGCCTTAAAAGGGGTGAATACTTATGGAATCAATTATTGTTGTTTTTTTATTTGACATTATAAAATAGTTTGTGTTGATCATTGGCAAGAAATCCCAATTAAATCCATTTTGATTCCATGAAGTAAGAAAATAAAATGTGAAAAATGCCAAAGGGGGTGAATACGTTTTATACCCACTGTAAGTCAAGCATTGAAATCTGCAGACTTCAGGGGGAAAAGGCAAGAATTCTGCAGTGCACCTACAGTTTGGATTCCTGACGGATGCAGTGAGAAGTCCCGGTAACAGCATGGGTGTTTCACAGTCCCTGATGAGGTGTTCCACTCCCAAGACTTGTGTCTTTGTGCTTATGAATGTTTAAAAATGACAGAAGAGGTAGTGATATGACTTAATTCCCTTTGTGATCCCTTTAGAATGTTATATTTGTGTTTTTTTAAAACAATTAAACCAAAAAAAGACAATTAAAGTACTGAAAACAGTCATTCTTAAATACATTTTTTGACCAGGTCACGGCCCTTTTCTTGAAGGACGTCTGTAACGATGTGCAGATGAGCCCTCTCCTGCTGCAAGCCAGAACCCCCGTAAAGCAAGGGATTGGCCAAGACTCAGAGCACCATGCAAAGTGTAAACAATGCCCTCTGTGGCTCTGGAGGCATAGTGCAAAAGTAGCTCAGAAAGAGGAGGAAAGCAAGGCATGTACTTGCAGGCCATGAGGGGTGAAAGGCCATGACCTGTAAGTACAGAGAGATTAAGACCGCTCCCTCCTCCCACCACGTCTTATCGCCCTCCTTTGTTCTTGTCTGGGCTAGGACTCGCCCGTGTGCTTGTGGATTTCTGCTACGGCCCGACGTGCCTCCTCCGGCAGCAGGGTTGGGTCGGTCAGGATGGAAGTGGTGGTGCTGAGCTGCCGGAATGTATCCAACACCACTAGGAAGAATCAAACAAGACAAACATTGTTACCTGAGGGCTGACCGACACTGTGGGTAAAAGGAAGATTTCACCTTTTAAATGAAGCCCCCCCGCATTCAGCATGTGAGCATGTGAGTATGTGTCCATACTTGAGGGAGAGTATGTGAGTACGTGACCATTCATACAGTAAGCTAATTATAAATACACACAACTTTACAATTTGTTTACAGTCTGAATGGTAAAGTCCACTACAATGGATTCCATGGATTCAAGTCTGGCATGAGGCTAAGTAACATGACGTCAAACATTCAAACCACCTGCGAGCCCTTGATATAGGTCTGAATATCCCTTCTGCAGATCAACCACAACGTGACTCTTTTGCGTCAGGGGAAAAAAATGACATTGACAAGGCGTTAGAATTAGGCAAGTATTTTGTGGCCAAACTGCTTCTTCAGTCTCTACCCTTTAACATTTACCTCAACTGAGGTAAACAAAATTCCCACTGGAACCACATATACTGAAAAATGTATGCATTTATTACTGTAAGTCGCTTTGGATAAAAGCATCTGCTAAATGGCGTATATTATTATACCCTACAGTCATCACCCCTTGGAAAACAGGTAAATCTGTAAATACCTCATTGGCTATCACCATGTTCACCTCTCTGTCAGTGACCCATAAACATTCCCATAAACACACAAAACACACAAGCAAAGTTGCTAGTCACCTCAAGATACATGACTGCCTAATGTCAGGGTAACGTTTTGTATGCTGCAAGACACAGTACAAAGAGCTTGCATCTGTAATGACAATGCTGCACAGCCTCATAAAAGGCTCCAGGGACAATGACAGTCATGGATGAGTTAAAGCCCAGTTCAGATTTAAGACTAAACATTCCACATCCAAATAACGGTTAACAAATTAAATGTCTGTTTCCATAACAACAAGAGCAGATCCAACTCTGAACTCAAGACTTGACATTTTGAATCTCGGAGACTACAGCAGCATACATTCTAAAACTTGTTCACATCAGACCTGGCTCGAATAATAATTTCATAACATAAATAAATGAGATAAATACTTTAACTAACTTTTAGGCACCAGTAAAATTAACAGCTCATTAACACAGCCATAAACATCTCATTAATACAACCATAACTAGCTCATTAGCACAACCATAACCAGCTCCAGTACTGGAGGTGTGGTTCCCTGGGTTTGGACACTCACTGGGCCTCAGGGCCGGCAGGGCACAGTGATGATCCAGCCACCGCAGCGTGGTCTGTCGCAGCTCCTCCACGCTGGCAGTGGACACCGCGCTGTTGAAAGACTCAAACAGCGGTTTGATGATGATGCTGAACTGTGGAGGCGAGGGTCAAGGCTGAATCTGACTTGCTGATGGGTGCATCCAGTGTGAAGCAAAGCAATGGGTATAAGCCCAGGTGGGCTAAAATATTGTAAATAATGTATTGTATATGTTATAAGTTGCTCTGGATACGAGTGTCTGTGAGATTTACATACATGTAAATATATTGATTGCAAAGGCAAGGAGTTTGTTGTGAGGAATACTGAACCTTGGCCTTTCACACTTTCTTCTGGCTTTGGTTATGAAATCTGTAGTACTGGTGGGTAAACTTCACTTTCAATTCACTTCCAGTTTCACTGTTGAACTTTCGTTAAAACTGTCAGCATAAAATGCTAAACTATAAAACTCCCAGCACATGGCAAAAAATATTGCTTATTTATATTTGTCCTAAGTTCTACAGTTTCTGGCGTGATTGCTAGATTCTCAAATTATAAAGATACGATCCAGAACTTCCAGTTCTGAAGAGTTCTGTTCCTCACGTAGTCGTTGAAATTGTCCCACATGTAATCAAAGCGAGGTTGTGTTACAGGGACTCCTGTGGCAGGCAGCTTCTGATGACAAGAGCTGGGAAGAGCGGAATGATAACATCACATACACACACCACATCTCACACGCACAATGACAAAAACATCTCATAACCCCAGGCAAATGTACGACCCACTTCATAATAAAGTAGTTGGGATGTAGTCTACAGCAGATTTTGTAATACATAAAATTTCTGGGGAAAGTGTGGTTTAAAAATATAAAAAAAATATACAACATTCATTGCTCCCAGGTTTATTCAGCAAAGTTGAAAACAAAGATCACTAACATTTTGCTAGAGCAATTTGTTTGGAGCAATACTAAGGGATTTAAAAATACTCACAAACACTTTACACATCCAAAACAGTACAAGATACTAGATTCAACATACTGTGTTTGATAGTTGCAAAAACACCAACAAAATCATATTAAATGTAGGACACTAATACTCTACTGCTACAACAACTAATATTAATAAATAATAATAATCACAATCATAAAAATGATACCAAGCCCTCAAACAGTTTCATTCATCATCCAAACAATGGATGGAAAAACAATGCACACTTGTTCAGCACTTGCTATGTTACCAATAAAAACGACCTTTTTCCATTCAACCATTTGGTATCGCTCACTGACTACACTATTGCACTTCTGAAACCTCCTTAGAGAGCATTACAAGAGAACAGGCACTGAATGATGACATCATACACACATCTCATATGAGAGCATGCGTGTACTTACCTGATGGAGGCGTTGAGCTCCTCAATCTCCTCACGGAGACACCGGACCTCCTCCTGTATCTGCTGCCTCTCCTGCTGGAGCTTGCTGATGTACTCAACGGTCTTCTGAAGAGTGGCTGCGTTACTTCAACCTGAGCTCCGGTTACTAACCTGAACACAACCGTACAGAGCTCTGGTTACTAACCTGCTTCAACACAACAAAAACCAACCTGCGTCTGTGTGTCTCAATTCCTATAGACAGTTATCTATCTAAGCAACAGTTGTGGCACCACAGTACTTCTAGTTTTGCAGTTGTTTTTAGCTGGCTAGCTAACCACCATATATAAGTTAGGAGGAGTGGGCAATTCCAGTCCTGGAAGGCTGGTGTGTATGCAGGTTTTTGTTTCCACCAGTTGCCATGGCTCAATTAGCGAAATTAGCTGTATACACCAACATGGGTTCACTCATGGCCCACGGTCAAATGTTTCATGTAAGGACACAAGAACAGTCTTCAGCTGGCATTCATAAGCTTATAAATAAATATAGCTAAAATGTACATAATTAAGGGCAGAAGTTGGCATGAAATCCATAAACTGATACGGCCCTCTTTGCCCACCCCTTATATATGGCCATATAGCTGCCCCTTTTAAAATAAATGACAAAAAGTATGTTATGTAGGGTTGTGTTGTTGCGTGGTGGGATGTGCGAGGAGGACAGGAACAAATGGGTCAGTGGCTAGTCCAGTTGCTAGACTAGTTACAGCTAACTACCTATGCTCATCTTGGCTTGGCTTTGTTAACATGACTAATGGAAATGGCTTTCTCTCCATTCATTTGGCCACACTCACATAGCTAGTTAATATGGAGTAGAGTTAAATCACCCATATTTGCTATCTATCAGGGAACGTTAGCTACATTAGCTATTTCAACCAAACAGCTTGCCAAATTAAAGCTTGGACTTGTAAAGCTGTGTTCCTTCTTCATTCGTTAGCCATTTGATTTACCCTCATCTAGCTAGCTGCAGTGTGAGTGCAGTGTCCACTCTTGATCTGTCCAGGTTTCACTGCTTCTACAATCCAAGAGGAATACTGTCTGACTGGCCCCGATCTCTCCAAACAGTATTCCGCCTGGATTGTAGCAGCGAAAAATGGGGATGAAGAGCGGACACTGCACTTACATGGCAGGATAAGTAGCAGGATACGTAATGTTAGCTAAATAGCTAGCTAGATAAGGATTACAATTATTTCCACTTTGCCAGAGTGGAAATAAGTGTAGGCATCCAAACTACGATAGCTGAGTAACGTTAGCGGAGTTCTCTGGTAGGTCTGTCAAATTCTGAGAAATTACGCTGGATCTCAAAGATATATCAAATGAGTCTGGTAAACTAAGAGAAATGATGTTTAGTTCCCCATGTGCCTTTGCTTCTCATTTGGCAGGCCATGAAAATATTGACTACAGATTTTGCTAGCTAGCTAAGTAAATTGCAAACAGGCTAGCTAACATCTTCTGTTTACAGAATTTACAGTTTGTTATTGTCGTCAGTTTGAATCCGTCTATTTAGGTTATACTCATGAACTTCTCACACACTTCTCTGTGCAGTTTCTGTCACTGTCTGTCACATATGCACACTCTTGATATTCATTAGTGAAATTTCAAATGCTTTTCTACTGTATTTCAGTTTGTAATGAATCATTATATTTTAAATGTACATTTTAGGTGACAAAAATTGCAACGTGAAACAATTAAGTAGTAGATCTAAAGTGAATTACAGCCATGGTCATAGAAAAAAAGGATGAAAATATGTGGCATGTCTTCCTACTGGTTTTGAGCAGGACTTGGTCTTCAAAGTGGGCACCAGGCCGCACAGTGTCCTAAACCCGACGTTGATGCTGAAGCGCCTCTTTTGCTCGGCGGAGATGTGACTAGGACGACAGCCCTGCAAGAGATGAATAAACAGCAAAACCCCACATGTTTCACTTTCCCTTCTTTACAGCACTGCAAACACTCCAAGAAAAGAAAGGGAGAGAAAGAAAGAGAACTAACGACACTGCCAGCCCTTTAGCTCATTAATTTACAGAATGTCTTTTGATATGAGCATCTTTCCAGATGCAAGACAAAAATATCATCATAATATAAAGGCTATTAATCAACTGGCTAGGAGGCAAAACCTGCAGTGACGTCATTTGGGGGATGAGTTTGAGCATCCCTAC
This sequence comes from Aldrovandia affinis, assembly GCA_029706075.1. Taxonomy (NCBI): domain Eukaryota; kingdom Metazoa; phylum Chordata; class Actinopteri; order Notacanthiformes; family Halosauridae; genus Aldrovandia; species Aldrovandia affinis. The sequence continues at coordinate 682,570 of JAINUG010000127.1, read as the reverse complement.
TTGTGTGATGTCGGCAGGCGCGATGACTATGTTGCTAGGGGGTGCGGCTTCTGCTTGTAGAGGACTGGGGGCGATGATGACGGCACTGCCCTGGGCAGGGAAGGGGCCTGGAGAACACAAGGGCATTCTGTCAGTGGGGGCCGTCACGCTGTACAGCGTACACCATATGCCACAGAACATAACTCACTGTCCCTGTTGCTCTCTCCTTAAATACACGTGCTGGTCAGTTCTTCAGCGGCTGACCACCTTAACTACAACACGGAGGGACCCTGAAGACAGGCGCCACTCTGTAACGCATCGCTGATGCTTCAGATGACACTACCCTCTAGTGGAACAGATACTACCAACACACTAAGGATGAGCTTGATATTGCATTCCTGTGGTACTTTAAATAAATGTGAATCTGACAATTTAACAGACACGGTTCTTTATATATTTAACTGATACCATTACTTTGACAGGGAAGCAGGTATACATCTTCCTATTTACTGACAGAGTGAATCATACAACTACAGTCCTCACAGCATGATGTTACCCATCATGAATGATGCAGATGATTAGGGGAAAGCTTGATGCGGCATTAAGACTGAATGAGTGAAGAAGGATGTTTTGTCACCTGCTAAGAAGAGAGGGGGAGGAGGGCGTGGCTTGGCGGGAATGATGTTCTGTACATGTCTCCTTTTGCTAGTGCCTGCTGGCTCACTGGGTTTGGGCTGGGTGAAGGCGGGGTGGGACGCCAGGGCCGCTGTGGGTGGCTGGGGTGGTGCTGCGGGTTTGTTAGGCATTCTGGGAAGGGTGAATGTGGGATGCTGGGCAACTCTTGGGGCCGCAGCGTTAGGTCTGACTTTGGGGGAGGATAATCTTGCGGCGACGGATGGGAGCAAGGGGTTGCCTACAGGGGGCTTTGATGTTGCCATGGAGGGTTGAACTGGCAACAGGTTGGGTACAGCAGTGGGGGGCGGAGGGGCCACTGGGACAGTGGTCACAGACCCAGGAATGGAGGCCAGAGGTCCGGAGAACAGAGACGTGCAGTTCTCTGCATAGGCAGGGACGGCATGCATTTCACCACTCTGACTGGCCACGCCAATGGATGGGATTTTAGCTGACGCAATCGCTGTGGGCAGAATGGAGGCCTGGAATGAAAGCACAATGACATGAGACAGTCAACAGCTAGCAGTAGCAAGCAAGACCCGGGCCTGCACTCGTAAAGCATCTGAGTGCTGATCTAGGATCAGTTTTACATTTTTAGCTCATAATGGATAAGGTTAGGATATGGAGAGGGGAGACCTGATCCTAGATCAGCAATCCTACTTGGATGCTTTATAAATACAGGCCCTGGCATAATGCTCTAATTCAGTGTTCAATAGATATAACAGAGACATAATGTTCTGAGATTACAGTTGGGTTAATGTATAGTTATTGATAACCTTGCTTTTTAAAAAGATGAAGACGGTTATTGAACCTGAGGTTTGGAACTGCTACTTGGTACAGGCGGTATGGAGGAGGCTGAGGGAAGTGCTGGTGGGCGAAGGTTGTGAAACAAATCTGAAAAAGGCCAGAATAGATATACTCTTAGAACATCTCTCGACCGATATCAGGTCTGACAGCAAGTGGAAGACAGTTTGGTTTCAGTTGCCTTTGTGCTCGAGCCTATGTTTACCTTGTAAAGGATCAAAGGTGTCCATGAAGTCCAGGCTGGGCTGTAGGTTGATGAGGCCCGGCTGGATCATGTCTGCGTTCCCAGTGTGGGCTGAGCGGAGGGGTGAGAGTGTGAGAACCAGGCTCAGCGGAGCGCAGAGGCACACTGCTGTATTCCAGAATGACTGGAAAATCCTTTGTTGCTTTGTGACACAGAGAGGTGGAGGGAGGAGTGGATAGGGCTGCGCCTCTGTTTTGGCTGCTGTCAGGTGCTCCTGTTCCCTCCCACAGCCTGGAGAGGACTACAGGACCTTGGACAGAAGCAGCCTCACTTACAGGCAGGCTTTTAACACCTGAGGCTAATGAGCAATCAACTCAGCTGTGAGCCATTGCCTTTCATGTTGAAGTGTCTAGAACCAAATTTCGGTGTTGTGTTGGTTCCGCGTGGAGGCCTTTATGAAAGCACAGCCTGCCCTGCCTGAGGGGAAAGTTTGGGGGCATGGAAGAAGAGGTACTGGCTTTTGAGCCATTGCCTTCCTTAGGCCTTTACCCCTGCCCTGCCTGAAACAAATTGTTTTTTGATTTAACTTAGTTTTTTCGGTTGGTTTGTTTTATTTTGTAAAAGGAAAGAATAATAAACTGGCCATTGGCCTATTGGAACTCTGCCTTTTGGTTTGCCTTTCATCCATTCACCACCTGGCATGGTGGCCACCCCTGCCACCTTGCTACATGGTTAAAGTGCTGACAGGCTGAAACTGTACACTAAGATTCTGTTAGAGGGGTCTGAAGATTTGGAAAAGTGGAGTTAATCACTTCACATTCTTTAAATGTGTACTTCCATTTTTGGTAGTGGAATTAATGTACAAAACGCTAAGCTGTGCTTAAAAGTGTCAGTATACTGATGCAAGGCGTGATAGTAAGTGACATCAAGCTAATGAGTTAGAAAGATGGATGCAGTTTACTGTTTTTTTTCCATCTTCCCTCACCTTTAAAATACAACTTTCAAAGGCTTTCCCATGACTTTCCAACATGCAGATATTTTGAAGGACTTTCAAGATTTTCAAGGACCGTCGGACCACTGTGAGAGTTTATTGGTGTAATAGGGTTGACTAGTTGAGCACAGGGATGTTGGTGTGGTTGTGTAGAAGGAGAGGCGTCTGGGAGACATACCTATCTCCCTGGGGTTGGGCCATGCCATGGGCTGGTGGTAGGGCAGGGTGGAGAAGAGTGTGTCTGAGAACTCATACATCAGCATCTCCATGTCCAAGAGAGAGTCCATCTCCATGGGAACTGGGGACTCTGGCCTCTTGTTGCTGGCACGCCAGACGCCCATCTCGTTCTGGAAGGTGTCCGGACAGATCTCACCAAACAGCGACAGTTGCTCGTCAGCCCCCTTGGTGTTCAAAATAGTTACAGACATTCACAACTCACTTAATAGAGAAAGGCAGGGCCATCAAATACAAGACAACAAAGAGGCAGTCCCTGAAACAAACAGCACTTAACAGCTTGTATGTGCTGTTAACCAAGAATTACACACATGTAAACCTATGTAATGAAGGCAGTATGAGGGCCTGGAGTATTTGCAGGAAAGGTTTCCTTTAAGCATGACTTGGACAAAGCCATACCTGAGGGCAAGATCTGTTGATGAAACCAGCCAACATGGCTGAGTAAATGACCACCCTCTGAATTTCAACATGCTCTCAAACTGATACAATGTTAATGTTCAATATGTTATTATGCAAAATCATAGAAAATGCTGCAAGCTCCCAAAAAACATTTCAAATTGGTTGAGCCAACTGGAAGAACCATACTGATGTGTGCTTTTATTTATTTATTTGATCCTGATCTTTCCGATATTTCTCCCCAATTTGGAAGCCAATTATACCCTCTATTTATTTTAATTACAAACTCGCCGCCCGTCTCTACGGGGCAAGCTACACTCCGAGGCCGGCGATGATCCGCCTCCTTTGAGACGGAACTCACCGGCCCCATTTCTGGAGACACCCTAACGTGTTTCACAGTAAGTTTTTGCCGACCACCCTCCCCTCTCCCTCAGGAGCGGACACCAAATGCCGCCCCCTATCGGGGCTAACGGCCAGGACCGGTCTGGCAGACAGGTTTTGAAGGTTTGATAGGCAGCTCACGGGTGCATTAGGCCGCTACGCTATCCACCAGCCCTGATGTGTGCTTTTAAAGAAATGCACGGTGAATAATAATAAGAACTATGATAAACCAGGTATATGTTTGCTTACCTTGAGAAGACTGGAGAGGTCGTCATCCTTGTGCTTCTGTGACTGACAACAATTAAATGCATCTTTTTATGACCGCACTGAACAAAGTTCACAATTACACACTGTATGACATAATTTACTACAGGATAAAAAGGAGCACTTCCTCAAATGTTCATTGGTGTCCTACCAGAGCAGGACTCCCCAAACTTGGTCCTGGTTTCTCTTGATCAATTAAAGGAGGGCTCATGAATGTTGTTGTTTTTAACAAATACCAGTGGGCAGGTCCCTCCCATTCATATTTATTCACCAGCCTCGTCCCTGTCTTTAAACTGTGGTAAATTACATTACAATTGTAACGAACACAAACAGTAAGGTTTACCTGGCTCTGGCAAGATGTATGAACAAAAATATTTTGCTCAGGCATTTGAGGTAAACATGTTTGGCGCGATGATTTAAGTACTTTTTCTTTAATTAAATGTTTAAGAAAAGGTTAACTTTTTTCTGTTTTCCATGCATTTTGATTGAACCTAAGAACTTTCTTTTCATGGGCCAGCCCCTGTCAGGTTGATAAACCTAATGGTTTAATTTTCTGTAATGCACTACATGTTTTAATTGATTAGTTTGACAGGTGAAATTAGCAGGGTCTTAAATAGTGAAATTGTGCACACCTGGTCACTGAAACTTTGTTGAAAAAAACATTGTGGAAAATCAGATTAAGGAATTTTTTTTCCTTAAACTTATACTAGCACAATGCATGTTTAGCTTGTTTTTTAACTATTTATCTTCCACAAATCAGTAACCAGGTGTCCACAATTTCACCATTTAGGACCTGCTGATTCCACATGTCAAATAAATCAATTAAAAAGTAGTGCATTAAAGAAAATTAAACTAGTAGTTATCTGAGAACTGATCTGACTGATTAAAAGTTCTGGGATATGGGACATTCATTCTTCATGGAATGCATAGGTACATCTAACATAATGAGGCCTTATAAATAATCCCTTAAAACATTACACTTAATAGAATTCAGGAGTTGCAATTATGGTTGGAATGAAAACCAGTGTACATGAGGGGGTCGGTGAGGCTGAGGAGTTTAGGAAGCCCTGGCCCAGAGGATAGATACAGAGATGGAGAGATAAATAAATAGATACTGATGAAACTGCAATCTTGAAAATCACCCTTTTCTTGAAATGCGTTCTCCACTTGTGGTATTCTCTGACGATTTCAATTCCTCTTTTCCAATACTTCCCCTCTGTGAAAATTGCCTGGAAAGGAGAGGAAGTAGGGTGGAGAGAGATGGAGAAAGGAAGAGATGGGGGGGCGAGGGAAAGAAAGAGAAAAGGGATAGGAGGGCAGGAAGAGGAATACAAAGTTATGGGTAGTTACAATTTTATGAGACAAAATTATTCTGCCACATAATTCTTCAATATAACTCTGCCAATGTATTATTTGATGTGTCGCTAATCATCTACAAAGTAGTGGGTACTGTCCAGGGTACTTACATTGAGAACTCATACCTATTCCACCAAACCAAACCACTTCATCATTGTGGAAACATATGTTTTACATGCAATATTCTGTGAATCTCTTCATCAAACAAATGGATAAAAAAATGGATCTTTCCTGTTTTTCTCCCAATTTAGTGGCCAATTACACACTCTATTTATTTACATTTACATTTTAAGCATTTAGCAGATGCTCTTATCCAGAGCGACTTACAAGATGTGCATAAATACATGGTAGGAACAACCATAGTTCGCGCAAGTACATACCTTTCAGTTGCGTAGCTAACGTTAGCCAATTTATTAGCTGAAAACACTCAAAATTCGCACGTAGCCTATTGTAAAATAAACTACTACAGAATATCCTACATCACTTTAACTCAAGTTCACACTTACAGGCTCAAACAAAAGAAAGGACGGTGAAATTTGCCCTCCCTACACAAACTCGCCATGCGTCTCTACGAGGCAAGCTTATTCTCAGAGGGCAGCAAACTCCACTTCCTTCGAGACAGAATTTGCCTACCCACATTCTGGAGTCACCCTTACGTGCTTCTCGGCGAACTCCCTCCCCCTCACTCTCCCCCCTCCCCCTGGGGCGGACAGCCAAACGCCGCCCCCAATCAGGACTCGCCACCAGGGCCGGTCTGGTACAGTCAGGGTTCGAACCGCGACCATGACAGGTAGCTCGCACGTATAAAGGACCAGAGAAAAGTACATTTTATATGGCATGAAACAACATAACCTAGTATATTTGTTATTGATATTTGGTGGAGTGAACACTGTTGTGAAGTCAGGCAGTTCTTGTCTTGTGTAAAATGGATGACAGAGGTGGGGCATGCAGGGGGCAGGACATGCAGGAGGGGGCACTGCCTCACCTCTGAACGGCGTTGGTCCTCGGTGTCTATGGATCCGTCCAAAGGAGTAACAAAGTGACAGATGGGATTCTGCCTCTTCTCCACATCTAAAAGAGGAAAAAGGTACTTTTACAGAGGGCTTAGCGACATACAGAGCCAATGGGCTGTTTCGTTTTGTGGTGGAAAAGTTGAGAAACAAGGCCCAATTCAAAGGCTACAAAACTCCAGGATGGTGGCATTTTAATGTGCCTTTTATTGTACTAGTGGAGTGTCCCACATCTCCAGCATCTGAGATATATGGAAAGCTGGCCAATTAATCAAATCAAACATTTTTTCGATCATTAAAATGGCCGGAAGCCATTTATTTGTAGTGAGACGCAAACTTTCCTTCCTTTCCTTATTGAAATGTTTAAAAAAATGTTTGCTCTTTGAATTATTTGATTGTGAGCAAACAGTGAGCAAAAACCTTTTAGTGGATTACCATAAAAAGTACAAAATTGAACTACATCTGTAGGTGCAACCCATTGCTATGAAACATAGCGCCCTCATGTGGGTTGTAGTTTGATATTACATGTAGGTATTTTAATTTGATTTTAACATTGATTGACCGATTCCTTAACCGATTCCTTAATAAAAGCATTTGCTTATCAACAAATATATCAGAAACAAACCTCAAACAAATTAGAATTTTTATTTTCTTACATTTTATGAAGGAAAGTTTGTGTCTCCTTGCGAAAATGAATAGTTTCAGTACACAGAAATGTCCTGGAAGTTCCTTGGCTTCAGTTTGAGTTTTCCTAGCGCATTACCACAGATTCTATAGACTCACCAGATACTCAGCTACTGTGTTCCTTCCATCCTGTGTCTGAACTGCAGGAGGTTCCGGTTGGTAACAGGAGTTTCTGGTGCTATATTACAGTACAGAAAGTCCATTGCCACAATATTGAACTTTGTCACACCCCTTCATGCATTCTCAAAAGATGCATCAAATTTCTATGTTTTGGCTTCAACAGTAAGGAGACAGAACTTTCAATATTAACAACACATAGCGGAGTATCTGGTGAATGTAAAGAATCTGTGTTATTAAGTTAATTTGGAGAATGTGGCAGTGAAAAGGCCTATGGGATTTGCAGTGCAGTAACAATGGAGTGCACAGGCCCTTACACTGCATGTACCAGGCCCTCCAGATGGCGTTGTTCAGCCGGATCTTGTCCCTCCACAGCAGCTTCAGACCTTTGAAGTTCTTCCATTTCGGTGACACCAACTTCCCACTGGAAAGAACAAATAAAGATTTTGCTCCACTCAATACGAGGGGCTGGTTGGCGTATGATGGCCCGTGCACCCAATGCTGACAAACCAAGAAAGAGCTACACTTCTACATAGATACCAGTAGGGTTGGGTAGCTTCAAACCATAACTGACTGAGGCAGCAATGGCAGCATGTATGTACACATGTATGGTCTCTGTCAGGTGGACGTCAGGTGACTGACATAGAACACAACTTGGCACTGTGAAGTACCAGAACTGCATATCCCCTTCCCTTCAGCTGAATAGCCCCTCACCAAGACCTGATTATCATTTTCCCTTCCATGGAGAAAAAGAGAGAGAGGATAAGAGACTAAGAGATAAGTGAGTGCCATGTTTGGACAGGGAGAGCAACTCACAAATGAGAAAATCAATAGTCAACAAACAGTTCTGAACTGTTTCGTATGGGATATTGAGCCATTCTTCAAGGAGGAAAGGCTCCAGTCCTTTGAGAGATGAAGGCGGTGGAAATCTACTCTGCACTCTATGTTCCAGAACTTCACATAGAGGGTCAATGATGTTTAGATCTGGTAATTGAGGAGGTCATGGAAGGTGTTTGACTTCATCCTGTTGTTCATGAAACCACTCATGAGTCTGTTTAGTAGTGTGTATGGGGTGTTATCGTCTTGTAATATGGGAAAATCTTGAGGAAAAACAATGTTTGCACTGTAGGGTGCACCTGGTCGCATAAGAGGGGTTAATATTGCTTGGGCGTAATTATACTGTGCAATGTCATAATGGATCCCTTGACTGCCACGAGATGGCTGCCTATAGCATAACAGATCCACCACCATGTTTAAGAGCTGGGAACAGGCTTCCTTAGGCTTTCTGCAAAACATAAACCCATCCAGATGTAGGAAAAACAGAGTAAAAGATGACCACATTACTTTCTTCCACTGCTCAGTAGTCCAGGTTTTGTGCTCATTACACCAGGTTTTGTGTGGTTTCGCACTGGCCTTGGTTACAAACAGTTTCCAAATGGTAGCCCTATGATAAATATCAGCTTTGTGAAACTCACGATATAGTTTTTTTGAGATTGCGTCACGGAGGTGTAGATTAAGTTGTCATTTTTGAGGCCGTTGTTTTGTGTTTTTTAGCTTCTATGCTGTTAAGTGTCCATCTATCCCTGTCAGTAAGCTTCGACTTGTGACCACTGTTCCTCTGTCCTAAGGCAGTTTTTCCTTGTTTGGCGTATGCCATTATAGTTTGACAGCTCCCCTTGACACTAAAGAATTCGCCATTTCTGTGCCTGACGGACCTGCAATTCGGGCACCAACTATTTGATCTCTTTCAAAATATGTGTTGCTTTAGAAACTCGCATATTATAAAGTGTTGATGTTAAAATGTATTTTATAGCAGAAACATATTGGTAATTAGTATTGACCATTTTTGCATACCTCAAATGGGACTGAATGTGGACTTGTTTGAGCAATGGCTTAATTCTTGCCACCCTACCATACAGACCAGAATTGTGGAGAGCTTTCTGTATTCTTAACAGATTGACCACTCTTTGATATAAAGTCCTGTAGCTCCTTCATAGTTGCCATTGGCCTATTGGTGGCCTCTCTGCTCAGTCTGGACAGCCTGATCTAGGCAAGGTCCTGGTGGTGCCATGCACCTTACACTTCTTAATTATGGTCTTGACTGTGCTCCAAGGGATATTTAAGGCCTTTGAAATCTTTCTATACCCATTTCCTGAGTTCACAGTTCTTTTGAAAGCTCCTTGTTGCTCATTGTGGATTATTTACTCTGAAATGCACTAACCAGCAGTGGAATCCTCTAGCAGCTGATTCTATTCTGAAGTAATCAGAATCCCTACAATCCCTGCAAAAACACAGGTGGGGGGCAATTAGTTTGGTGCGTGATCTGGAAGGTGATTGCTTACCCCTGAGCTAGTTTAAAATTGATATGATAAGCGGGGTGTAGACTTATCAATCCAAGTTATTCTAGTTTTTATTTTTAATTAAAATGTAAATTTAAAATTAAAAAATGTTCACTTGGAGGTTGAAGTGTAAAATGTACAAATAAAGGTGGAAGTAGTCTGATTTAATACGCTTCAATTTCAGGCTGTAGGGCAACAAAAGGTGACATTTTTGAGATGGAGTGTAGACTTGAAAATGGCACTGTATATAGTAAATATAAGTATACAGTATATATAAATGCAAAACAAGCCCTTTCATTCCACTCGGGTTACAACAAAGTAACAAATTCTGGAAGCATTTTAAAGTAACCTTTGTTGTTCAGAAACTGAGATTATCAGCTTGGATACAGTGTCTGATGGTGAAACTCCACATTCTAGATATCTAGCAGCAAACAATTGTTATTTTTATACTTTCACATGTCATCTTTCCCCAAGTCATTCACAATTCTTGGAGATTAAAAGAGTGCAAATTAAACTGAAAAGCAACAAAAACTGGCTCTGAGCAATGTTCCAAATTCTCAGAACTGTTACAATCTCTAACTTTACCATCAAATGTACATAATGCAATTTCCTAAAAGATTTTCACATCTCCTCTCACACTTCATCAGCTCAAAAAACCTCCCATCTCACCCAAGGTCTTTAGGTATCAAAATCATTCAAATAAAAACTGAAATACAGAAAAAACACAATCTGTCAAAACAATAGGGCTGTCCCCGACTAAAACAAATCTTGGTCGACCAACAGTCGTCCGTTTTTTCCGATTGGTCAAAACTTTTTTTTAAATATACGACACACCCTATTTGTTTTAATAAATATAACTATATGCACACTGCGCTTGTCTCATGTTTTATAACTTTCTTAAGTGAATGACACAAATGAGTAACAATAGGCTAATGACTTCAAGATTACCTGAAAGAAAAAACAACTTCTCCGTTCTGAGCCTCTTCTTCATGCTGCCCTTGCAGATTCTGCCATTGCGCTTGTGAAGTTGCGGTATGGCCACATAATAGGCTGATGCTTTTATTTGACCACAACCATAACCCATTCGAATGCTAGGCTATGTTTTATTTAATTAACCAGGTTGGTCTCATTGGGATTTAAAATCTATTTTGCCAAAAAATAAGCTAACAAACGAATTATCACACATAGCCTAATGTCTTAAATTGTAGCCTAAAGCTGAACATAAAGTGGCTAAAGCCTATCGAAAATAACTTACTCGAGTCGGAGACCATCCGATGGCCTACTTCCCCAGTCGTTTCATGTTATGGCACAGGAACACTAGCTTGTCCACATTTTTTGGCAAAAGGCTGCTCCTCGTTTTATTAACGATAAACCCTGCCTTGGAAAACGCGCTTGCAAAGTTTACATTCCACTTTTTTTGGGATCGTCCGCGACTAAAATGAAATGCTGCCATACTCCAGATTTTTTCTTTGACATTATGTTCTATATCGAAATGAGTAATTAAAGTATGCCTATATCACTAATCTTAACTGTAGGCAAATCTTAGGCTACAATTAAAATGCAAATTTGCGTGCCTAAAACAAGGATACAATATAGGCTACATGAAAGGGGGTGTTACACATGTTAGTTATAAATATATAACCCATACAATTAGCAAAACACATTTATTATAAAATGTTACTTTTATTAGTTTGGCAGAATTATTCACAACATTACTATTACCTTAACTGCCTAATATAATTTAAAGAGAACATATATAGGCCTAGCTATGTTAAGAGTGAAGGACTGTCACTTCCATACCCTCCAGAATGGATTATTCTACTGACAAGTGTGCCGAACACTGTGGTGGGAATCTAGGTGTCTCATGCTGTGGATAATTTTTTTTTCTTTTGGCGTGTGACTGCTCGACCAAAACAAATCTCGGTCGACCAACAGCCCATCGACCTAACAATCGACAAGTCGACTAAATGGGGTCAGCCCTACAAAACAATTTAGAGACTTTGATTCAAGACACCAGGAACATAGCAGATCAAATAGAGAATATTTAGGGCTCTTTAGACTGCACCCTGGAAATGATGCATTATAATTATAGCATACTTAATTTCACCATAAAAAATTCAATAAAACTATATAAAAATTATGTCAGGGAATGTGGCTGGTTGGAAGTAGCAAACATATTCAGTATCAATCAGCATTAAAATGACCATCTGATTGGTGTTTGGTACTGTACATCTTTCAAATCATTAGCCCTTAATTTAATTTTATAGTTTCAATTTCTTTCTTAATTTTAAAGATCTCACACTTGCAGCTAGCTTCCGTCAATCTCCCTCCTGTTGGTTCCCTTAAAAATGCTTTAACGCCTCATCCTCCAATGCATATCCCCATCTGTTGAAGAAGTCCTTAGCATAGACTAAGCTGGCTTCCGCAAGGACAGAAGCACAGGGGAACAGGTGCTGACCCTTACCACCTACATTGAGAATGGCTTCCAGAACAACATGAAGACAGGTGCTGTGTTTCTGGACATCACAGCTGCCTATGACACCGTCTGGCACACTGGTCTCCTCCCAAAGCCCTCCCCCCTTGGCAATCAAAACCATTGGAATGCTGCTGAGCAATCAACGGTTCAGAGTTCACCTGGGACAGGCAAAGTGCAAGTGGACAAGACAAACAAACAGGCTCCCCCAGGTCTCAGTTCTGGCTCCAACCCTGTTCAACCTCTACACAAGTGACCTCACAGAAACCACCTCCCGGAAATTCATATATGCTGATGACATCTGCCTTGCAACTCAAGCATCTGATTTCAACATCCTGGACAAAACCCTAAACAAGAATGTGCAAAAACTGGAACAGTACTGCAGACATAGCGACTAAAGCCAAGCCCTGCAAAAACCGTATCCAGTCTTTTCCACCTCTACAACGCCAAAGCCAACAACGAGCTATACATCCACATGATGCCAAATAAGAACCTCATCACAAACCCAACCCTACAGCCACCTGGATTTAACCACAATCAAAACCACTATGGATAAGTATACACAGGCTTGGAAAACAAAACCCAGGAAAAATGAATTGCCTTGGCTGACAAAAGAGATCTGGGCTCTAATGAAAAATGAGATCAGGCCCTAAAAATCTCCCTGAAATCAAAAAGTAACACTGACATCTTAAATTTGAAGGCTTTAAGAAACAAGGTGGTCAAATAATTACGTGCCAAACCATATGCCAAACCATAGCACTGAAATGGCACTTATTAAAGTTGTAAATTACTTACTGTTAGCATCGGATACTGGTTGTGTTTCTATTCTAGTGCTCCTTGACATAAGTGCTGCTTTTGACACTACTGACCACCAGATTCTCCTTCACAGGCTAGAAAACCTGGTCGGTTTGCGTGGACAGGCTCTCTCATGGTTTAAATCATACTTATCAGACAGGTTTCAATTTGTGCAATTAGATCAAGAGTTCTCTGACTACTCTCAGGTTAAATATGGTATTCCACAAGGCTCAGTGCTGGGACCATTACTGTTCTCATTATACTTGCTACCACTCGGTAATGTTATTCGTAAACATGGTGTGAATTTCCATTGCTATGCAGATGATACACAGCTGTACATATCAATGAAACCAGGTGAAATACTTCAACTCACTCAGTTAGAGGCTTGTATCTCTGATATAAAGAACTGGATGACAGTAAATGTCCTGCTTTTGAATGCAGATAAAACAGAGATGATAGTCCTGGGCCCCAAAAAATTAAGGAACAAGTTGGATCTGTAGTTAAATTCAGGTGATTGCATAGTTGCATCAAGTCTAACAGTCAAGAACCTTGGTTTTATTATTGAACAGGATCTTACATTTGACACTCATATTAAAAACACTTCCAGAGTAGCCTTCTTTCACCTTTCACCTAAAATTAGGCACATTCTGTCATTAGAGGATGCAAAAACCTTGATGCATGCTTTTGTCGCATCGAGGCTAGACTATTGTAACGCCTTATCATCTGGCTCCTCTAGTAGCTCTAAGAGTCTTCAACTAGTACAGAATAATACAGCGGCACGTAGATCCAAGAAGTATGAGCACATTACTCCTGTGTTAGCATCACTACATTGGCTTCCTGTTAAATATCGGGCTGATTATAAAGTACTGTTGCTAACTTTTAAAGCAGTGACTTGAACCTATATATCTGACCAAAATGATTGCCCCTTATAAGCCGACACAACTGCTTCGTTCACAAGAAGCCGGCCATCTATTACTCCCTAGAATTTTGAAAAGCACAGCTGGTGGTAGAGCCTTCTCTTTTAGAGCTCCTCTGTTGTGGAACGGTTTACCAAAGCATGTTAGGGATTCGGACACAGTTTCAATTTTTAAGTGTAGATTAAAAACATATCTTTTCAGCCTAGCCTACTGCCAAACATAGTCTAGGTGGAGAGATGGAGAAGGCCGTGCCCTAGCCAGCAAAAACATCTACTATTGCTGCAGCTAAACTAACAGACTGGTCAAGACCTTGGTCAAAGTGGAACACTGGCTTGAGACTTCCTCCCCAACATTTAATGTAAAAAAACTGTCTCTATGTGTTTCTCAATTACAAAGCTCTCAGCCACATAAACCTTCAGTGTGAGGATACAAGACAACAAACTAGAGACAGTACAGGATTTTTGGGGAATTGTTTTGGACTGTCAGCTAAGGTTTGACAAACACATAAAAAAATGTAGGGTTTCAAATTCAATTCAAATTCAAACCTTTAGGCAAATCAGACACTGCTTACCATTCCACACAGCTCTGACATTTATGCATGTCATGATTTTCTCTCATTTCTCATACTGCATAACCTCTTGGTCCCAGGCATCAGCCTCTGCCATCAAACCACTAACATCCCTCTATAACCAAGCTATCAAAGTCCTGTCCAGGAAACCACTGCAATATCCGAAATATCTGCTCAGTTTTGACAATTTCATGAATTACTCCAACCTCACGCTTACATTGAAATGTCTCCAACATCTAGTTCCACCCATTTTCAAAACATTCATAGCTAGACTTCACTATGCTGCCACTAACACCCAAAGCATATCAGAAGGAAACTGTAGAATCAGACATTGCAGGACTTGCTTTGCAAAAACTGCATTTTCAATTAAAGGCACAACGGAATTCTCTACCTGGCAGTTCAAAACAAATCCAAGATTTTAAAATGTTTTCCACAACAATCAAGTCCTGGCTAAAACCTTTATCAAAATTGTAACCATGACACAAAGTAATCATTACTGTATTTGAGCTCATGTTCTATAGGTTTTTAATTTGTTTTGGTTTGTTTGTTTGTTTGTTTTGGTTGTGTCATGTATGGTTGTTGTTGCAGTTGTTGTTTTCGGTCATTGTATGCACTGATTTTAAACTGTAACAATGTCATTTTATTGAATAATTGAACTTGATGTCCATCAAGGGACTGGTGATGGAAATTAGCTTTGGCTATATACACATGTACAGTGTATCGGGCACTGCTTCTGCGGCTGTCAATGTTCTTTGTTCTCTGTCGGTTGTCTCTTACAAATAAACTAATAAACTGTCAAGAAAAGAGTGGTCCACCCTCAACCGGTTCAGGACTGGTCATGGCCCCTGTCTGGATAACCTCCACAGATGGGGCCATCAATGCCAGCCCCTATGCCCATGTGGGATGGACCAAACCGTGCACCACATCATAGAGGAGTGCCCAATTTACACATTCAGTGGAGGCCTGGCTACACTCCACACAGCAGGACCAGAAGCAACTGCTTGGGTTCGGGACTTTGCATTCGTTAAATAAAGAAATACAAATTTTCTAGTATTTATTAACTTTTTACGCTTTATGTCTATGTTATTGCACCTTATACCATTTTGTAGTTTACCATGTACATAAATCATTATGATGAGATTATGATGCACAGAACACGTGCCTCCTCAACCCCTGCAAAAGGTATTTTAGAAAGAACTCAGCACTCGGCCCTGCCTTTGATTAATTTAAGAATGTGAATTAATATGAATATGTTAGAAATCATACTTCAGTTTGCAAGTTCAATAGTGATAGCAACCATTTAGAGGAAAAACTGAACAGCTGCAAAGCAAATCTTGAAGCAAATCTTGAAGCATCCGATTTCATTAGGTTGAACCTGAGAGAACTCTTCTCAAACAGAGTACTTTTCCATTGTTTACTTTGAGAATCTCCTTAGCTGTCCACAAAAGTACAAAAACATGAATGGCCTTCAACAGAAGGACAATGCAGGAACAGAACAGAGCAGCTGTAAGGCCAGGCAAACCCACTCACCCAGTTTTGTGTGTGTAAAGTACTCCAAGCCTGAACAAGCATACCTTAAAATACACCAAGAAATGGTTAACTGGCCAGAAAATGACTGTTTTGCTATGGCCATCTCAGTTTCCAGACTTTAACCAAATCAAAAATTTATGGCGGAATGAATTGAAGAGGACAATCCACAAACGCAGAACAAAGGATCAAATGATCAAAGATCATAAAACACTATAGAATATGACTTGTGCTATCCTTGCAAAGGGGGAGTGCACAAAGTACTAAAAACAGAGGTGTGAATCATTGTGACATCTTTTTTGGCGGAAATAAATATATGTTAAACCAAATCTTTTTCTGAGTTGCATTAGTATAAAATAATATAATTTATGAGCAGACAATTTTCGGCCGGTTTCCCGTACAGGGATTAAGCCTAGTCGTAGACTAAATCACATTTTAAACCTGGACTTATTGAAATGGCTTTCTCAGACATGGATTAAAGTAGTCTCAGCCTTGCCCTAGTCTTGATTTAAACAATCAGATTTCCAGAAGGAAGATTAGAGGTAATCCAGATCTAAATGAAATCTTAAATTAAACCTGGCCAGAGGCAGGTTTAACTTCAGATTAACGGCTGTTTCCCTCATGGTTCACCTTGACAATAGAGGAAAATTGATTACCTTGACTATTTCAATGATGATCAAAGACCACCACCAAGAACAGAAAGAAGGTTGCTTATGGACAGGAGCAACCCACTGAATGATTTGGATGACATAAATTTTCGTGACCGTTTCCGTATGTACAAAGACAATGCAGCTGAAATAATTTGTTTGCTTCAGCCAAAGCTTTCATGTGACTCAGTAAGGGGAACCCCTATCCCTCCTTCCTTACAAGTACTTATCACCTTGAGGTTTTGGGCATGTGGAACCTTCCATCGTGAAACAGGGGATTTGTGTGGTGTAAGTGAATCAACTGTGTGCAAAATAGTACAAAGTCTGCAATGCTATATGTGAACTGAAAGACAATTACATCAAGTTCCCCAATGCTGCTGACCAGGGCACCTACAAGGTAGAGTTCTATGAATATGGGAATTTCCCTGGATAATTGGCTGTATTAATGGATGTCATATTCCCATTAAGTGTCCCTGCTTTTCTATAAATGTACAAGGTGCGTGCACTCCCACTATGCAGTTCTCCAACATTGTTGCACGTTGGAAAGGCTCAACTCATGACTCAAGGATTTTCCAAAACTCCTCTTTGTATGAACTCCTCTCAGCCAATGACAGAAATAGACTTGCTTACAGAGATACTTTTGCTTTGCAGCACTTCTCATAACAAATGCATCTTGAGTGATACATAAGTGATTGGCATGGATTGGTAACAAATGTTTTTTTATTCACAAAGGCACATCAAGAACATTGATACTGCTGCCGCTTCATGTCTCTCTCCTCCTCCTTCATAGACAACTCAACATGAAGGATTTTCTTCTTGACCTCATGTTCTTCTTTTAAATATTGTAATTTACACTCATGGAATTCTATGGCAAGTTTCTCATGAATGTCAGCCTTTTCCCCCTTGTCCGGCTGCCTGGGTTAGAGACACTGGCTGCTGTTGGCTGCTGCTGGCTGCTGCCTGCTGCTGGAGATGTCGTGGGCTGATCTTTCTGACTCTGCCCCAGCCCCTCCAAGATCTGGGTCAAGATCAGGTCATCTTCTTCTAGAAAAGTATTGTAGTATTAGATGTGAGATGGGTTCAAGAGTTGAGGTCATTATCATTTTTATTATGAGAATGCAAGAGATGACTAACATTATATATTGAGTGGGATAGCACATGCTATCCTACCAAATGAGTATTGGAATGGTCCCCCATCTGCACTGTCCAAATGGTCATCATCTGGGATACCTTCCAAGGGTTGCTGGCTTTCAATAATCCCAGTCAACAAGTCCCCCAACTCATCCGTCTCTGGTCTAACTGGGGGTCCCCCACCTGTCTTGAAACGCTCCCTACGAGCAACGGCAGTTGTTTTTTTCAAGTTTATTTTGATGTTTTTCCACAGGACCTTTGAAAGACAATATAGAAATTGTATTAGCAGTTCTGTATATATTGTTTATGTTACATTTCTGTGCACATACAATACATTTAGCACCCACCCTGTTATGTTACATAAGAAAACATACATTTCAAAGTGACTGATTTGTAACATTGGACCAACAATAAATAATCTTACCTGAAGTTGTTGGAGTGTCCAGTTGGTTACTTTTTCATTCGAGTTGAATTCATTCAAAATAGCAGTCCATGCATTCTTCTTGTTGTTTTCTGTTCCTGAATCATGCTGTTTGTTCTCAATTATAGGGTACTTTAACACAATTTCCTTTAAGAGGGTCTTTTCAATTTCACTGAAATTCTTTGAACGTTTTCTTTTGCCTTTGTCCATTCTTTGGTTGGGTCAGGTGTCTAACTCCAGTTCCACACACTGCATAATGCTTATGTAGAAGCATTCCACCCCAGGTTTTTACAGCGTCCTCACTTTAGCACCATGTGCACATCGTTAATCTAATTGGGCTTCCAAAAGATGATTTGACTAGTCCTCGATTACTTTAGTCTGAGACTCTGTAGTCTAGAACTAATTAATCTGAAGTTAAGCAACGTCTCAGAAAGCCATTTGTTTAGTGTGGATTAATTTAAGAAGAATTAGCCTAGTCCTGATTTAATTTAAGCCCTGAACGGGAAACCGGCCCATAGTGGTTTATTTTATACAGCCTTTTATTACAGCTAATATTTATCAAGGGTGTGAACCTTTTTGGAGTTGACTGTATATCCATTGCCAAAATTGTACTCAAAGAACAATGTGTTTATTCCACAGTTAACAATGTATTTATTCCACAGTTAACAATGTATTTATTCCACACTTAAAACACTGTTACTAGGCAATTTTGTCTGGTCCCCATTCCCTTATTTTTGGAAAAATACTACTCTATACTAGCTGTACTTCTGTGTGGAACCTCTGCCAGAAGTGTCAACCGGTTTCGGACAAACGTTGCAAAGACGTTGCTTTTAGCCTTTTCCAACATATTTGTTTCCTCAGGATACACACTAATCACGGGAGAGATAAAACCATTGAGGGAGGTTTGCACGTTCCACATTTATCTCCTACATATAGCAAACTAAATCTTGTTAAAAGTCTTCATTAGCTCACTAGCAATATTATAGAACATTGAGATAATTCAGCTATGCAACAACACAAACTGGCATTTACACAGTTCTGATGAGAGAACAGTAAATCACACTCAATTGCCGATCTGAGAGTCAGGCTGCAGGAGCTGCCGACCTGCGGCTCTGTACAACTCCACAGTGCATGAATCTCCAGCAGGCTGGCCTGCATCCCTGCAGCTCTGACATGGGAACATTCCTGGAGGAATGACTCGGGTAAGAGTGCAACCAGTGGAGTGAACAAACTGGCTGCAACTGCAGGCCCAAACGCACAGGGACGACGTTGAGACCCAACACGGGGGGCTTGGGGACTCTGCTTTACCTCTTCAGTTAAGACCCCTCTCAGCTGGCCACTGAGGTAAGGGAGTCATGGAAACAAACTCCATAAATCTCCTTCAGATTAGAACGAGACAGCCAAACAAGCAATGCATTTTTGCCTTTTCGTCCTCTTCGGCAATAAAAGCAATATTTTCAAAATCATGAATTCAATTGTTTGGAAATAGAACAGCTACATGCATGGGCAACTGGCAAAGTTAAATAGCAGAGCTAAGAAAACCAGCAAAACAAATCTACTTATACAGCTGTTTTCTGGAACCTATCATAGCATAGAAAGCCAGCACACGTTAATGGTTTTATATACCATGATAATAGCCTTATACAGCACGAGGTAATCCAATCTGGCATTACAGCACACTGATAAAGCATGTCATGGATGGGATAGACTGCTTGTATCTAATTCAAGAGTTGCACATCTAGCTCATTTCATCAAGAATGTGCTTGAGATCATTGGTTGTCCTACACTACTTATTTGGCAACCTAGCAAATCAAATACAGAAAGAACTAGGATTCTACATACAGATACAATGCGTAAATCCAACAGGAGAAATGATTTGTCCATAGCAAAGGAACAATAAATAAATAAGCTAATAGAATGACAGTTATTATTCATGCAAAATAAACAATTTATTTATAAATAAATGTAAATTACTGGCCTGCTGATGATGGTAGTAAACATTAGCTTGCTGGTTGCTCATTTGAAACATCGACCTAGCTAGGAAATAAGCTTTATTTAAAAGGTATTCACTCCTAGCCCTGTGAACCCACTTGTCCTTTAAGTGTCTTGGCACAGCTCTGAAGATTCAGAAGAGAGAGGAAACCTCCCACTATCAAATAATTTGAACTCTGGGTGCGTTGATCGGTACAGGGCTTTGCGGATGGTTCTATCTCGTCTGTACTTGTGTCCACAATGAAAGAACAAAGTACATTTCATTTGCATGATTGTGCCCACAGCCCGACTGAGTCTTAACATCTCCCACTGCTTCTCTGCACACATCATTCTTGCACTCAGAGGAGGTACATCATTCCCTTTTTTTCAGATTTTTCTCCCCAATTTGGAAGCGAATTATACCCTCTATTTATTTTGATTAACCCTCCCCCACAAACTCACCGCCCGTCTCTATGGGGCAAGCTACTCTCTGAGGCCGGCGATGATCCACCTCCTTCAAGACAGAACTCACTGACCCCCTTTCTGGGGACACCCTTATGTGCTTCATGGCAATTTCGTGCCGACCACCCTCCCTCCCAGCCAAATGCCACCCCCGATTGGGGCTAACGGCCAGGGCCAGTCTGGCAAAGACGGGTTTCGAACCGCTTCCCTGATAGGACCAGCCAAATACAGGTGCGTTAAACCGCTACGCTATCTACCAGCCCTATCTATAATTCCCTCTTTGACCACTTCCTGGACTGTGCCCTCTGAGACTTGAGGTCAGATCAAGTGTAACATGCCAGAAGCTTCCCAGTGTTTGTTCTTACCACCCAGCCACATTGTGCAGATGGGAATTTCACTGCAACTGTAACTCAAGCTACTCCTTCACAACACCAAGGGTGCGGGTGTCAACAAGGGAGGGAGTGGAGGATATCAGTTGGATGCAATTTGAAAATGACCCTACCAAAGCAGTTTTGTTCTATATTTAACTTTTAGAATCAAATTTAGAGCCAGCCCAAAACCCAGGCTCTTCTCTCTCCAAACTCTTATTAGACCCATCTTACAGCACATTCCTCTGCTGATTATGTACAGATGACCTTTTACTATTTACACCTAAAATAGACATAGGCCTACACTACATTTACATTTTACATTTTAAGCATTTAGCAGACGCTCTTATCCAGAGCGACTTACAAGATGTGCATTAATACATGGTAGGAACAATCATAGTTAGCGCACGAGATCAGTGCAGTAATACAGCAATAGACATCATTGCAGGCATCTGCGTACCATACCTGTAACACCGGAAGGAAAAGGTTAGTGTAATTATAATTTTTTTTTTTTTTTTGGAGTATAGTGTTGAACAAGTAAACAGTGGTGAAGACAATTTAGCTAGATGGACAGAGTTCAGTGGTAGTGGAGTCTGAAGAGGTGGGTTTTGAGTCTCTTGCAGAAGATCGCAAGTGACTCCGCGGTCCTGACCGATTGCGGAAGGTCGTTCCACCAGCAAGGGATCAGGACAGAGAAGTGGCGAGATCGCGAGGAGCGGCTGCCAGGCGCCCAGAGGGAAGGGACAGTCAGTTTACCGGCGGAGCGGAGGGGTGTAGGGAATGATGAGTGACTGGAGGTAAGGGGGAGCAGTACCTCTGGCCCCTTGAAAAGCAAGCACCAGTGATTTGAATCTGATTCCTGGATACTCTCTTCCAGGAAACTTATAACAAGTAAACTTATTTACTTATTAATCTTATTTCCTGCATCAGACTCCTCTCCACAATTCCGGTTTATGGAGTTCCCTGGCACAGTTCAGTACACACCTATGTTCTTGTTGAATCTCTTACCGCTTCTGACTCTAGGCTTTGTCTCTTTATTAAAAAAATTATACTTTTATAACTTTCTGATGACAAGATGTGCGGTAGTTGCTCTCTGGGTGCGCTCCTTCAAGGTCATGTTCTGGAAATACCCATATGCCTGGCCTACTCCTTGTTGGGGATGACACCCAAATTAAATTGGCAGACATGCATAATAATAACTTAGGCGACCTCGGGCAGCGTAACGGTCAAAGCATTTGCCCGGAATGCAAGTTGCCCACTGCGCCAGTCCAGCTCTGGCCGAGAGCCCCGTTGGGGGGGGCAATTGGCTGACCGCCCCAGAGGGAGGGGGGATGGTGAGCCGGCACAGGCTTGCCGAGAAAGGTGAAGGGCATCCCTGTACAGGGAAAAACTGGCTCGTGGGGGAGGGTAAATTGAAAGAAATAAAGGGTGTAATTGGCTACCAAATTAGGAGATGAACAGAAAAAAACGGAAACAAAATGTATAAATAATATATATAACTTACATATTATGTTGGTATATAGGGGTGAACAGCAGGGCTGCACAGTCAGGGCAGGATCTGCCATTTCTAATAGCTGGTCTGATTCTGCGAGCTTTGTTATCGACCTCCTCTACAAAGCTTAGTTGTGCTTTACTTTGTTGGGGGGCTGCTCTCGCCCTCTTGGTTTACGTTTTGTTGCGTCTCACCACCCCCTGCTGTTTAGTTGTTTTTTATCATTCATTTGAAAAAAGATGAAGTTGGTTCGATCGTTTAACCCTCCATATGTGGTCATTTTCAGTAACTTCCGTTTTAGACAGTTGCGAACACGTGATTGCGGATTTGGGCCAGTAAGCCATCTGGTTGTCTAAATGTCCTAAATAACAAGTTTGTAGGTTAATGTAAATACACGAGTTTACGAAGGCTAGCCAACAAGTAAACGTTGGACAACAAAACACAAATGCCAGACTGGGGGTAATATTGAGAAAACGATTGGAAGCGCATAGCTTTAAGGAAGGGTACAAGCAACGCCACTTCCCCAAATTAACGTTAGAAAAAACTTAACCAGCAGCTAACAAGCTAGCGAATCAGAACAGCAAGCGACAACTGTGCCCAACCAACCAGTTGCTGAAAAACTGGGATCTTTGTGGTCGTAGCTGTGCGCATCGATTCGGCTGTGAGCACAGTTCTTGCATTAGCGAACTTACCTATAAGCAAGGGTCATGCACTCGAATAGTTTTGTGAGAGAGGCGTCGATGGACAGGCGTGAAGTGCTGGCCTTTCCGAAGCGGTACGTCTGACAGGTCTGCTTGTTGACCGTGTCGAAGTCGTATCCCTTTTTCGGCGTGTGTTCAATATGCAGGGAAGATACCATAAAGTGGCCACTGTGTATGATCTGTGGTTCGCGTCCATCCGACCTCTTCGGTTCCTGATTCGGCTGATCGGTATAAGAATCGTCATCTTGCTTGAAAGCCACAACTTTGCGGCGGCAATGCCGTTGCTCCCTAGTCGTCATGCCGCTGTTGCCCCTACGTGATAAACCTGGGATGGAAAAGTATAGCCAACAAATACGCTTTTCTCAGTTTTCCTTTCGTTCTCTAAGTTATCTGTGCATGATGGTTCACCCGCCGTGAACGCAAACCCAGTTGAGATGGGCAGATCACCTTTCTCAACAGTATTGTTCATGATTGGCTAGAGTCCGACAGAGCAACGCCCACAAGTGACTCTTAAAGAGATACTCGAATTCTCGCAGTGAGCTAAATCGAATACAAGCAATGTTATGAATGTTATGTTAAGTAATGTTAAGACCAACCAACACCGCTATTATTGTTTTCCCCTTGAATGGTTACCTGACCTTACCAACACAATGTGCAACATCATATGCATGTGATAAAGATTAGATATTTAAAGCCCAGGGGGTTTAGGTCATTTTAGAGTTATTTTAATGGGGATAGAATAAACAACCATAGATGGGTGAATGCCCAATAGAAATGGGATATAAACAATATCCCACAATTATGCTAGCATATAACGCCCTGTGTTAGTGGAGCTCACTGTGTTAGTGGAGCGCACTGTGTTAGTGGAGCTCACTGTGTTAGTGGAGCTCACTGTGTTAGTGGAGCTCACTGTATTAGTGGAGCTGACTGTGTTAGTGGAGCTCACTGTGTTAGTGGAGCTCACTGTGTTAGTGGAATGCACTGTATTAGTGGAATGCACTGTGTTAGTGGAGCGCACTGTGTTAGTGGAGCTCACTGTGTTAGTGGAATGCACTGTGTTAGTGGAGCTCACTGTGTTAGTGGAGCACACTGTGTTAGTGGAGCACACTGTGTTAGTGGAGCTCACTGTGTTAGTGGAATGCACTGTGTTAGTGGAGCACACTGTGTTAGTGGAGCACACTGTGTTAGTGGAGCTCACTGTGTTAGTGGAGCTCACTGTGTTAGTGGAGCTCACTGTGTTAGTGGAGCTCACTGTGTTAGTGGAGCTCACTGTGTTAGTGGAGCTCACTGTGTTAGTGGAGCATACTGTATTAGTGGAGCTCTGCACTGTGTTAGTGGAGCTCACTGTGTTAGTGGAGCTGTGTTAGTGGAACGCACTGTGTTAGTGGAGCGCACTGTGTTAGTGGAGCACACTGTGTTAGTGGAGCTCACTGTGTTAGTGGAGCTCAGTGTGTTAGTGGAGCTCACTGTGTTAGTGGAATGCACTGTGTTAGTGGAGCTCACTGTGTTAGTGGAGCTCACTGTATTAGTGGAATGCACTGTGTTAGTGGAGCTCACTGTGTTAGTGGAATGCACTGTTAGTGGAACGCAGTGTTAGTGGAGCTCACTGTGTTAGTGGAGCTCACTGTGTTAGTGGAATGCACTGTGTTAGTGGAGCTCACTGTGTTAGTGGAACGCTGTGTTAGTGGAGCTCACTGTGTTAGTGGAATGCACTGTGTTAGTGGAGCTGACTGTGTTAGTGGAGCGCACTGTGTTAGTGGAGCTCACTGTGTTAGTGGAGCTCACTGTGTTAGTGGAACGCACTGTGTTAGTGGAGCTCACTGTGTTAGTGGAATGCACTGTGTTAGTGGAATGCTGTGTTAGTGGAGCTCACTGTGTTAGTGGAATGCACTGTGTTAGTGGAGCTCAGTGTGTTAGTGGAACGCTGTGTTAGTGGAGCTCACTGTGTTAGTGGAGCTCACTGTATTAGTGGAATGCACTGTGTTAGTGGAGCTCACTGTGTTAGTGGAATGCACTGTTAGTGGAACGCACTGTGTTAGTGGAGCTCACTGTGTTAGTGGAGCTCACTGTGTTAGTGGAGCTCACTGTGTTAGTGGAATGCACTGTGTTAGTGGAGCTCACTGTGTTAGTGGAATGCACTGTGTTAGTGGAGCTCACTGTGTTAGTGGAATGCACTGTGTTAGTGGAGCTGACTGTGTTAGTGGAGCGCACTGTGTTAGTGGAGCTCACTGTGTTAGTGGAGCTCACTGTGTTAGTGGAACGCAGTGTTAGTGGAGCTCACTGTGTTAGTGGAATGCACTGTGTTAGTGGAATGCTGTGTTAGTGGAGCGCACTGTGTTAGTGGAATGCACTGTGTTAGTGGAGCTCACTGTGATAGTGGAATGCACTGTGTTAGTGGAGCTCACTGTGTTAGTGGAGCTCACTGTGTTAGTGGAACGCAGTGTTAGTGGAGCTCACTGTGTTAGTGGAATGCACTGTGTTAGTGGAATGCTGTGTTAGTGGAGCGCACTGTGTTAGTGGAATGCACTGTGTTAGTGGAGCTCACTGTGATAGTGGAATGCACTGTGTTAGTGGAGCTCACTGTGTTAGTGGAGCTCACTGTGTTAGTGTAACGCTGTGTTAGTGGAACGCACTGTGTTAGTGGAGCGCACTGTGTTAGTGGAGCACACTGTGTTAGTGGAATGCAGTGTTAGTGGAGCTGACTGCAACCTCAGCCATCCAATGTGATTTAGTCTTATGTATCTGACTCATGGCTCGGACAATCTGTACACAACAACGTCATCCGCTTGAGTCAAGAAAGGTCTCATATTTTTCAGTCAGACAATGTGTCTCTTGGGGAGTTGTGCTGGGTAGCTGTGAAGATGGCAGTTTTTACTGTATCTCAGCTCACGCCATATCTTCCATGTCAGAGCACAGAAAAGCCATCAGAGTACAATTACAATTGGCCATATTAGTGCGAAAATATATTTGTGCCTTCCAAAACTGATAAATTAGTTAATCATTTGCAATATTAGCATTATGTATTTATTAAACTGAACAATCAATGGACAAATGGTTACCCACTGATCATTTTAAATGAATAGCCATAGTGTCAATGTACACTGCCAATATACTATATGACTAATTAGAAGTAAGATATGCAT
The DNA here is from genome assembly GCA_029706075.1 of Aldrovandia affinis. Taxonomy (NCBI): domain Eukaryota; kingdom Metazoa; phylum Chordata; class Actinopteri; order Notacanthiformes; family Halosauridae; genus Aldrovandia; species Aldrovandia affinis. The sequence continues at coordinate 656,543 of JAINUG010000127.1, read as the reverse complement.
TTTTAACTGGCTATTCATTTAAAATGATCAGTGGGTAACCATTTGTTACAGGCATTTAAGGGAACTCGGTGGTATTAAGAGAAGTACTTTTGAAATGTTTTCAGTTTTAATGAATGAATTTCATTTCCCATATTCAGTTTAATCTTTCAGTCGTTGATGGGTCATGGCAGGGCAGTGACATTTTGTACAAAAAAAGTTTAAAAACCTTTACTATAAATTATTGCTACAGTGACTGTTTCTGGAGAATAGTCTGTAATATACAATTTATACAAATATATAGTCTTTTAAATCGTACATTTATCAATAACATCACTAAAACACAGCTGATTCCAATTATAAGGTTAGAATGATTCACAATTATTATTCACAATTATTTTGTAGGTTTTTATTATTTAAAAAAAATCCATTGGACATGATAAAACCAATCACTACTGATGGAATAAATAAGTCAAACCAAACTTCTGTACAAGACAATACTATTGAATGCTGAAAAGAAAACATGGTCCCAAAAAAATATATATTTTATAGTCCTTTGTTTGTTTTTGTTTTTTTATCATCTAGCAAGTTTAAAATGACCGAAGGTGAACAAATAAAAGGCAACAGCCTGATTTGATACAATGATGAAATGGAAAACATAAAAACATCATATACATTTTATTTTCAAGCTGGGAGAATATGATGATTTCTAAATCGACGCATGGCACTGCAGGACTGTGGATGAGGTATTCGCAGAGCCTTCTTGCCAGGTCCTAATTGTAACCCAATATAATGAAGTGACTTCTGTTCTGTTTGACCCCCCAATTAAAGTAAATTCTTGCTCCAGGAGTGCCAGAGAGAGCCACTGTACAGGGACTTGCATTGTTTTCCCACTGGTCTCTGCAGCTGGATTTCATTTCTGTGGCTTGCAACACAGCATGTCCAGCATGAGTTTTTCCCCTTCTTTTTCAATATAAAAGGTAAGAGGAATCAGAATTACTCCATCTCCCAAGGATCTAACAATAAAACTGAAGTAGACAGTGAAGGAGACATAGACCACTCCGTCCCAGATCTAATTGACATTTCCAGAAGCTTAGGGAAGACTGCTGTCCACATTACAATTAAAATACAACAAACTCAACCAATGCTTTTCACATCCCAAGAGTGGGCCATCAGATATGCATCACATCACATTCTTTTCTTGATTAATGCATGTGCAAACCTGTAGTGCTGTCCAATATGTGGTGTTACATAATGCCATTCCATTTAATATTTCAGTTCCTTCAAAAAAAAAAAACCCCAAAAACACTCAATAAAATGTAACCAAAAACAAATAAACAAATAAACAAAAAACAGAATCACACAAACAGCTGAATCTCTCAGGTCTCCACAACAGTACCAAACTCGATCTGTCTCTACCAAATAACTATAAAAACAAAGGTCTTATTCATAATACAATTTTAGGGTATTGATAATTGGCAATAGTGTTTTACAATGAAACACCAAACATTATAAAATGCTTAACTGCCCCGGAGCTGAATTACGATTTACTGAAAAACAACAAAGGTGTAGCCTGTCATTTTGTAGCAGTTTTGTAATAAATTAGGACAGTCCAGATCTGGCTTATGAATGGATGGGCAATGGTGCCCCCAACTGTCAGGGACAATACAATGCAAAACCAGACAGAGTCCTGCATGTCAATGTTACAATGTGTACAGGCTTTCAATTTAAACAAAAGCTTGGCTATAAGAGTGGAATGTTCCCTTAAATGTGTGAATCATATACATATAGTATTCAGCTGAAATCTTGTAATCTCAAGTACATGTCCAGTATTGTGGAAACAAAAGAAGAGTGTAGAACGCTTATTCTCCTAGAAAAGTCTGCCTTGGTTCTGAAGCTTTGAATTGAGACCTATTTTGATATAATGTCCACCAAAGCATTAGGTTCTTTGCAGGTTTATATGTAAATGGTATTTTAACATATGAACTATTGTTACTACTGTAGATTACTGTAGATAATTATGTACATTAAAGGAAGTGATTTTCAGTCAGAACGCAGTTCTCAGTTTCTCTTTGCTCTGCCACAGTCCATTCTACCCAGGAATGTTAATGCTCAACCCCTTCAGGCAGACCATAGTCACATATTAAGAAAAGAAAATTGTATTCAAAAGAAAAAAAATACAAAGATTTAAGTTATATTTTTTCTGTTGCAGTTGTAACCTATATTTTTAATTATTTAATTTCCATTAGTATTCTTATTGTAAAAGTTGCTCACTATTACCAGCGAGTGCTTGGGTGAATTTGTCAAATGTGGTTTAAAAATAAAGCAAATTAAAAGAAAGATGGAGCATTGAAAAAAATCACAACAAAAGTGGAAAAAAAACATGTATCGAAAAACAAAATAAACAAGAGCTTATTGATTTGGTAACACAAGGCACATGACCAAGTAGGACCTATGCTACGAGCTATGGTCTTCACAAGAATAAAAAAAATAATGTGACCTGTACCATTCATTAAATATTAATTGCGGTTTTTGTTGTTTAAATAAAGAGAGATTCTAAAAATGTAAAGACTATTAACAATAACACTACAGCAGCAGAACCATCTGTGATCTTGACATTAATAAACAGTGCGTCGACCCTCCTGAGCAAAAACAAAACCGCATTGAAAAGAAATGAGAAGGGGGACAAAACTAGAAAAGGAGAGGTTGGGAGAAATGTTACTGGTGTTTCACAGGTGCAGTTGTTCAGTGTTTTTCAGTGGGCCTAGTGCTGCAGATTGTTATGGTGCCAATGCCACGCCCCTCCCTCCTTCTATAGGCTGGAAAGAAGGTTGGGGTGGGGGCAGGGGGTAGAGCTGTCCTAGGCTACCGTGAGTGAATATTATGGGGATGAGACAGGCTCAGTAGAAAGTGATGCTGCCTTTATCCCTCAAAGGACACAGAGGAGTTAGGGCTGGGGTTGGTGGGGTGAATAAGGGAGAGGTGTAAGAGAAAATTAAGCTGGATGTGGGGAATTTAGCTCTCCTCAAAGTCTTGGGATGGAGAATCCAGTTTTCCCTTCTTACTGGGAGGAGCTCCATCTTCCAATTCCTGCTTTTTTTTTTTTAAAAGAAGAAAAAACCCACACTGAGATGTTTATCCTTTAACCTGAACAGAATGACACTTATCTATGCTCTATCCAACAATTACAAGTAAAAATGTCCCTGTGCTGAAGGTACTGAAGCTGTGGCAGTTTCTACTGTACGTAGGTTATAGATAGAAGGTCCAAAAAAGTTGAGCTGTTTGTCAGTTTAACAGGAATGTGAAATAATATGTGATCCCTTGAAAAGTCTAACTGTCCACACTTTACCAGCGCCAGTGTCACAGCAATAACATCCATTTCCCTTTTTCATGTGTGGGAAACATGTGCCAGCACCACCTTTTATTGCTACTTTCATTACTCCTGTCTGATTAGCATGTGTTGTATGGACTGTAACAGGTCTGGCTGACAACATGATGTTTGTGAAGGGCAAAGGGGGCAGACTGAGGTTTAGTTCTGAACCAGCAACTAAACCCTCATTGTTGGCCCTACCATTTAGATTTGAGCACTCACGAGCGACATATGCCATATTCAAGGACGTTCTGAACCCTAGTGAGTAAATAACAGCGAGGGCTAGTTACACCCTTTGAATACCCACTTCTACTGAGCCTGAAACTATGAAGACTTGGAAGTAAAGTAATATCCCAAGCTCCTTTTGTTGGTTTGTTGGCTACAAAAGAGGGCATCGCCAAAAGGAGGCAGCTGGATGCATGTCCATGCTCAGTGCATCAACAAAGGAAAGAGCTGAACTGAACGTCTGCGGGCAAGCTCAAACAGCTTGGAACATTTGCTCTTCTCCGTCCGTTACATGACATGAGGAGCAAGGAGTAGCAGAAAGGGAGGAGGCAGAGGAGAGGGTCAACGCAAGGATTTAAAAAATGATTTGGAACACACTTTCCTTTGATGTATTATTTTAACAAAGGAAAGTGTGTTCCATTAGCCATCTTTTGTTAGTCCTTTACTGTTAACACTTGAAGGAATCATTGTGAGTGACTCCTTCAAGTAGCAAGGCTCCAGAGAATGTTTGGGGGCCAGTTCGGAACTTAGCAATGGTGTTAGTCCATGTGAAGACGACATCGGGTGAGCTGTGACTCTCAAGGTAATCTGTGTTCAGGGGACAGTAAGTGGGCTGTGACTCTGTGTGAAGGGAATCATGTGTGGGCCTATCATTCTTAAGGTGGTCTGTATGAAGGTGATAGCAGGTGGGCCGCACCTGAGTCGTTTTGGCAGTTTCCAAGGACAGTTCTTTCTCCCCCGAGGGCTGGACGTCTTTCTGGCTCATGCTTGATACGGAGGTCTCTGAAGAAGAGTGACTCTTGCCTGAAAAAACGGACAATTGCACAGTTGTAAAAAGCTCCCTTCTTACTTTAAGTTAGTAAAACTTTCTAACCTAAACTTTTTAGTAAAAGCTTAGGTTAGAAAGGGTTCATATCCTAAAAATTTATCTGAATAGCTAGATACCTGCAGAGCTAATGATGCAATTAGCAAATTCCAAATCTAATTTGCAGTCATTCCTATTAGTGAATTTGTATAGTATTCTGAGAATAACTGTATTGGATTAATTTAATATTGCTTGCTATTAGTTTGCTAGAAAGCAAGTCAGTTGTGTGCATATCAGAATAGCAGCTACTTCAGTTGGTGAGTTTGTCATAAACTGTGTACGTGGGGTAATTGACTGGTTTCCTATTGCATCATAAAATAATCAATAGATCAACCTGCCAAATAGGCCAAACTTTAAAACAAAATATTGGCACACCAAAGATTTTAACAACAACAATACATGCATGGCAAAGCAACCAAAGAATAACAATTTAGCACCACTTTGTGGTACAAGTAAGAAATGCTGCAGACATAAAAAGGCCTAGATATTATAAAACCATAAAACTAATGAATGCAAGGCAGGTGACCACAGGACTACTGCTGGACTGCAGCTCTCTCATGGTCACAGTGATGTCACAGGGCTGTGTCCAGGGTGGATGATGCCGTTCTCGGCCTGGCTGTGTTTTCACTGACCTCTTTTGTTGTCTGTGCCCAGCTGCTCCTTACCAGGGGACTGGCTTTGGTCGCTCTTGGCCTCGTTGCTGTCGCTCTGGGAGATGGCCATGGGCTCGGGGGCGGGGCTAGCACTGCAGCTGGTCTCTTGTTTGACAGGGGAGGAGTCGGCGATGGAGCTCTGGTTGCTGTTATCGTCTGGGAGAAACAGGGAGATGCAGGCTGGATAAACAGCTAACGGACATTGGGCTGACAAACTGAATTTCTGCCAGAGGATTTCACTGCGAGGCTTAAACCGTAATATGGTACAAATGATTAACAAAACCCACCTTTTGTGAATATCTCATTAATAAACCACCGAAATGAGTGGAAACACCCAACTGCTCAATAACAGCGTTCCATGAGCTTGAGGATTTCCATACTAACTAATGTGCAGCAGATGAAAGTTCCACAGGGGCTCACCATGCATGTCCATCATCCCGGGGGAGGAGCTATTCTCTGGGGTCGTGACCTCCGATCCATACTTCTCATCCTTTCCCTTTTTCTTGCTCTTGCTCTTCTGCAACAAAGAAGGTACATCACTATTAACTAAACTCAAAGCAAGTAATACAATATCACTTAAAATAGTACCACCAAATGAAACATCAGTAATAGTAAAAACAATGAATAATGCATAATAAAAAAAGCATCAATCTTTTTTTTACCTTCTTTCACTAGACATTCCGGTCATCCTCACGAGCCTTTATATCTGTAATTAATATCTTAAATCCTTGTGCATTCCTCAGTTAAAATGCAGGGTTGTGATGAAAACATTCCATCAGACTCACATGTTTACTGACGACTGATAAATTGCTACGTAAATAAAGTAAATCTATTTTTTTTTTTCTCCTCACAGGATATATTTTTTAGCAACATTGTATAATCAACATGGTTTTGAAACGCTACCCTTCTACATATTGAGAAGATGTTGTTAGGAGAACTCACATCATCTGACTTGGGCTCTGTCACCGGGACCCACTTGTAGATCCGTAGGGAGGTGTCACCAACTGTCACCCATTTTTTCTCCCTGTAAAATGGATCCAAAACACCATGAGAATGAGACAAAGCCTTTTCCCTTTTGGAAAAGTTAGGTTTTTAAAAGTGACATATACAGAATATGCAATACAAATGTAAGGAATACATGCAATTCTACAATAAAACCAACAATATATGTATAAAATGACATACATGTAGGAACAAAGAAATAGCAAGCTAAATAATGGGTTGAATTTACTTTGACTCAGGACTTTAAGGCTTCTGTGTAACTTGCCTCTACTACCTGACCTGACATCTTCTGTGTAAAGAAAAACGTCCTAATATCTGTTCAGCGTGGCAATGCAACATGTCTGCAAGTTTAAATAGATTGAGTGCACTCTGGTATCAATTTATACTTCAATATCTTTCTTGTAGTGCGCCCAACTGCTATGGGACATGGTGTCCCAGCATCCTGTTGGCTTACACTTCTGTACACTAGTAGGCATCAATGTATTGAACAAGGTCGGTAAAGTTTTCATGAAAGCAGGGAAACTTCTGTACCTTCGAACTTCTTCAGCCAATCTTTCCTGAAGCTGGTTCATTTTATACCGTGTCGAACAAATTATGCTAGCTATCTATATCGTTAGCTACTGTTAGCGAGCTTTATTTGGCCGTGATACCAGGTTGCTAGCTAGTTAGCTAGATAGATATCGATAGTTTTGTTAATGTTAACATAAATATATACAGGTATGGTATGCAGCTGCCAACAACGATGTCCATCGCTGTATTACTGCACTGATCTCTTGTGCGAACTATGATTGTTCTTACCATGCAGTAATGCACATCTTGTAAGTCGCTCTGGATAAGAGCATCTGCTATATGCTTAAAAGATGTATATGCACCCTGCTTTTTCTTTGTTTTGTTAGTTGAATATTCTGCTCATTAAGGTGTTGTAATGACAAGTTACATTTATATGTAATCTAAAGCACAACACAAAACCGTGAAAATCACAGTCGATCCATTGTTTGCAGAATCTCCGAGTTTAATGTACTGTCAGTACAATAGACTTTAACACCTTTGAAAAAAGGAAGTACGCCTGTCATGAAAGCAGCTTGTGTGCAAGCAACTCACCTTTATAGCACTAAAATAATAGAGTACATTCACGTGGAACAAAGGAACCAGCAAATGACTCTTGAAAATAATGTTAATGTATTAAGGGAAATGAAGGATGGTCTTTTTCTGTCTTTTCACAGAATTTTTCAAATCGCTGCTTTTATCTTTCTCCCCTAATCTGGATGTCGCTCTGGATAAGAGTGTCTGCCAAATGCTTAAGATGTCAAATGTAAAACAATTATGTACTAGCTTGATTAACTATGGCTATGACAGCTCCGCCTCCATTCGCTAACCAACCAATCAATGCTGTGCAACATCTACGCGACATGTTGTGCTGCAGTCGGGAGTTCAATTTTTGTGCCAGGTACGCGACATCCTCTGTAACACCCTATGCAACATCAACGCAACCTCTGCGACGTGTTGCAGAGGATGTCGCGTTGCAGTCGCTCAAGCATGTAGAGGCCTTTACAGTCATGACTGATATCTATTATACAGTATTATATTTTAACAATTTAAAGATATAACAATAATGTAACAATTTATAGCATTTTTATTTTGACAAAAATTGTTAAATATCTTATTTGGAATTTTGGAATTACTTTCCTTAGCAAGAACATAAAGGTGAAAGAACAGAGAAAAGTCAGTCATTTCCACCTCATTCCATGCATGCAGTACTATATTGCAATTTTTGACAATGCCATAAATTGCAATCCGAAAATGTTCCTTTAGATTTCACAAGTGCTCCATTTCTCAACTTAGAACCCAACATGTCAGTTATTTTTGAGAAACACAAACGCCTTTTGACAGACATCAAACAGCCCACCGCCCAGGCCCACCCGTAGGATAAGCCCAGTGTCGGGCACGCTAGCCAAACAGTCTAGACACATAGGATGCATTCAGTTGTTTGTGTTGGGCAGCAGTCCTAACTGGCACCATGGGGTCCCTGGTGGGGCTCGAGGTGCCAACACAGGGACCCTTGACAAAGAAGACCCTTTGGCATGGTTCCACTGGAGTACAATGGTTTTTAACAATCAACACGCTTCCAAGGAGTGCTTAAATCCTAGTCCCGGCTAATATACAGTTTCTAATATTAGTGATACCATCAAATGACTTCATGAATGATTCATAATGAGTTTACTTTTTTGGTTGTTGTTTGGTGCCAAGTACTGCATTTTATTATTATGAATGCTCACACATGATCAATGTATTACTATTTGAAATAATTCAAATATTAAAATGTTTGTCTATCAGTTCAAAGACTCACAGGATCTACACTCCCTTTCTTTTTTAACCTTGAGTTCTCTATCCATACTCTCAATTTTTTAATTGCCAATTCATTTCACCTACTACAATGATATAGTTACCGACTTCATGTTGTTTTCTATAGATGTGCTGATGCTGTGCTGATGCTGACACAGATGCCATGTTAATATGATAAACTTAATGGATGGCAGAACAATTTATTAAACACATTATACTCACTAAAGAAAGGTTACCTTCAATGTTATGTTGATATAATAATAATAACTGTATTATTATTATTATTACTATTATTACTACGTAATTTAGTAATCACCATGAGAATATTTAGCTGATGTTCTCATCGGACTCAATTTACAGAAGGGGTTCCCAAATGTTCATAGCCCAGGACTGGGTGAGTACCTTTTCTGTGACCTCTCTCCACAATAAAACGTTGTCCAATATGTTTAAATATGGAATAAAATATATGTTCTGAATAGAAGCCAACATAACCGCATGTACACTAGACAATGCAAGTTGATTAAAGTAATGTCTGCGGAGGAACAAAGCATGCATTTCACAACCCACCTCAATCCCAAAGACCCACCAGTGTCCCGACCCAGTTTGTAAACCAGTGGTTTACAGCATATGGAATTAAGAAGCACATGAATACAACTAAAAATCAGCAACACAAACAGGATAATCCTTAGCCTCCCTACTGACAATTACCACTGAAAGACTCTTTGAGGCTAAAGGTCACGATAAAGGTTAGTTTACCCAATAAAAGAAAAACGAACACAGCTGCATTTATACATACTGATTTGATTAAATAATAATGGTTACTGCTCCAGACAATCCCTTTGACGAACTCCAAACCAATATTATTCCTGCCAATTAATCAAATTGATTGATTTTAACCTTCCCTAATTCCCCATCAACAATGTTATGGATATTAGAACTCACCATTGTAATTACATTCTAAATGATACATTCTGATTTAATTGAAAACTACTTTTAATTTTAATTCAGTACAAACTGAAGTTAAAGGAGGACACATGGCATATAATATTCAAATTAGCCTTGAGTGCACCTCCTCTTAATTTATGGCAATTATGGCAAAGTAACTAGAATTATCAGATACATCTTGATGTTTCTTCGATCCATAAATTTTAGTAATTCTTCCAGCCCTTTACACTGGCTTTATTTTCCCTACAGAAACATGCGGAGTAGTCCAGTATTTGAACACTATAAATCCTTAAGATAAGAATTACTATTCGCAGGTACAGCATAACTGTACCCTATGAAAATTCCACGAGAGGAATACATTTTAAAAAGCAACAAAATTGATGGTGAAGTTCCGCTTGCTTCTGCAAACTTTTACCATGGGCCTCCCAACCATGTGCAACAAAACTTTGCCTTAGTTATTGTTTTATTGGTGTTGAATATTTTTTTCACAAATGGAAATACATCTTGAGTAACACCAGGTACATTTATGCGTTTACATTTCAAGAAAATATTGTTGCAGAAAACAACCTTTTTTTGTTATGGTGCTGGCCAAATATATTTAGATTTATAATATAATAATGATATATGCCATTTAGCAGACGATTAAACCGATGCAACACCGTATATTTTTCAGTCTGAGTCATATTGCATGCTCAGCCATGCACTACTTCCTTCTCCCAGCCCCCACCGCACACTATATCTATTTGAACTAAAGAGTGACTCTAAGCGCTAAATTTAAAACCCCGAGACTGTATAAAACTATTCTGACTCAAGAGCGCCGTCGTCATATAGTTAAAAAGTGGAGATTACGTTATGATTTGTGCAGCGCTAGTATCGCGAAACACTCAGCACTCCACCCGGCATTTCACTCGGCTGAAGACAGCAAGGGCTTCATGTGACTGCAACGAAATGGCTTCTGGGGTTCAACCCACATTAAATTTTAATGGAAAATCCATGATAAAACTACGGAAACCGCTCAGTTTGGAAGCACCCCGGATGTGCAGTGGGTTTACACGACGCGTGAACGCTTCAGCACACCTGAGCAGACGGTGCAATCCAACCAAATTCAATTCAAGATTACCCTTCTTTCGTTTGATTTCTTCCCGTTCTCTCTCGCACTGCCTCACCTCCCCCACAAGCGGGGCTTTTCTGCTCTTAGATAACGATTCGCGGCTGTATCAACTCTCTTACCATTTTCGTACTTTCTCAATAGCGGCCATAACCCGCTTGATGTCATCTTTCGCTCTGCTTCGGGTCTCCGCGCGGACCGACCTACCCGACATTGCTGCTGTTGATATAATATTTTTTTAAAGCTCGCCGGCAGTTCAGACAATGCAAACACTCAATATAGAGCTGCGAGAGGAAGCAGCGCGCCTGCGCCAAGCAGAGCGGAGAGCCCACAGTCGCACAGAAAGGCAAAGCTAGAGCTTTGTCACACTGTAAACTACAATACCGTACACAAACAGGAGAACAAAGACTTCAAAGTTGTGTTGCCTCCCCCGAAACTTGGCGCGATACTTTCAAGTACACGGGTCGCAAACAGCAATTCAGCTCCGTAATAAATGCAAATACAAATGTTTACTGAATTCAACTTAGTCCTTGAAAAAAGTCACATCGGTGGAAGTTTTAAACTTTCCACAATCTAATATCTATTTAATAATAAAATGGCAAAATACATATTTCATATTTGCTAGATACCAGTATTCATGACAACTTTTTAGTTTTTTATTCGTTTAAAAAAAAAAATACTATACAATTAATATAATTTTTAAAACAAGTACTTACTTGTATCCTGGAGTAATTCAGGGTATGTTCAATACCTGTAACTAGTATTATAAATAAAATATGGAATTAACCACAAAATGGCAAAATACTTAATATCTCCTTTAACTTTAAAGATTAGTATGTCTTGAAGTCCACAGCACTGTGTCCAGACTTCTATAAACCCTCTGGATTCCATGAGAGTTATCACTGTGTGAGCTCCTTTTTGAAACAGGGAATCTTAGAATGTTAGGTACAAGCATGTGTAGTGTGATCTCAGTCATAATTCTGCTCTCCAATTGGGCACCTGAACCATCTCAGGCACTTGTATAGTTTGCAAAAGGGATGCTCATAACAGGGTCTTTTTTTATCCCCCATATTTTTTTTCTCTCTCACAATTTGGAATGGCCAATCATAATTGTAGGCCCGTCCTGTGGCTGAAACATCTCACACTACGTCAGCACTCAACTGGCTGGGCAGGGCAACTAGAGGACTATGCAACTGCCACAGCTACGGTAACACAGACAGATCACAGGTAATCAATTGAATAGAGAGTCACTATTCAAGAGTCACTAGGAGTGATGAGGTGGGGAATACCCTGCGGGCTGAAACCTTTGGTTTGGGGCAGTTGTATGATAAACTGACAGCTAACCAAATCCAACCTCAGAGATCTGATGGTACCAATCAGATTGCACGAAGTCTAGGCCAGAAAAGTTAATGAAGCTTTTGGCAAAAGTCGACACTGAGAGTTCAAATTATACCACATCTGGGGGATGGTGGGGGTCACCAAATTCAAATTATGATATTTCTTATATTTGAAAAAATTGTGCAGCTGCCTACACAATAATACAAAATCATTCAGTAACTGAAATCCCTAAACCAATGTTAGAGTAAATGTCAGGCCAGTTCAGAAACTAAATAATTCAGCAAGCTAGCTACAGTAAACATTGTCACTTATAACCACAGATGTATAAAAAACAATAGGTTGGATTTTTATTGTGTAGACTAGAGTATTGTCAATCTATTTAATTTAGCCATTAAGAGTTGCATTTCACCTACCGCAGTTTGCTCTGTGTAAAATGAAGACTTGAACAATGCTGCTAGTGGCAGATCCAATTTGATTTATTTTTTGTTTTCCTGTTTCTGACACTTTGTTTGAAACTGGTATCAGGGCAGTCCTACCTATCATCTAAATCGGTCAAAAAAAGTTTTTCTCTGCATAGTGGTTCGTCTGGTGTGGCAGAAATTATGTTTTCCTCCATGAAACAAGCCCAACATTTTTTTATGCTGTTCAACTTAAAATTCCTTCAGGGGGCCATGGTCTAATTTATGAAAGCCCAAACCCCAATAGCCCCCGTAATTCGAACTATGGACACTGGCATGGTCAGGATTTGATTTGGGCTGTAGCACACACCACTGCTACATTGGTGTGTTCTGAGGCCAGTCTCAACTGGGCACACCACTGAGGAGCCATGATTTTGGATGCACTCTTAACAACCAAAGATTTACATTGATTGAGATTGAGTACACAATAATTCACATCCGGTGAAGGAACAGATATTAATGCTGCTCCTGTTCTGTTGGATTTGGAGGACAATTATTCCTAAGCTTTGTTGTAATAGTAATTTCAGGTATCAGCTTGGTTTTTAAAAATCTAGTAAAACAAAGGTGAAATCAATGGTAACTGAGGCAGTGTAAAAAAGATTCTGACCAATCTTTAACCAATCACATTACATCATAGTCAGACACTCTCTGACTATCCAATCAAAGGGTGTGAATACGCTGACGTTACCTAGGCCTTCTAGAAGGCCTTCGTGTCCCCAACTCAAAATCTGATTGGTTGAAGCAACAGTTTGATCAACACTTATTTTATGCTACAGGGCCTGCAGAACTGATTGTGAAGGCCTCCAGGCAGATTTCTTTGACCATGCCTGGAGGTTGGTTAAATCTTATTTGAATAAGAAATATTTGTAAAACAAACCACCGGGCCGCAGACCAGTAAATTTGGTACCGCAACAAATTATGGCTGAAATGTGATTGGTTAAATGCTTTAATATGAAAATACACGTCTGGGAGCAGCGCAAGCAGGGGAAAAGCTATGAAAGGAAGCGGACAGACCATTTGGAATTATTTAATAAGTATTCATGGAAAAAATATAATTAACATCAGTCTGTGATTCAGATATTTTTTAGGCCAGCAGAGAAGGCCTTGCAGACCCTGACGGCTGACCACTGGTTTTTATAGCCAATCACGTAAAATGGAATAATCAATTCACATATCTAGTGTTTTAGTGCTATTAATGTCATTTCATGATCAATAGTCTTTTCAAACAATATGTGTTGTTTTCAAATTACTGATTTGAATTAGTCTTTATCTTTATATGATCTTGAGAACGACCTACATTTTACTCACCACTCACCACGATATACTCACCAATATCCATGATGATCAGCCATTGCTAAATCTGTCAAATGTGTGTTGATATTGGCTGATGGCAGTCATGTTTTGTAAGATGTTGTTTCATCCTTGACAACACTGTTGGGACCTTGCACAAAGATGTAGCATGTAAAATGTCAACCTGATTGGTCAAATGATTGAGGGGTTAGAGGCATTTTTTAATTATACAAAATTTTGTTCCCAGGTCACATGGTTCAAGTCTTATGAGACAAAACCTAAAAAATTAAATCACCCCTGCCAAGTTCCATAGCTACGATTTACGGCTTTTGCTTATAACAGATAAACAAATAATCAAATAAAAGAGGAGAGCAGAACAAAAACAACATGGTTCCAGTACTGCGTCAATAGCATTGAGCTGAAAACACCCAGTGCTACATTTGCAATAGTAAAATGTGATCGGTTAAAATATAAGTAAACTCATTGTATTAGCTACTATATCACGCACTGAGAGCCACGCACTGAGAGCAATCGAAGGGAGCCTAATTTGTTGGTACAGCAGGACAGGCTGCTTAAAACTGGGCGTATATGTTCTAACATTATATAAGTTAACTGAATCATGTTTTATTGAAAAACATGTTTTCCTGAACCGGTCCCCGACCAACGTGCTCTAACTGCAGTAGCTGGAGCGCAAATTCGATGCTAACGTTTACAGCATCGTTATAATTGGAATGAACCATTAACCAAAAATGGAATTAGCCTAACCATTAAACTGTAAATATACAAACTCTGAGCTGTGTTAATTTTTTATTTTTCACTACAAACGGAGGAATAGGCCTAATACTCGAGAAAAGGTAATCACAACATGAAGCTAGGTCTTCCCACTTTGAGCATTCTATTGAGATTCGTTCGCCTGTAGTCATTTTTACAGCAATGGTAGCAGACTCGGGGGAGCAACTGTATTTACCTACAGTGTGCAAAGATGGGTGATGTGGATTTATTGGGAGTGATGTTAGAAGAAAGAGAAAGACTTGAACTTTGCAAATAGTTTTTGCCTCCAGTTTTTTTTTATTGCGAGAAAATATCAACTACGGGACACTGTGACCTGTGAAATACTGTACTGAGTACCGTGAGTTTACTTTAAGACTGCCAGATTCTGATGATATACGTTGAATCTCAATGATATATCGAATAGGTCTGTTAAACTACGAGAAACAATGTTAGTTCCCCCAGGTATCTTTGTTTCTCTTTATTTGACACTCAACGAACATATTGCTAGTTAACATCGTCTGCTTACATAAATTGGGAAATATAAATTCAAATATTAAATTCATGCTCAAAATGTTGAATTCATATTAATCTAGGCTACTTTTGGTAATGGTTTAACTGCAGAATGATGTCTCTTTTTCTTTTTTTAAATAAATTTATTTCTGATTTTCCCCCCTTTTTTGTCTCCCAATTTGGTTGCCAATTAAACCCTCTATTTACTTCAATTCCCCACCCTCACGAGTCCGTCGCCCCTCTTCCGGGATCGAGACACACATTCCAGGTTGAGTGTTCCCGCCTCTTTCGAAACGGGAAATCTTCCACGGACTCCTTAACCTTCTCCTCGACGAACTCATGCCGGCTCTCCCTACTCTAAAGCGTGGTGCGTTAGACCGCTGTGCCATCCGCCAAGCCCAGAATTATGTCTCTTAGATTAACACCGCAAGGAGTAAGTGGCTCTTTTTGACGCCCACACTTGCCATGCAGATCAGTTTGACGCTGTCACGTCAGGATGTGTCTGGCTGCCAAAATGTGTCCGGGTGATGTCATAGGGTGATGTCATCAGAATTTTGGACTGTAGTTGCTATGCCAACATGACGAGCTCGCATTCCTGAGTGAGAAAACCCAGAAGAATGTGTCCGGGTGATGTCATTTAGCTACGAATAAGCTGTACAGCTAAGTTAGCTGCCTTGCTACGAACATAATATATGAATTATAATAAATAATTATATTATAATTATATAGCCAGCTAGCTACGAAGATAATAATATGCATTGTCTGTTCAGCTGTACAGTTAAGTTAGCTGCCTAGCTACGAATATAATATATGGAAGTGATTACGAATAACCATTGCTTGCTCAGCTGTAACACGTGAGTACTGTTCCAAACAGACGGACAACCAACAAACAATCAATGGCAATCTACCTTTCTACCTGTATTTGGTGTGGTATGCAGCAATGTGTTTTGTGTTTGATGATCTTCTTCAGGAAGCAATCCAAGAAGATCACATCAGTCAAAACACATTGCTTTGAAACACATGCTCTCAGTAACTTTGTATGCCTGCTCTGTGTTTTAGCACGTGTAGATAAATTCTACAAAAAAGGAGAGTTGCTCGGGCGAGGAGGTTTCGGATCTGTCTATGCGGGGATCCGCAAGTCAGACGGACTGTCGGTAGGACATCACCTTCTCTATTATCTGCACTCACAAACAGTCTCTGAAACACATCCTCCACTTTTCTAGTCAGAAGCAACATCTTGGCCTCTCTGCTCTACTGTCAGTTTGTGTCATTTTATTATTTCATTTTGCCTAGAGTCTGTCCAAAGTTGGCTACTTACTCTTACTAAGTATTTTGGTTGTTTCATTCTACCCTATTTTGTATAATTCACATCTCATGTTTTACTAAAATGTAAAAATGTAAAATGTACTAGTTTTTATCATACCATAATAGGCAATTGTCCTTGGTTTTTTATCTTTATTATCACAAAGGATTGTGCATTTCTCAGTATCACACAGTACCTCTCTGACATACACCATGTTTTCCTTAGGTGGCCCTCAAATATGTGAGGAAATGTGAAGATGAAATGGAGCTGGTAAGAAGAACCTCTTTATAATTTATGGAGGCCTACATTAGTGGTGTATTTCATTCAGAAAGTCAGAACCTCAGACAGTGATAACTATTACCATTAAAAGGGAACTAGGAACCAAAAGGTGTTGGTGGTTTTAGAGGTGATTATTTCTTCCCACCCACTGCCAGACTCAACTAACAAAGGCCAGATATGTCTCTAAAATAGCTTGTTTGGACTTTGACCCATCACATATGTGTGAAGGAGACATGCCTAACACATGTAAGTGAGGCTAGGTGTGAGTGAGGGATCAGTCACACTTGGAATGACAATACAAAATGTAATTACTTGAATTCAATTGAATGAAGGCGGTCACTTCAAATATCCACTTTAGCTAGATAGCAGTTCACTATGCTATATGCTAGCTCAGCTAGTTGGCATGCCACAGCGTGGGGATGGCTGCAATGAATGCTTGGCTACAGTACGGAGCACATGTCAGCTCTCACCACACCTACCACAGCCTGGACTGGAAGGGCCTCTGCCCGGGGAGGTGGGACTGATAACGATGGTGAACAAACCATCATGCCACCCCAACATTCTGGAGCTTTATGACTGGTTCGACAGGCTATCGTCGTACGTCATGGCAATGGAGCGCCCATACCCCTGCCAGGACCTGTTCACATACTGCCAGGAACAGGGGGGTGTCCTGAACGAGGACAAGGCACGCAATGTCACACGGCAGCTGCTGGGGGCGCTGCAGCACTGCCATGACCACGGAGTCATGCACCGCGACGTGAAGCCAGAGAACATCCTGATGAGACACAAGAGATCAAGCTGATTGACTTTGGGTGTGGGGACCCATTGATGGACACCCCATACACGGGAATTCTCAGGTCAGTGAAGGGGGCAGTTCATGAATCTTAATAGTGTTTGGGAACTCTGGAGTAAGCGCTGATACTGTGATGCCTTTGATATAAAAGCTTATATTCGTTTATCTTTACACTTATGTTAAGTCCATGTGAAATGTAGCAGCATTTGTCTGTCTTTCTATCAGGGACCGAGTGCTACCAGCCACTGGAGTGGTTTCAGGAACAGAAGTTCCTGGTGGGCCCTGGGACCGTGTGGTCAGTCGGCGTGACGCTGCATGAGATTGTTTGTGGAAACCTTCCCTTCACCATCTTCAGCAGCAAGAGGATGCAGCATGTGCAGTTCCCCGAGGGGCTGTCACCAGGTGAGCAGCTAGCAGAAGAGGGAGGAGCTGCATTTGAATGCTCCCCTTTTGCCTTTCTTGTTCAATCACATATTTCCCCCTGTATCTCTCTCACAGAGATCAAGGACTTAATTGGCTGTGGCTTGAGGCCCCATGCAGAAGGCCGGTCCACCCTGGACCAGCTACAGCTCCACCCCTGGCTCCGCTAGTCTTGCTAAGACACTGGGTTACAGTGTGTGGATGCACCCCACGGTCTGGTATCTAATCCGACTGTGGTGGGCAGATTCATAGGAGGCGCACAATTGGCCGCAGCGTCACTCAGTGAGGGATGGTTTCAGACATGGTTTCTTTAAATCTCATCAGGCACATACACACACCTGCAGTCTTTCTGTACCAGCTGACACAGAGACTCCCTCTTCGCCTGCTGCTGCCGGCCTCCCAGAGACTCCCTCATCGCCTGGTGCTGCCGGCCTCCCAGAGAGTCCTTAAAATCTCATCAGGCATACACACATACCTGCAGTCTTTCTGTACCAGCTGCACATGATGTGTACTCCTGTGACATAATGATTGTGCAGCTGAGCTGGTGGACTGCAGAGTGAAAAGAATCAGGCTGGCAGAACATGCTTGGGAGGAGACGCGTGTGCCTGTCTGGGCCCTCCCAAACTGATGGAGAACGTTGCAGTGATGAGATGGGCCCACTTAAGCAATTGGGCATTGCAAATAGGAGGAAAAACAAAACAATAAAAATTGCTGGTGAGCAATGCTGCATGCTACCCCACACCCATTTCCCTGTGTGAGAATGTGACTTTGATGTCATTATTGTGGGGGGTTTTCAATCAATGGCAAATCCTTTAGAAACATGACATTTTGAAATAGTCCTTTTATGAAAATGATATAAAGTGATATTGATAGGATATTGTTGATATTGGAGACAGCGGTGATGATGATCCTGATATTCATTCAGTTCATTATATGCATTTTTGTCTTACAAGTCCAAAGCCACTGCAGAACCAGTCACAATGCAAGGAATGTAACCAAACGGTAAGACTCAGCCAGTTCAAGGTCATTGTGGTCATTGGAAAATGCTGACCTGTTGTAACTCACCTTTCTGTTTTCACGTGCCTTCTCTCAGCACCTGCGTCTCACCCTGATGGAGTGGGGACAGTGTTGGATGCAACACCTTCACTTTTCTTCTGTTTTGGACATACTCAGTCATTAGCGCCTCCACCCCATCCCACTGGAGTGTGCCTCTACCTGTGATGTCACCCTCTCCAGCTTTGTGGTGGCCAGCTCTAGCCCCCCAGGTGAGCCGCCCCCCCAGCCTAGTATAATTGACTGCATGTGATAGCTCAACGTTTTTCCCATCAAAGGCATCGACTGCCATCCTTGTGACTGTGACTGTTTAGTAGTCTCGACCCCCAGACGCTCTTTCTCTAGAGTGTTCTTGTGAGATTTCCTGCGATCGAATTGCTAATGTTGAGCTATACGTCACTGCTGGCCTCCCAGAGAGCCCCTCCTCGCCTGCTGCTGCCGGCCTCCCAGAGACTTCCTCATTGTCTGCTGCTGCCGGCCTCCCAAAGAGTCCCACGTCCCCTCGTCACCTGCTGCCGCCGGCCTCCCAGAGAGTCCCTCGTTGCCTACTGCCACCTACTCCCAGAGAGTCCCTCTGCCTTTTGGTTTGCTTTTCATCCACTCACCACCTGGCATGATGGCCACCCCTGCCACCTTGCTACAAGCTGCAAGAAGCAATTAATGGAGTTTAGGCAGCATGCTCCAATTATGAATAATACAAAATGTGCAAGCTCTGTTGTCATGGATGACGGCCTTGAAGCATGCAGTTTCACATTTGTCATTTATTAAGACTAATTTGGTGACGATCAGCCAAATGACCTAGGACTAGTTTACAAAAGTAGGTTTTGCAAAAAATTTAAAATGGCCCGAAAATTCAATATGCCGTATGTTTCGTCAAAATAAGTTCTTTCAGATTTTTTCCTGTATTTTTCCCCCAATTTGGTGGCCAATTTGACCCCCCATGAGCCCGCTGCCTACAACTATGGGCTCATAGTTGTAGGCAGCGGGCTCAGCGGGCTGCTACCCTGCGACCAGCAGTGACGATAGTGATGAACCACCTCCTTCAAGATGGAACTCGCCTAGCCGTCACCTGTGTCTGTGCAGGACTGAGGAGAGAGAGAGTGAAAGAGAGAGAAGGAAGGGGGCAAGTGTGTAGGCTGACATAATATTTGTCCTTTCACATAAATTATACTCATTGAACTTATTTATGTTCAAATATTTCAGAGTAGTCAAGTGAACAGAGGATGGATTAGGCTGCAGTGCATACTGGGACAGATTTGCCTTCAGGAGCTTAAGACTCAAATCTGACAGGAAGGCATCATCTGGAATACATTGCCTATTTTGTCATACCACTACCCTAGTTTAAGCTGTGCATCACTTTTCAGTGTTGACTAATGCCCTGCCCAGCAAATTTCAACATACTTTCAGGCACATTTGATCCTTAAAATAATCAGCCAATTCTATTGAGATTGACCTTTTGTCAGGAAGGGGACAAAAACAGGTTGCATTTAGTCTGTTCTTCAAGGATTACTGTGGGTTTAAACATATATATTTACACAGAATCTTTTTTTTTTGTATTGGCATGAATTTAAAAATATAACATAAACACAGATGGAAATAGGCCCATTCACATCCACACACATCTAAATAGCCAAGCATGCATACATACATTCTCACACATGCAAAAGCACTAGCTCACAGAACAGTGATACAGTGTATCAAATGCCTTTGCGCCATGTGTTTATTCCAAAGTGTCCCTAGTCTGGCCCAGATGGCTCAGTCGCCAATCACCCATATATTACCCATTGAAAATTCGCTTTTTCATTATTTTATTTTTTTACTTTGTTTAAACAGGTAGGTCAACTGAACTCATTCACCATTTGCAATGATGATCTGGGGCATCAATGTGGTTAGGGACTGCAAAGGATTGTGTAGCCAATCAGATGTTGGGGATAATTATTTGACCAGGCCACCAGGGTTGACACCCCTAGTCTTTCAAGCAATGCCATGGGATCCTTAAAGTTATAGTTCATCCAAAATTGATGTAAGAGTTCTTAGGGACATGAACAACAAATCCACCCATGGCTACCATTGTAGCATTGTTTGTCTATGTACCTGCAGGTAGCATGCTTACATTGTATGGCAAAATTTACTCCCAGTAACTTTTAACCAAGCCGCTCAGCCATGTGGTTCAGTTGGATATTGAACATGTATTGAGATACTTTTTGAAGATGTTGAGATATTTTTTGAAGATGGGTTTAATTAGCTCAGACTTCAGCACACCTTTTAGTCCAGGCAGTCGTCTATGTCTCCCCAGGTAAACATGCTGATGAGTGGCAGTGGGAAGAAAACTCTGAAGAGACAAATCCATCAGTCATGTGCCCATGTGACAATCTGTGTTGGGGGGTACCTTTCCTGTTTGGCAGGATCAGAGAGTCGCGATCATGCTCTGTTTGGCTGAAGGTTATCATCAACGTGGTGGCGAGGCGCTTGTGGATGCAGGTCATGGTAGTCACACTTATATACAAAATTATAATACACAAAATTAATCTAGATTTGCAAGTGTATCGCATTATAGTTTAAGCATAGATCACCAGGAGGAGCAATACATGTAGCAAGCAAATACAAGTGGCAAATACAGTATCTACAACAAGTTAATATTTTAGGCTGTTTGAGAGAATGTTTGAATCCCCGGAATCCCTCCCCACTGTTTAAAATGAAGCCACATCACGGAGACCGGGGTTCGATTCCCCATCCCGCCACAGTTGGCTTTAGGGGAGTTTCACCAGGGGGCGGCGATTGGCTGTCCGCCCCAGGGAGGGGGGAGGGAAGCCAACAGGACGTTCGCTGCACATAAGAGTGGCCCTGTAGTACCGGGTTACGGTCGACAGCCTGGTGAGTGCCGTCTCGGAGGAGACGTTACTTCGCCTTCGTCACTACCGGTCGCAAGTCTACGGCAACAAACTCACATTACTAGAGGAGGATTGACGTAAAATAGTGGGTCTAATTGGCTACTAAATTGGGAGAAAATTCAAAGTCAGAAACAAAAAATCTTAAAAATAATAATAAAATGAAGCCACATATAGCACAGTACCATTTTGAAAAGCAGTGTGTTGGAAAGCACTCTCATGACATAGGTCAAATAAGATCTCACTTGAATTTCCCTCCTCTTTCAGATTTGTCAACACTTATTGTCAATTAAACATCGTTTTTTTCTGGGATATATATAAACGGAGACAGATATGATGTTTTGAGTATCTCGCCAGGGATTTTAATGGGAGTTTCACTCTAACAGCTGTGCATTACACCAAACTGTGTTCTAAGCCATACACCATTTTATCTAATTTCCTCACAATTTTCACCCAAGCTGTATGGCACAGGCTATGCATATATCACCAGGTCATACTACATCTTCACCTATGCCATGCAGTATAATCCTGCATATCTGATCCCCATAAATCATTTGGATACCAATGTGTTCTCCTCTGACTCAATGTCTGTGTGAGTTTAACCTGTGGAATGCAGAGCAAAAAGAAACAAGTTTCTGAAAGGAGTGTGTGCTTGCCTGCACTCTCCTGAATTGAGGTTGCAGCGATGAACACAAACACACAGAAGTTGTGTATGTTGGTTTTTGTTCCAACAATAATTACAATTTCTGAAATATAATGGGCTGGGTTTTTTTTTTTTTTCATACAACTTTTCCAGACATAATGCGGCATCTCTTATTGCCACATTTCCAGGAACAGACCAGTTTGAGTATTGAGTATTCCATAGTCATTTAAGGATTTGTAATCAGTCAGATCAGTTCTCAGACAATGAATGCTTTCATTTTCTGTAAACTGCAATGCAATTGATCTGTTTGAAAGAGGTGATTGATTTATTTATAGACCTACTGCTGACACCAGTTAAGTCCTAAATGCAAAAAGTGTGGATGCCTGTCATTGAAACAATTTCTGGAAACAAAGTTCAAAGACAAAGCAAATCATAATGCTTTATGCTAACATCTGTTTAAGCACAAAATTGTGGAACTTGAACGTAATTAATCAAATGATTGATTGGAACAAAAACTAACATACACAGGGATCAAGTTTGGGAATCCCTAGCTTAGACCTTTTATCCGTAGGCTACATAATTGTACATGTTTAAACTAGAAGTCAGAATAAGAAAACAGTTTTTCTTCAATATTCTAGTTGTAGTACTGATAAATAGATGCTGTTTAACTAATTAAACGCTGCTGAAACGCGACACTCAGTGTAGAATGCTTGAAATGAACGGCGCCTAGTGAGACTTTTATTTTATTTTTAAACGCTCACGATGACCACAGGAAGTACAACTTTGTCTCCTATTGTTGCCTTTTTTATGCAACTAAGCAACGTTTCAGACGATACACGAACACAAGAAGTCGCATTTATTATTGCTGATTTAGGAATATCCAAGGCAACGTGGTAGATCCTACTGTACAAAAAAAGCGGAATTTTTCTCAAAGCGCATGGAAGGGAAAGAGTTCTGGAGCCGTCCGAAAATAGAACAGCTCTGTAAACTATGGAAAACAAAGGCCTCATTGTACAACCCAGACCATGAATATCGAGACAGGTGGCAAAAAAAGCGCGATTCTGAAGAACTTGCTCAACATTTAGGCACAACTGGTAAGTGTACTGTATCTTTAGTGTTCCCAATCTGACTGAAAAAAGTCGCCACATCAGGCAAGGGAACCAAAAGGGTGGGTATGGCCAGGGTCCCTTCCGGGATTTGCCACTAAGAAAACAACAATGTGCCTCTGACTTTTACCAACAGACTGTCTGCCATATTTAGTTCATCTACATTTTAAGTGACAATAATACAAGTTGTCCATAACGAAAAAGCAGTAAATTTCTAATAAAAGCGCCACGGCTTGACTTATGTCATGACAGTGTTTTCAAAAAGATACTGTACAGCACGTGGCTTAATTTCAGACTAAATGTACTCACCACTTGCAAGGTCAGTTTTGAAAGGTTCTCTCAAACTGTAAAATATTGTCTTGCACGTTAATATTATGTTAGTCTGTGTTTACAGTATGTAATACATCTATACAGGCCACAGTCAGCATTACGCACCTAAACCTAGCTAGATAATACGCATTTTAAAGGGAGGGCTAAGTTGCTTCACCTTCATTTATTTCCAGTTAAGTATCCGTCAAAATGAATTTATACACCTTTCCAACTCCATAGCTCTATATCATAACAAAATCAGAATTATATGTATGTGTGTCCTTCATGCGTGCGCACGCATATGTAACTTTGCATTAAATGTGAACAAGTCATACATTCCATTGGAAAAAAAAATGCAATCCAAAATTCTAAAAAGGGGCATGTCTTATTTGCTGAAGGATGCACTGAGGTAAAGTCAACAGAGTTTGATATAAATAAGGGGGAGAACAAAATCAAACAAAATGGTTGTAAGAGGCCAAAGACAGCAGGTCACTGAAAATTTGATGTAACGTTCTGGGTTGTAGGGGCCCATGCGAGATACCTAAGTTGAGGACGTGATTGTGAATGTGTGTGGCACCAGTTGCATTTTGGACAAAGCCAATGGGATCAAGTAAGGAATCTAAAAACTTAAATGAATCGGTGTCTATGAATCTTAAATTAATCAGTGTCCGTGCTGTATGCTGAAGTCCAGTGCGCTGACAAAAGTTTTTATCAGAGTTAAGAGCCTGGTGAGATAGTTGTCCCAATTTTAGTTTAGTAGTAAGAAATTCTCTTAAAACATGTACATGTTTAAAAGTAAAAGGCTTTATCATGAAGACATGCAGGATGTTGCATTTGAGTAAGATTGCATTTAGGAAGGATTTAATGTATTTCATTCTTGGAGCTTGGAGAGGCGGGATCACACCTATCCTTTAGAACCAAGTTGTTGACCCCCCTATTGGACATCAATGACGAAGAGAGAGAAGACAATATTTTAAAACAAAACAAAGTTGGAGGTGGGGAGGCAGTGGGAGAAGAGGTATGTAGCGCATTTATACCCGTTAGGAAAACCGGTTTAGCAGGTGGAGGGGGAAAAGAGCCAGGGGTTGTCTGAAAATGTCTCTCCCGAATCTTTGTTTAAAACTTGTCATTAAAGTCATTATATAGTTTTTCATCAATATGCAGGTGTTTTACCTCCATGTTTGAAATGCACAAGCTTATTGACAGAATGATAAATTACTTGGTGTAGTTTCTATTAGGGCCATATTATCTTTAAGTAAAATATACTAAACCACGGAATAGATGATGACACATGATGGTGCCTACTGCAGGGTTGGTCTGTATAGCTAAGGCTGCCAATGCAGTATGTCCGTAGTCCTGTCTTGATTTGATCTAAACGCGACGTAGGTTTTTGAATGCACAAATGTACACTGTATACATCACTGTATACCGTATAACTACCAATAGCCACATTTAATAACAATAATACTCACAATATATAATTTGTTTTAAAATTAATTTAATCACTAATTTAATTAGTGATTAAAAGCCTGTGTTTTGCCTTTATGTACCCCCCCAACAGTTGGAGAGGTCCTGAAAAAAATGAAGAACTTAAGAACTCAATATGGTAGAGAAAGACGAAAGAAGTGTTATTCCCTCAATGACAACTGCCAAGTGTCTTCATCCAAGTGGTACCTGTTGTCTATGCTGAGGTTTCTGGAGAAGTCAGAAGCCTCCATCACAAGTGGTGCAGACGTCAGTCTAGAGGTACTGCATGTCACTCCACCTTTCTTACAATGCTGGCAGCATATGGCATTGTAGCTTTCTTGGTCTAGGTTTGTGGAGTTCATCTTGTAGATCTTAGTCCAAAGTTTTGTCAAGATTTATTAAAAGCTTATTTTATAAATCATATTTAACATAGGTAGAACGGGGAACGACACAAGAGTGGAAGGTTCAAGTCATTGAAATGGTCCAGGAGAATCAACGAAGACAATGTGGAGCAAGCTCTTACAAGGTGAACCGGTTTTTCTATGCTTTTCTTAAGAATTAATAACACCACTGCACTCTTCAAAATAGAACAGAACAAAATTGCTTAAATATTGTCAACTAGCCAAATTTTTCTACCAAGTTCTTCTGCTGTTGAATGTGGTTGGCTGGATGTACCAATTGATAAATTAGCCTGGAATAAGCTGTTTACTATTGTTTGTATGTCCAACACTTAGCCCAGGATTCAGTCACTAATATATATATATATAAATATACACAGTGGCTTCGGAAAGTATTCAGGCCCCTTTACTTTTCCCACACTTTGTTATGTTATAGACTTCATTTAAAATGGATTAAATAGATTTTTTTGAGGGGCGGCGGATAGGATAGCGGTCTAACACACCACACTTTGGCTGGTCCGGTGTGGTGTGCACTGCCTGTCCGGGACGCGGTTTGAAACCCGTGTCTCTACCAGACCGGCCCTGGTCGCCAGCCTGAGCAGGGACGGCATTTGGCTGTCCGCCCCAGGGGGAGGTGGGAGGGAGAGCCGGCTCGGGTTCACCGAGAAGCACGGAAAGGGCGTCTCCAGAACGTGGGTGGGTGGGCGAGTTCCATTTTGGAGGAAAAGCGGAGGTTGCTGCCCACGGAGAATTGGCTTGCCTCGAGTAGTCGAGCGACGGACCCGTGTGAGGAGGGTTAATCGAAAT
This sequence comes from Aldrovandia affinis, assembly GCA_029706075.1. NCBI lineage: Eukaryota > Metazoa > Chordata > Actinopteri > Notacanthiformes > Halosauridae > Aldrovandia > Aldrovandia affinis. Next base: position 630,223 of record JAINUG010000127.1, on the reverse strand, counting down.
ATATAGAGGGTGCAATTGGCTACCAACTTCGGAGAAAACGGGAAAAAATCTGAAACAAATTAAATATATATATTTTTAATTAAAAAAGTTGAGTTTTTTTGGCTATCAATCTAGACACAATACCCCATAATGACAAAGCGAAAACACGTTTTTAGAAATTGTTACAAATTTATTAAAAATAAAAAAATGAAAAATGTAATTTACATAAGTATTCAGGCCCTTTGCTATGACACTCCAAATTGAGCTCAGATGCATCCTGTTCCTTTTGATCATCCTTGAGATGTCTCTAGAACTTGATTGTAGTCCACCTATGGCAAATTTCAATTGATTGAACATGATTTAGAAAGGCACACACCTGTCTATATAAGGTCCCACAGTTCACAGTGCATGTCAGTGCAAAAGCAAAGCCATGAAGTCCAAGGAACCCTCCATGGCCCTCCGAGATAGAATTGTGTCAAGACACAGATCTGGGGAAGGGTATAAAAACATTGCTAAAGCATTGAAAGTTCCTAGGAGCACAGTGGGCTCCATCATTGTGAAATGGAAGAAGTTTGAAACCACCAAGGTTAGGCTACGTTTACACCATCTGATGGAAATTCAGATTTTTTGCTCACATCGGATATGTATTTTGAACGTTATGAAAAGCGCATTAATTGGATATTTGCAGATCCGTTTTGGGCCACATTCATATGTGGAAATAAATCCGATAGGAATCTGATATCTGCCAATGCGACTGCCATCTAAACGCACAGATCGGAATTTCCCTGTCATTCCGATTCGCACTACATTCAAAAAGCGACACTCATACTTTTTCGCATTTGATTGACGTGTAACATTTCACTGCACAACCAGAAGTGAAAGAAGTGAAATCATGGAAGACGAAGGCTCCGCCCAGTGAGACAACCGCCTCATCCAGTGTGGCCACCGAAGATAATAAATAAATAGATAAAACATGATTGAATGATTATTTCTGTCTCGTTTGCGTCCATTGCAGATGGCTGTATGGCTGTGCCGGCATGGCTGTTGTTCACTTTTGTATCGGTAACCAAAGCCTCCTGTACAGATGCGGGTTGTTTCAAATGTAAACCGTGTAAACACAGGTATCGGATATGGGTCACTTTTAAAAATAGATGTAAACAGGCGGTCAAAAAAATCAGTACTCCAGAACTGGGCATCCAGGCCTGCAGTGTAAACGTAGCCTTAGAACTGGCCGTCCGGCCAAAGTCAGTAACCAGGCAAGAAGGGCCTTGGTCAGGGAGGTGACCAAGAATCCAATAGCCACTATAAGAGAGCTTCAGAGTTCCTCTGCAGCGATGGGAGAACCTGGCAGAAGAACAACCATCTCTGCAGCACTCAATCAATCAGGCCTTTATGGTAGCGCTTGGCATTCAGGCCAAAGACTTCAATTTTTGTCTCATCAGACCAGAGAATATTTTCCCTCATGCAGTCCTTTAAGTGCCGTTTGGCAAACTCCAGGCGGGCTGGCATGCCTTTTACTCAGGAGTGGCTTCCGTCTAGCCACTACTAGTCTAGTCTAGTGGCCCCTTGGTCACGTGATATGAAAAGTGCCGTTTCAGATACAGCCGACTGTAGCATTGCCATTACTGTACTAGTCATTGGTTTCATCTTACATTTACATTTTACATTTTAGGCATTTAGCAGACGCTCTTATCCAGAGCGACTTACAGTGTACATTTCTTTACATACAATCCATTTATACAGCTGGATATTTTACTGAAGCAATTCAGGTTAAGTACCTTGCTCAAGGGTACAACAGCAGTGCCCCCACCTGAGAATTGAACCTGCAACCTCTGAGTTACAAGCCCAGTTCCCTAACCATTACACTACACTGCCAGCCATCTTGGTCCAGACTGACCTTTCAGTTCTCCACAACAATAAAGTGTACATTTACGGGGGAAGGAAGCGCAACAAGAAATGTTGTGCAACAAGAAAAGTGGTTAACTTTGCTGAGCTTTTAAAAAACAACAACAACTGTTTACATATTAGAGTCTGTTCCTTTGAAGAGTGATATATCATCTGTTGTCTGCATTTTTCATCTGCTGTCTTTTATAGATGACCGATGGCAGATTGAACCAAAATGAAGTCAGTGCAGTGGAAGATGGTGATGTGCCAAACAAGGCAAGGAACAGTCACGTCAAAGCTGTCACAGGGAAACGGATGAGATCGGCCAATGAAGAGAGATCAGATGTGGTGTATACCAGGGGGCCGTCCCAGGAAGATGCCCTCGACATCTTTGGCAAATTTGTAGCTTCAGAACTGAGGCTCATGGAGAATCCTCAAATGCAAAAACTGGCAAGGCTCCATATTCAGCAGGTTTTGTTGGATGTCCAACTGGGCACAGTGGACCGTACACCCTTTCATCATAGTGTAAACATTGTAAACACATCCACCAGTAATTAGTGAATTGTTTGTAGTGAATTTGACCTTTATACAGGATGAAATAATTCACCTTTTCCTTCCTAGTATGGGTATTATTATTATTGCCTCAAATTCATGTACTCTGTGTTTCTTTTGAATAACCTTAGTTTACCCAAAAATCTAAATTCTATATTTTGTTCACCTTCCACAATATATATGTATCAATGGCACTTGATGTGGTGGTCTGAGAGACCCCTAAGATTTACACCAGGACCAAGAGATGAGAACACAGCTGCAGTTTCGAACACAGGCACTTTATTAACCAATGTGCACACAGGGAGCGCCGTCAAGGCCAAACCAAAGATGCTCTAAAGACGTCATCTCTGACACATACTATAGAACATTGGTGGAATCTTCCCACCCATCTGCCCTTCCCTGCCATGCCCTCCCAACTGAATACATTTGCATACATTCTCATTGATGTGCTTGCAGTCACCTTACACCCTGGGCCATGATCATCTTAGTTCGGCCAATTGGCACACGCAGGCTAGGAAAACCCCGCCCTTAGGAGTTAACGAGGAAAGCCCATGCAAATGATGATAAGTGACATGTCCTCACTCCCCAGAGTTAAGGTGACCCAAGGCCCTTTGACATATTAATTATATTTCAACATCAGTGTTCACTTGTTTTTATAATATACATAACAAAGATACTGACCAGGCCCATGTCACCCCCCTGGCGCCTCTCTCTCAAGGTCTGCGGCCTAATCAGACTGCAGAGAAGACAGTGTGTGATATATTATGTGCATGCTTTAATATATATGTGTGTGTGTGTGTGTGAATGTGCTAGTGTGCAAGTGTGCAGGAATCATAAGTGTATAGAACAGTGGAAACAAACAAGAACAAAGACCAAAATCAACTTTCGGTGTCCCATAATATGTGTGTGAAAGCTTATATGTCCCACCTATGTCCCAATAAAATTTGTGACTTTCAGTTCCACCACTTCAAGACTTTTAACAGTGCCTTTACAAAATAAAGCACAAACTTCAACAAACTTCTCTTTCTCTTTTAATATATACAGGTACTGGCCAAAAAGGTGGAAACAGATTCTTGACAGACTGTTGTTGTTAAAACTGCCTACTCAAGCCCTAGATTGAAATCCGTAGTCAATTGATTTGGAGTTGTTTGCCTGTTTAGCTTAGCATTAGTTTAGCAACTCAAACTAATACATGCAAATCACGATCCAGGAGCATGCGCTTCCGACCACAGTTGCCCTTTGTTGATGAGGTCTTTCCCTCAAGAGTTCCATGCTGACATCGCCTTAGACATTGTTCCTCATGAAACATCAACAAGTTGAGCAGTCTTTATCACTGAAGCTCCTGCCAAAGTGCCCCAACAATCACCCCTCTTTCAAAGTCACTGGTGTCTCATCTTCTAGCCATGCTAGCCATAATTATAGGCAACCAGGCCTGCCCAGAATTTGTGTACATGATCCTGAGCATGCTGGGATGTTAATGGCTTCATTAACTGAAGAACAGCACCTGTGTGGAAGCACCTGCTTTCAATCTACTTTGTGGCCCTCATTTACTTGTGTTTCCACCTTTTTGGCCTCTACTTGTATATGTATGTGTGTATATACCCCCATTTTTCCAGTTTTTACTGAAACTAAGCAGTTCAAGTCCAGTGAATAACCTGAAATGGTACAAAGGTAAGTGGTAAATATTATAACCCTTAAAAGTGTAGGTCTTTCCTTTAGAGAAATTGCAAAGAAGGCCAAGGTGTCCTACACTGAGTACAGTTTCCTACACCATCAAAAGGCGCTTGGAAACTGGAGGAAACTGACAGGAAGAGGTCTGGCAGACCCAAAGCCACAACAAAATCAGAAGACAAGTTTCTGAGAGTCAACAGCTTGCGTGATAGGCAGCTCACAGGACAACAGCCTCAAGCACAGCTTAACACTATTCAAAGTAAGGAAGTCTCAGTTTCAACTGTGAAGAGAAGACTTCTAGCTGCAGGTTTGACAGGTCAAGTGGCAGTAAGAAAGCCATTGCTAAGATGGCAAAATAATAAAAAGGCTTGCCTGGGCCATGAAGCACTGCCAGTGGACTCCTGAAGACTGGAAGAAGGTCTTATGGACCGATGAATCAAAATGTGAAATCTCCGGTTCATCATGCAGGGTTTTTGTACGCTGTCGAGTGGACGAAAGGATGTTTCCTCAGTGTGTGACACAACTGTCAAACATGGAGGAGGGAGTGTGATGGTCTGGGGCTCTTGCTGGATCCAGAGTTGGTGACTTGAGTGACTGGCACCCTGAACCAAAAGGGCTACCACAGCATTTTGTAGTGCCATGCAATACCCTCTAGTCTACGCCTAGTTGGTCAGGGGTTCATCCTACAGCAAGATAGGCCCAAAACATACATCCAGGCTATGTCAGAACTACCTTAGAAGAAAAGAACAAGACGGTAGGCTTCAAATCATGGAATGGCCAGCAGTCTCCAGACTTAAACCCCATCAAGCTCATTTGGGATGAACTGGACAGAAGGGTGAAAGCAAAGCAACCTACAAGTGCAACACATTTGTGGGAACTTCTGCAACAGTGTTGGGAAGAACTTTCCGAACAATATTTGATTTCCATTGTAGAAAGAATGCCACGAGTGTGCAAAAGGTGGCTACTTTGATGAGTAAAAAATGTAGATAACATTTTGTTAAACAAAACTTTTTTTCTTTTTTATCTCCAATTGTTTATTTGTTCTATGCTTTAATTTCAGAGTACATTGAAACTGCGTAAATTTCAATAAAAACTGGAAAAATGGAGGTGTTCTAAAACCTTTGACCAGTAGTGCATATATTCATTCTAATCATAGAAAGAAAAAAAAGATTTCAGCTGCTTATGGTACAATACTTCATAAAATATAATCTCCAAATCAAGCAAGAGGTAAGAGTTATTAAGACAGAATTCAAGCAACGCTTTAACCCACAGTTTTAGCTGTTGTGTTCACTGCAGTTCCATCACAACCACTAGGAGGCAGTCTTTACACATGGATGCTGTAGCCTATGTCCACTATCAGCTGTACTTCAAAATACAGACCTGGTTTATATGCCAGTTTACCATACCTTTTTACAATAACAAATTAGCCATTAGAGCGTGCCTTACAATAAAACACAATGGCATAACGGAAGCATTCTGTGGTTTCCGTCCTCTCTTCCATGAATTATAAGAACGATGGCCAGACTTGATCCATGATTTCACGAACGGGAAAGGGTCAAATTTGTGTTTGATGTCTAGAAGCAGCACAGATGAAAAACTTTGTTCTGTCAGTCAATTGCAGGACTTTCTGTCCGTGTCGTTGAGGGCTGAAAAGCCCCTTTCACTCTCTGTGGAAGTGGGAAGGTAGGTTTTACTTGCAACCACAAGTTTCTTTTCTGGATTTTCCCTTGCAGGCCTTCCAGTTGTCCAGGCCTTGTGAATTCCAGTCACAGAATTTGTCACCTGCCTCTCTCGTTGATTCATGCAGCAATTTGGCCAGGTCGTGCACTTCATGTTCACCATATAGAATTAAATAATCTTGCTCCTCTGGCCAGAAACACTTATCCAGTGGTTTAAGTAACTGGACCAGGTCAGAATCTGGCAGGCGTCTGTTGTTGCAAATCACGTCTGTGAGAAGACCATGGAGTGGCCTATTTGCAATAACATTTTCTTTTTAATTTAACTGCTGCTGTAGAGGTACATACACTACCGGTCAAGTTTTAGAACATCCCCATTTTCCAGTTTTTACTTAATTTTACGCAGTTTAATGTTTCAATGTACTCGGAAACTACTCACTGCCAAAACATTTACATTATTTTTCAGTTTTTGGTAACCTGAACTTTTTATATTTTTTACCTTTGTACCATTTCAGGTTATTCACTGGACTTAAACTGCTTAAATTTAAGTAAAAATTGGAAAATGGGGATGTTCTAAAACCTTTGACCGGTAGTGTAGATTTATGAAAAAAAAGCAGCCACTGCCAGCGGAGCGACCGTAATCTTCAAGGAAGGGAAAGACGTCCTACAAGACAGAGACGGTACCCAATTCCACATTCATGAGCATAACAGACTAACTATTTACACGCTGTAAGTAATGAATATGATGACCAATGTAAGGGGTGTTATGATATGCAGACATGGTATGAGATTCTAGGGCGCTGTAATTATGATGATGTTCAGAAATTACAGAATGTTGTTGATGGTATGACAATCAAGGGTAAAGTAGACAAGCCTACCCTACCTTGCGAAGTGTGCACTCAGGGAAAGTTTATTCAAACTAGGAACAGGGAGCCTGATGTGAGAGCCAAAGCAGCTCTAGGGTTGGTACACAAAGATCTAGCGGGACCAATAGACCCAGAGTCCGGAGACGGGTATAGGTTTGCGTTATCATCACTGGATGATTATTCCAGTGCAGTGTTCGTGTACTTTCTAAAGAAAAAGAGTGACACAGTGCAAGCAACGGATACGTTTTTTGCTGACACAGCCCCATACGGGAAGATTAAATGTATCAGGTCTGACAATGGTACAGAATTCATGGGAAAGAATTACCAGGCATTACTCAGCAGAAATGGAATTAGGCACGAGACCTCAGCACCATACTCACCACACCAAAATGGTACTGCTGAGCGAAATTGGCTAACCTTGTTCGACATGGCTAGGTGTATGCTAATAGAGAGCGAGTTGCCAAAGGTGTTATGGACCTATGCAGTGCAGACAGCAGCCATAGTGAGGAACAGATGCTTTAGCAATCGCACAAAACAGACGCCTTACTTAATGTTGACAGGAAGACGGCCTAACATTTCTAGAGTTTGGGTCAGTGTGCTATGCTTATAAATAAGACAAGAGAAAGCTAGACTGTTGTGAGAAGGGAATCTTTGTCGGGTACGACAAGAATAGCCCAGCCTACATGGTCTACTATCCTGACAATGGGAAAATGCAGAAGCACAGACTGGTGAAATTTGTGACCAAAGCAATGATGCTTTGACATGATGCCTGATGATGATGACTTTGAGGTGCAGAATAGGGCTAGCAAGACCAGGCAAGATACTGATGTGAGTCCAGGACGTACTCAGGACCAGGTTCCAGTAACTAGACCAGAGGTGAACAGCCAAGCACAGACGGATGAGACCAGCCATGAGCCTACGCGATACTCTTCTAGGGTGAGGAAGAAACCAGGTTATTTAAGTGAATATGTATCTAATGAGAAGAGTGATGATCAAGTACTGACTAATATTCAGGGAAGCTGTAATCTCAATTAAGGAATGGGTTAATGCGATGGATGATGAAATGCAATCGCTAAGAGAAAATGACACATTTACCCTGACCAACTTACCCGAGGGTAAGAATGCAGTGGGGGGTAAATGGGTATATGCAGTTAAGAACAATGTTGATGGATCTGACAAATACAAGGGAAGGTATGTAACCAAAGGATACAGTCAAAAGATGGGTGAAGACTATGAGGAGACATTTTCTCCTACTGCTAACTTGACCAGTATCAGAGTGTTGATGCAAAAAGCAGCACAGGAAAACCTGATTTTACATCAGATGGATGTCAAAACTACCTACCTACATGCACCAATAGATTGCGAGATTTTCTTGGAACAACCAGAGGGTTATGAGGTGAAATCTTGTAAAAATGGAAAGTTGGTGTATAAGCTAGAAAAGTCACTATATGGGTTAAAACAGTCAGGCAGAAATTGGAACCAAATGCTGCATGAGTATCTGAGTGAAAATGAGTTTGTACAAAACCCAGCTGATCATTGTGTTTACACAAGGGAAACAGAAAATGAGAAAGTGATCATGATAATATGGGTTGATGACTTGATTATTGCTGCCAGTGATGAAAATGCACTGAAGGTTGTGAAGGAGATGCTCACAGCAAAATTCAAGATGAAAGACTTGGGTATATTGAAACATTTTCTTGGTATCGATTTTGACCAAGTGTGATAAATGCATGAAAATGTCACAGAAGAGGTATGTGGAGAAAATGCTACAAAGTTTTGACATGCAAGATTGTAAACCCAGAGCGACACCTTGTGAACAAAAATTGAACTACACTGATGATGCAGAAATGATGAGTGATCCCAGAAAATACAGAGAGAGAGTGGGTAGCCTAATCTATCTGACTACATGTACAAGACCCGATCTAAGTTTGTTTTGTAGTAAGTAAACTATCACAGTACTTTACTGAGCCAACGGAAGAGCAATGGATTACTGTAAAACATGTACTGAGATATCTGAAAGGTACAACTGACAAAGGGTTGTGTTACAGGAAATATGACAATGAGAAACTGCGGCTACAAGTGTACAGTGATGCAGATTGGGCGGCTGATGTAACCGACAGACGCAGTACAACCAGTTATTGTGTAAGCTTAAATGAAAATGGTCCTTTGATTTCATGGAAAACCAAAAAGCAGCCCACTGTTACACTGTCCACTTGTGAGGCAGAGTATATGGCGTTAGCCGCAACTACACAAGAGTGTATGTACCTAGTACAACTACTAGAAGGTATTGACGGATGTCAGTACGCACCACCTAAGGTCTATGAGGATAACCAAGGTGCAATAGCATTAGCAAAGAATCCTGTAAGTAGACAGAAGTCTAAGCATGTTGACATGAAGTATCACTTCATAAGGTAGCAGATGTGATGACGAAACCTGAAACAAAATTGAAGTTAATTAAGTTCGCAAAGTTTATGTTTGGAGACTAACCATGTAAGTAAAAGTTTACATGATGCAAGGTAGAAAGCCTTAAGATGTTTTTAGTTAACAAGATAACAATGTGCGGGCAAGTGGGGGTGTTAACATGTATGAAAATAAGTGTGCTCCCAATTGTATGATGCACAATGACAACAGCCAATGAGAAGCGTTGTGATTGACATGTGATCTGTGGGTATATATAACAGCGTGCATGTCTCAATAAAGTTTTTGTTCCAGTTGAATGCAGAACTGATGCCCCACCGTGTGAGTTTGTTCCTCCGTAAAGGTCACTTTATTTTTCAGACTAGCACTGGGTATACACGCCAGAATCGCTGAACAAGTCAACTCTGTCAACATAGCTAAAATTGAATGTTTGATCTGAACTGCAAATGTCAGCTTGTTATCTAACATTAGCTAAGCCAGCCCAAGCAAGGTAGCAGATTGACAAATCAATGCAATTATCTAACATTAGCTAGCTACTGTGGCTAAATTTAAAACTCCAAGAGATTGGCTGGCGCACCACACTTTGGCTGGTCCGGTGTGGTGTGCGCTGCCTGTCAGGGACGCGGTTCGAAACTCGCGTCTCTACCGGAGCAGCCCTGGTCGTCAGCCCCGATTGGAGGCGCCTCCGGGGGAGGGGGAGCCGGCACGAGTCCATTGAGGAGCAGGAAAAAGGCGTCCGTGGTAGAATTCCGTATCGGAAGAGGCGGATAAAATCAGCCCAGAAATGGTGTCTCCACTCAGAAGACGGGCAGCAGACTCGTCGGGGAGGGTGAATTGAGATAAATAGAGGGTATATTTGAGGCGGCGGCACGGTGGTGCAGTGGATAGCACTGTCGCCTCACAGCAAGAAGGTCTCGGGTTCGAATCCAGGCCTGGGGCCTTTCTGTGTGGAGTTTGCATGTTCTCCCCGTGTCCGCGTGGGTTTCCTCCGGGTACTCCGGTTTCCTCCCACAGTCCAAAGACATGCACGTTAGCCTAATTGGAGAGTCTAAATTGCCCGTAGGTATGAGTGTGTGAGTGAATGGTGTGTGTGTGCCCTGCGATGGATTGGCGACCTGTCCAGGGTTTATTCCTGCCTCTCGCCCCTATGCATGCTGGGATAGGCTCCAGCCCCGCGACCCTGACCGGGAATAAGCGGCTTAGACAATGAGATGAGATGAGGTGCAAAAAAGAAAAAACATCCAGTGACCGGTAGTTCTGTGGCCAAAAATGCCTTGTTAATGAGAGAGGTCAGAGGAGAATGGCCTAATTCAAATAACCATACGTTACAACAGTGGTATGTAGAAGAGCATCTCTGAATGCAGTTAAGAACAGGAAAGTGAGGCTACAGTGTTTTTAATCTACACTTAAAAATGTAAACTGCGTCCGAATCCCTAACATGCCTTGGTAAACCGTTCCACAGCAGAGGAGCTCTAAAAGAGAAGGCTCTACCACCAGCTGTGCTTTTCAAAATTCTAGGGAGTAATAGATTGCCGGCTTCTTGTGAACGAAGCAGTCATGTAGGCTTATAAGGGGCAATCATTTTGGTCAGGTATAAAGGTGCAAGTCCGTTCACTGCTTTAAAAGTTAGCAACAGTACTTTATAATCAGCCCAATATTTAACAGGAAGCCAATGTAGTGATGCTAACACAGGAGTAATGTGCTCATACTTCTTGGATCTAGTCAAAATACGTGCCGCTGTATTCTGTACTAGTTGAAGACTCTTTAGAGAGCTACTAGAGGAGCTGGATAATAAGGCATTACAATAGTCTAGCCTCGATGCGACAAAAGCATGCATCAAAGTTTTTGCATCCTCTAATGACAGAATGTGCTGAATTTTAGCTATGTTTCTTAGGTGAAAGAAAGCTACTCTGGAAGTGTTTTTAATATGAGTGTCAAATGTAAGGTCCTGATCAATAATAAAACCAAGGTTCTTAACCATTAGACTTGATGTAACTATGCAATCACCTGCATTTAACTGCAGATCCAACTTGTTCCTTAATTTTTGGGGGCCCAAAACCATCATCTCTGTTTTATCTGAATTTAAAAGCAGGAAATGTACTGTCATCCAATTAAGAACATAAGAATACATAATGATGAGAACGGGCCGTTCGGCCCATCTTGGCTCATCATGTCCTAATCTAAAGAACATCTAGTACTACATCTAGCCTGGCCTTGAATAGCCCGAGCGTTTCTGCCTCTACTACCTGACCTGGCAAGCTGTTCCAAGCATTGACAACTCTGTGTAAAGAAAAACTTCCTAATATCTGTGCGGAATTTGCCTTTAACTAATTTCCACCTGTGGCCTCTTGTTCTGCTGACCCCACTTATCTTAAAAAATCTTTGGTATTTTACTTTGTTAATCCCTTTTAGGAATTTAAAAACCTCAATCAAATCCCCCCTAAGTCTGCGTTTGCGAAGTTTAAATAGATTGAGTGCCTTAAGTCTATCATCATAACTTTTACTTTTCATACCAGGTATCATTTTAGTTGCCCTTCTTTGGACTTTTTCAAGAGCTTCAATATCTTTCTTGTAGTGCGGTGCCCAGAACTGCACACAGTATTCTAAGTGCGGTCTGACAAAGGCGTTATATAACATTAATATAACCTCCTTTGATTTATACTCAATACCTTTTGCTATGTATCCCAGCATCCTGTTGGCTTTTTTCACTGCTGTAGCACACTGCTTTGATGCAGATAGGCTTTGATCAACTACAACTCCTAAATCCTTTTCAAATTGAACACCTACTAACTTTTCTCCTCCCATAAAATACTCCTGTCTAATGTTTTTATTTCCCACATGCATAACTTTACATTTAGCAATATTGAACGTCATCTGCCATGTATCTGCCCATTTTTGGATTTTGTTTAAATCATCTTGGATTACTTTAGTCGATTCCAAACTGTTTGCCAAACCCCCAAGTTTAGTATCATAAAAAGTATTTATAAAATCATAAAATTCTTTATATCAGAGATACAAGCCTCTAATTGAGTGAGTTGAAGTATTTCACCTGGTTTCATTGATATGTACAGCTGTGTATCATCTGCATAGCAATGGAAATTCACACCATGTTTACGAATAACATTACCCAATGGTAGCAAGTATAATGAGAACAGTAATGGTCCCAGCACTGAGCCTTGTGGAATACCATATTTAACCTGAGAGTAGTCAGAGAACTCTTGATCGAATTGCACAAATTGAAATTGTCTGATAAGTATGATTTAAACCATGAGAGTGCCCGTCCACGCAAACCAACCAGGTTTTCTAGCCTATGAAGGAGAATCTGGTGGTCAATAGTGTCAAAAGCAGCACTTATGTCAAGGAGCACTAGAATAGAAACACAACCAGTATCCAATGCTAACAGTAAGTAATTTACAACTTTAATAAGTGCCGTCTCAGTGCTATAGTTTGGTCTAAAACCTGATTCGTATTCGTCAGGCCTAAACCAGGTTTCAGTGAAACTAATCAGGTCAAAACTATGGTCCGTTCACAAGAACCGCCTTGGGGGAAAGTGATCTAACATTTATGTGAGGGACCGAACAAGGACCCAGGCGCAGACCAGGATAAGGCAGGGAAGGAACGTTTATTGATCAAGCAGAATTCAAAGCCGGTAGTCAGAGTCAGGTATGGTACAAAATCGTAATCCAAAAGAGTAGTCAAATAGGCAGTCCAAAAACCAAATAATCAGAAGGGCAAACAAACAAAATCGGAAGGCAAAACTCGAAGTCAAACAGAAGGGGTGTCTCAGAAAATACAAACAAACTCTGGTTTACACACAATTCATCACAGTGAATGATGATCAACGTTCTGACAAATACTGAGAGCAGACACGAAACTTAAATACAAGCGGGGAAGGAAAACACAATATGAATCAGGTGTGACTGGGAGGGAAGAAGGGCAAAAACACAGGTGAGAACGATAGGGATCACTAATACGATAACGAGTGGAGACAAAAGACATGGATTGGGAAGCACACAAACACACGGAAATAAAACGACCTGGAATAGCAGGTAGACACGTGCACAGTTCGAAGGAGGAGAGCAAAGGAAATAATCTGCGTGCAGGTAAAGCGAAAGGAGAGAAGTGTACAGGGATAGGACAACAAGAGAGAGAATGATAGCAGTAGATAGAAGCGTGAGATAATTAGTAATGTTAGTAACTTAATCTAAATCCCTAATGTTAGTAGATTAGTAGGTTAGTACTATATACATCTAACTAATATATACGGCGTGTCAGAAAGAAAGAAGGAAGTAAAGGAGATAGGAAAATAAGGCAGAAAACCTGTAAAGTCGAAATCACCCGAATAGTGCAATAACAACGACGAGGAGTGGAGTATCGAAAAACACGGAACACAGACAGACGGGGAAACAGATGTGAATGAACCGTAATGATGAGAAAATAATAAAATACAAAAACAAACAGAACAAACATGGCAAAACATAACAATTTAACAATCCACATTTAAGATATGTCTTATTACAGGCAACACTTACAGCAGGCTGAGAGGTTTTAATATAAATAAGATTATGGCCACAGTCTACCCATCTTCTAATGGCTACTTCCAGCAGAATAAAGCGCCATGTCACAAAGCACACGTCATCTCAAGCTGGTGTATATATATATATATATATATACAGTACCCCTATAAAGTCTACACCCAGGTTAAAAAATGTCACCTTTTGTTGCCTTACAGCCTGAAATGAAATTTCATATTAAATCAGACTTTCCCACCTTCATTTACAGATTTTACCCTACAACTTCCAAGTGAAAAAACGATTCTCAAAATTTCTGAACATTAATTAAAAATTAAAAAATTGAATAACTTAGATTCATAAATGTAATTGGTAGATGCACCCTTTGCTTGAATTACAGCCATGACTCCGTTTGGATATGTCTGAACAGAACTGTTCAAGTTCAGTCAGATTTTGCGTGAGGAATGCGCTCTTCAAGTCATTCCACAGGGTTTCAATAGGATTTAGGTCAGGGCTCTGACTAGGTCACTCAAGGACATTCACCTTTTTGTTTTTTAGTCACTCCATTGTTGCTTTAGCTGTGTGCTTTAGGTTGTTGTCATGCTGAAAGGTGAACCTGCTTCCCAATTTCAACTTTCTTGCAGAGGGCAGCAGGTTTTCCTCAATAATTTTTCTGTATTTCACTCCGTCCATTTTCCCTTCTATCCGGAGAAGTGCTCCAGTCCCTGCTGATGAGAAACACCCCATAACAGAACGCTGCCACCACCATGCCTTACAGTAGGGATGGTGTTCTTTGGGTGATTTTCTGTATTTGTTTTTGCCAAAACAACCCTAACCCTAACCCTAACTGTATAACACTTTGCATTTAGACCAGAAAATGATATCTTGGGTTCATCTGACCACAACACTGTTTGTCACATGGCTTCAGAATCATCAGTGTTTTTTTGCATACCTCAAATGGGATGGTTTCAGATTTTTCCAGTTTTTCTCCCAATTTAGTAGCCAATTATTTATTTATTTATTTGACAGGGACAGTGCACAGCTTCTTAGCTGTACCAGAGTTAGCTATAAAGCAAATTTACATCTGTAGTCCCTAGGCAGGAAATAGAGAAAAACATCTCTGTTAAGAAAACAATTACAAGACAATACATATGATACATTCAATATTCAACAACAAGATTTCACAACATCAAGAAACTGAGGTTGTGTTGGATGCGTAATGAGTACATGATTGGGTTGATTTTAGCCATGATTTCATATTGGATTTAAAATCAGTAAAGCTGCAGCACTCTCTTATATAACTTGGTACTGAGTTCCAAGAATTTGTTGCTCTAATAGAGAATGCTGATCTGCCAAACTCAGTAGATCTGTACTGTGTCGTATAGTCACCTCTGTTGGTTGTCCTAGTTGTCCTCCCAATACCCTTTATTTCTTTTGATTCACCCTCCCCCATGAACTCGTCACCTGTCACTAGCCAGTGAGCCAGTGAGGGTGAGCTTGTGCTGGCTCAGCCTCCCCCTTCCCCCTGGGGCGGACAGCCTATTGCTGCCCCCGATTGAGGCTCTCGGCCAGGGCCGGTCTGGCACAGTCGGGTTTTGAACTGCGGCTGTAATAGGGAGCTTGTATTCGCATAGAGGATGCTTAGAGGTGGCTTCCTTCTTGCCACCTTATCATACAGACCAGAATTCTGGAGAGCTTTCTGTATTGTTGACGCATGCACATATTGACCAGTTTGCCATAAAGTCCTGTAGTTCTTTCATAGTTGCTATTAGCCTCTTGGTGGCCTCTCTGATCAGTCTCCTTCATGCTCAGTAATCCAGCTTGGGTGGACAAACTGCCTCATCTAGACAAGTTCCTGGTGGTGCCATGCACCTTCCACTTCTTAATTACGGTCTTGACCATGCTCCAAGGGATATTTAAGGCCTTTGGTATCTTTCTATACCAATTTCCTGATAGGTTCCTTTCTGCAACTTTATCCCAGTTATTTTGAAAGCTCGTTGTTGCTCATGGTGGGTTCTTGACTCTGAAATGTAATACCCAGCAGTGGAATCCTCTAGTAACAGCTGATTTTATTCTTAAGTAATCATAATCACTACAATTAAACACTTTTTGTAAGTCACTCTGGATAAGAGCGTCTCCTAAATGCTGTAAATGTCAAATGAACACAGGCGGAGGTCAATTAGCTTTGTGTGTGATCTGGAAGGTATTTGGTTACCCCTGAGCTAGTTCACAATTGGTATAAGTGGGTTGCTTATCAATCCTAGTTTTAATTTTATTTGTATTAATCTTTTTTTTTTTTTCCACTTGGAAGTTGTAGGGTAAAATATTTAAATAAAGGTGGATTGATTTAATGTTTAATTTCAGGCTGTAGCAACAAAAGGTGACATTTTGAGATGGGTTGTAGACTTTAAAGGCGCACTGCATATTATGGGATGGTGAGTAAAATATTATATTTTGGTTTCACATAGCCTTCATTGTATGCCCATTTTAACCCAGACAGAAGACACTCCAACCACAAAAAGTATTCTTAAGACTAAATGATCAACAGAAAGAAAGCCTAAAAAATGTGTGTGAAATCTTTGAGACATACTTATACATTCTTATGCTTATGGTCTTGTCATTTTCGAAATGAAATGTATATTAATTTGTACTAGTATTCAAATCTGTTTCTAGGTCCAAACATCATTTCAACGGAGTTCAATTAATTAGATTTGATGGAGCCCTTTAAAAAAAAGAAAAAAAAAGAAATTACTTCAGATGTTTTGTTTTTCTCCAAATTTGGTGGCCAATTATACCCTCCATTTCTTAAATTTGTCCCCCCCCATGAGCCCACCGCCTGCATCTACGGGACAAGCCACTACCCTGGGGCTGGCAATGAACCCCAGAACCAGTCTGGCACAGTGGGAAACCTGCATTCCAGGCGAATGCTTTTACCTTTACACCACCCAAGGCCCCCTTTTGATCGAGCCCTTAATTGAATATGGACTGGAGTTAAGTGTGGGGTGTTAGCTCTTTGTTATATGTATGTTGCATTGAAAATGCTTAATTTAATGTGTTAATTCATCTTTGTTAACTTGAGCTGTTTAAACTAATACATTCAACTTTATTGCTTATACCAGGATTGGTTAAATACTCGGTTCTGATTGGTCAATAGGGTGTTCCATTATTCTTTGATATCAGGCGTGTTGTATGGGTCTCAGGATGTAACATTCAGGCACTCACCACTGAACTTAATGTTAGGCTCCCGACAATGAAAATACTTTCAATAATTAACATAACATAACATAACATAACATAAGGGGGAGACGAGAACAGGCCATTCAGCCCAACACTGCTCGTCCGTTCCTACCACTAATCTGCTCACATGCTTAGTTTATCCAAAGGCTAGAGTGTCTAACACTGGATCGAGCCTAGCCTTGAATACCCCTAGTGTCTCAGCCTCTACTACATGTCCAGGCAAGCTATTCCACGCATTGATCACTCTCTGTGTGAAAAAATATTTCCTAGTGTCCGTGTGAAATTTACCCTTTGTCAGTTTCCATTTATGCCCCCTCGTTCTGCTAACCGAACTCAACTTGAATAATTTCCTAAAATTCACTTTGTTAATTCCTTTAATAAATTTAAAAGCCTCAATCAAATCTCCCTAAGTCTCCTTTTACTAAGCTTGAATAGTCCAAGCATCTCTAGCCTTTCCTCATAACACTTGTCTTTTATGCCTGGAATCAGTCTGGTTGCCCGTCTTTGGACCTTTTCCAGCGCATCTATATCTTTTTTTGTAATGCGGTCCCCAGAACTGCACACAATATTCCAAGTGTGGCCTAACAAGGGCATTGTATAGGGTGCGTATGATCTCCTTCGATTTGTACTCTATACTCTTGGCTATGTATCCCAGCATCCTGTTGGCTTTTTTAACTGCTACCGCACATTGACCAGTCCCTGACAAGCTTTGATCAACTAGGACTCCTAGGTCTTTTTCTACGTGTGCACATTCTAGTTTTCTACCTCCCATAAAATAATCCTGTCCTATGTTTTTATTCCCCACATGTAGAACTTTACATTTAGTTATATTAAATTTCATTTGCCAGGTTTCTGCCCATTTCTGGATTCTATTCAGATCGTCTTGGATTACTTTAGTAGATTCCTGACTATTTGCTAAGCCTCCCAGTTTTGTATCATCTGCAAATTTAACTAATGTACTTTCAATGTCCATATCAATGTCATTTATGTAGATGATAAAGAGCAGTGGTCCCAGCACCGATCCCTGCGGAACTCCACTTCCCACTATACCCTCCTCGGATAAGATCCCGCCTATTACTACCCTTTGTGTTCTATCCAGTAACCAGTTCCGAACCCACTCTAAAATGCCTCCTGTAATTCCTACTGCTCTCATTTTGATAATGAGTTTGTCATGTGGCACCTTATCAAATGCTTTTTGAAATCTAAGTATATAATATCATACGCCTTTCTCTCATCCAGACACTTGGTTGCTTCCTCAAAAATGTCAGCAGATTTGTCTGACATGACCTACCCTTGCAAAAACCATGCTGGCTATCCCTTAGGATGTTGTAATTTTCTAGAAATACTTCTAGTTTATCTTTAATAATAGATTCTAATATTTTGCATATGATGCAAGTTAAACTAATAGGCCTATAGTTTCCTGGATCAGTACGGTCCCCTTTCTTATATATTGGTACCACAATACCCTGTTTCCAGTCATTAGGTACTTCACCAGTCTTTAAAGACAGTCTAAAAATACTTGCCAGTGGTTTATAAATGATCTCGCTTAACTCCTTTAGTACCCTGGGGTATATGCCATCCGGGCCGGCTGCTTTATTAGTCTTTAATTTTTGTAATTTACCCAATACTTCCATCTCCCTATCTCTGTATCCGCTAAGACTTTCTGAGTAATGAATATGCCTTCCGGCCTATTAGCAGCCTCTTCTCTGGTAAAACTATCTACAAAACAGCCATTTAGAGCATCTGCAATATCCTTATTTTTACAGAGCAGTGCCCCGTCTTTGTTTTTAATTCCCTTAATCTCCTCTTTGACTTTTCTTTTCCTACTACAGTATTGAAAGAAACGCTTAGGGTTACTTTTAGCATTTTCTGCGATTTGCCTTTCGTAGATCCTTTTGGCTACCCTTAGTTCTTTTTGACCTTAGCACGCACACGGCAATATTCAGCCTTATTACTCTCGGTACTGTTGTTTTTATATATCTTAAACAGTTTTTTCTTCTCCCTCAAATTCTGTCGCATATCTTTATTTATCCACGGTGGGGACTGCTTTTTCAACGTACTTTTTCGCACCGTAGGAATAAATTTACACTGTGCATCAAGTATAACCCTTTAAACTTGTCCCACTTTTCATTCACTGTCCTACACTCCAGAAGATGTCCCCAGTCTACCATGCTTAATTCTAATCGCATCTGTTTAAAGTTGGCACGCCTAAAATGTAAAATCCTTGTGTTAGATGGGGCCCTCTTAGTTTGCCATAATATATCAAATCCGATTGCGGAATGATCGCTTGTCCCAATGGGTTCCATTACCTCTATACTACTGATTCTGTCGGCGTCATTACATAACACCAGATCTAGGATTGAATTTCCTCTTGTAGGCTGTCTAACATACTGTGCCAAAAAAAGATCATTAATAACATCTAGAAATTCTTCCTCCCTATTTCCTTGTCCTGTCTCCAATTCCCAATTAATACCAGGGTAATTTAAGTCACCCATGATAATAGTCTCACCTCCTCTGCAAGCTTGTTTTATATTTTCAAAAAGCATTATATTCATATTGCTGTCTGAAGCTGGTGGTCGATAACACACCCTTCTCATGTTCCCCTATGAGCTTTATCCAAATATCCTCGCTAGGCATGCGTTGGCTAGTTTCTGGAAACTCCTGCACATTTAGATTATCTTTCACATACAGTGCCACACCCCCACCTCTCTTACCGGATCTATCCTTCCTAATAAGTTTATACCCTTCTATATTGTATTCGTCCCCGTCCTCTTCTCCCAGCCACGTCTCTGTAATCCCTACGATATCATAGCCTTTGCTATTGATCTCAACCTCTATTTCCAGAAATTTATTTTTATACTTCTAGCATTAAAACATAGACATTTCAGACTACTGTTTCTACTATTGCTCTCCCGCTCCTCGCTCCCTTCCATCCCAAGCCACACTTGCTAACATTTTGTTTACTCAAGACTTTATTCTTGCTTTCCTGTTATATGTAGTCTTGACAGACTCCATCTGGGCAGTCTGCACCACCCTACCCATTTCGCTCTCTATCCTCCCTGCCCCCCGTCCCCTAGTTTAAATAATCCTGCGCTACCCTAAGCATACGCTGCCCCAGAGCATAGGTACCCATCCGGTTCAGGTGTAACCCATCAGGCTTGTATAGGTCACCCCTGTTCCAGAAGAAGTCCCAGTGCTCAATAAATCTATACCCCTCTTTCCTACAGAAGGATTGTAGCCACGTGTTAAACCTATAGATAAACTTCAGCTTCCCTCTGCTTGCACGTGGTACTGGTAGAATTCCCGAGAAGACTACCGTGGAGGTTTTGCTCTAATCTTTGCTGCTAGATCCTCAAATTTATCTTGCAGGACCTCCAACCTGCCCTTTCCCATGTCATTGGTCCCTCGTGGACCATGACCACTGGATCCCCTTCTGCTTTGGCCAGGAGCTTGTCCACACGCTCAAGGAGATCCCCAACCTGGGCACCAGGCAGGCAACACACCGTGCGAGTCTCCTTGGCCTGGGAACAGACTATGCTGTCCACTCCCTAATTATGGAATCCCCACTACTAACAACTCCCTTTCCCTGGGAGATGTGGCCATCAGGGTGTCCTGTGGCACATGCATCCCCGTCTCTCAGGGTCACGGGCCACAGATTCCTGCAAGGGCTGGAATCTGTTGGACACCTCAACCTCTGGAGATGCCGCCCCTTTGTGGTGTGCAAGCCCTTTCCTACTTTTATTTCTGACTGTGACCCACCTGTCACTTCCTGTCTGCTTTAAGTTCTTCCCTCCTCCCAGCCTAGGCGTGCACACCTTCTCCCTAACGGACGTTCTAATTGGTTCTAAGAACCTGACAATTGTGGACTCTGTACGGCCGATACGGCCGATACAGCCAATTGGCCCTCGAGAACAAGAATCTTGTCTTCGAGATGCTCAATGAGCTTGCAGCGGAGGCAGGTGAACAGCCCAAGAAAATCGCTTTCCAACAGGGCGATCATCCTGCACACCTCACAGAGTTTGGGCCACATTTTAGACCCTAGCTGACTCCCTATCTCTCCCTAAGTATAGATTTTTTTACTGTCTAGATGGAGTAGTCCGGTTCGCAATCAGCAACACCTTGGTGCCGCTATTTTTCTGCAACGGACCAAGCTCATGAAATGTCTAATTTTGTGAATGAATGCATTTCTAACATAATTCACAGATTTAATTTGTGTATTAATTCCTTTGGGAAGTAGCCATGGTATAAGCGAGATAATGTGCTGCGGATCACAATGTACTGTGATTCCTGACCTGCTGCTATTTTGCAGTGCTGAAACCAACTTTTCTGCAGTACATTATACCTTACATAGTAATTAATCGCTTGTCAAACAAGGGCTTAAAACAAGTAATTGAACAGCTAATCACACCACTCCAAATTTGTTACATTAAAAGTACATTAAATTCAGATATGTTAAACAAGGGTAAGTATTTACTTAACTGTTCAATTGAATCTAATTGAAAGCTCAGCTGGAACAGGCACCTGGTTTGAGAGACACTGATCTATAATACCCAGGGCTTCAGCCTTTAGCATCTGATACAGAAAAAGAGAAGCCAGAATATGAAAATGATGTGCAGATAAATAATTTGTTATTACCTGGTAAGAATAATTGTGAAGAAGAAAATGTCTATGCTGAACTACCTGGATACTCCTTTAAATAGTAACACCAGGGCTATGTTCAAGATGGTAAACAGTAAATGCTACAGAAATTATGCTAAATGTCCAGTTACAGTTATTGGAGTTCACCAGTACACCTTCAGATATAGTCTGGCCATTGTATGCAAATATTGTAATATGACTTAATGTGTGGTGCCTTAACCACACATTTCAAATGTAAAAATGCTTGTACTTACACTTCAGTGTTCTAGAGGTTAACTTTTTTTTTTGACTAGACTATTTTTGGACGATGCGACCAAAAAGCTTTACAATTCCTGCTAGGCTTAGCATTTTACATAAGCAAATGGGTTTGTGTATTCCAGTGCTCAGCAAATTATTCTACATTCAGCTTCTTCAGAACTCATCAAGACAATCAGAAATTTCTCTCAATGTTTTAATAAATCACATTACCTGAAAAGAAGAAATACATAATTGAACAGCCTACAAGACAGTTTAAAGAAATAATACAGTTTTGATTGACTTGCTTACAAAAACAAGAGTAGAGGAAAAAGTCAACAAAAGGAGACCAAAGGCTTAGCCCTGCACTGCCTAGCTCTGGCAGGTATCAATTTAGAACCGAGGAAACTTTTTTTTCTTTCTTCTTTTACACATTGAAAATCCAGCAGCTACACAATAGAAACACTTTCAGTGACAATATTTAAGGCACTGAGAGCAGTGTTTTATATGTGCCAGTGCGTAACAAACATAGGATATTTATTTCAGTTTTGACATATCCCCAAGCAGGACATGGGAATTTATGAAAAGCAGCACAGTTTTGACAGGACACAGCTGTTCCTATACAGTACAAATGTGGAGTTTCAGTGTCATTTGGCTGTTTTTTGCCAGCCCCCCACCTCCCTCAGTCACAGGCTGTTGTACCAGCCCGCCTCAGCCAATAGGAGCTCTGCATCTTGGCATGGTTCAGAGGTTGGGATGCCAGGAGAAGTTGTAGCTCTTACAGTCCTAGAGAAGCCTTTATCAGAGAGGCCATGTCTTCAGGCATGGAGCCCTCCTCACCTAGCAAAGAAGCAAGCCATAATCTTGGTCATAACCTCCCTCAATCACCAACATTATTCAACCTCCTATCACCTATCACCCCAGGTCTATCTTCATACAGAGCATTCTAACCAGTGAGCATAAGATAAAACCAGTGCTGGACCCTATGAGACCTCTGCACCACTACTAAGCCATGGCCCAAGGAGGAAGGGCTTTATTCAACAGACATTCCCCGCCTTATCATTCATTTGCAGTGACTGTGGGTGCCTGCAGTCTGCCTGCTCTGGGCAGAGTCCCCCAGCTCTATTGCTGTGCTGCTCAGCTGGTGGACTGCAGAGTGAAAATAAGTGGCGTCTGTGCTCTCCCGCATCGATGGAGAATATTGCAGCAATCGGACGGGCCAACAGATATGATTAAGCATTCGTGAACACAATGTTGTAATGTACAGCCAGTTAGAATCAGATTTGTGATGGTGGCAGTGATGAATGAGCTCACCCTCTTCAGAAGCAGTCATATCCTGCTCCAGTTTGAGCTTCATCTGCCCAACACGCAGCATGCAGTCCTCAATCGTGTCCTTGCTGATCAGCTTTATCACCCTCACTGTCCTGATATGGGAGAAACATGGAACATTTCTCAGCCCTTTGCTCTACACAAGTTCCCACTCCCTACTCCCCCCTCCCCAAATTATCAGGAGGTTCCCCCTCACTTGGTCTGGCCAACCCGATGGCAGCGATCCTCAGCTTGCTTGTCATTGTAGGGGTTGCAGTCAATGTCATGCAGAATGACAACATTAGCAGAGGTGAGGTTGATGCCCAACCCCCCAGCCCTTGTTGACAGCAGGAACACAAAAATCTCAGTATCCGTGTTGAAATTGTCAATTAAGACGATCCTGCAGGAAGGGAGAGAGGGAAGTGAGAGATGTTTTCACCATTTATATATGTAGTGGCAGAAAAGGTGGAAATAACAATATGACACACAGGTATGCTGCTGTGCAGTTCTTGATTAAACATTTTCGATGGAACTGCCTGCTCATGCCATAGATTGAAATGTGCAGTCAAATGATTTAGAGTTGCTCGCCTGTTTAGCCTTCCACCTCAAACTAATGCAGGGACATTACGATCCAGGAGTATGCACTTCTGACAACAGTTGCCCTTTGTTGATTATATCTTTTCCTCAGAGTTCGCAGAGGTTCTTGTCTTCTAGCAATAATTATAGGCATCAAGACCTGCCCAGCATTTTGGTACATGACCCTGAGCATGCTGGAATGTTAATTGGTAAATTAACTCAGGAACAACATGTGTGGAAGCACCTGCTTTCAAAATACATTGCGTCACTCATTTACTCAAGTGGTTCCAACTTTTTGGCCACTATTTGTATGTACAGCGCCTGCAAAGGTATTCATCCCCTTCCAATGATGTCTCATTATGTTGAATTACAATTGATGTGTACAGATGTTTGTAAGTGAATATTTTTATTCAAAACTTGAATGCTCAAACTGAACACTTATAAAAAAATGTTAAAAAAAGATTTCAGATTTTTTCCCGTGGTTCTCCCAATTTAGTAGCCAATAGCCTATTTATTACCCACGAACATGCCACCCGTCACTACGGGGCAAGCTAATTCCCCAAGGCCAGCGATGAACTGCCTCCTCCGAGACGGAACTCGCCCCCCCTTTCTGGAGACACCCGTTGCGATTCTCAGTTAGTTCGTGCCAGCTCACCCTCCCCCTGGGACGGACAGCCAAATGCCGCTCTCGGCCAGGGCCGGTCAGGCACAGTCGGGTTTCGAACCGTGACCGTGATAGGCAGCTCACGCTCGTAAAGCACCAGTCAATGCGAGTGTGTTAGACCGCTACCCTATCCGAGGCCCCCTAAACCGAATGCTTTTAAGGGTGAAATGTCACCAAAAACAGCAAAGATAGAATTAGGTTTATAGTACGTTTATAACGTTTAGTAACATTTATAATATACTTTGTCATTTTGAGCTATAAAATGTTTAAATGTGACATTATACAATAATAATTACAATTATTTCATTGTAATAGAAACAAAAATGAGAAAATAAATGGCTTACATGACTTACTAACCACAAAAACGTAAAGTATGGTCGTGCATTAATTGCTGTCTAACTTGATAAAAAATCTTCACAATTTCATAAAAAAAGTACTTCACAATTCTTGATATTGGTGCCATTTTTATTCCTTTAATTTTTAATCTAGAGCAGGCCTACTGGCAGAGAACTAAAAAAAGAATTCCAGCAACTGAATGTTCAGTACACAAAAACATCCACTGTAGGAATACCAAAAACCAAACCAGTACACATTGTTAAGTCATCTAATGAAAACAAACAACATTATTCATGTGAAATATGGCAATGATATGCATTTACAAATAAATACACAATTAAAAACAAATGTTGGGCACTAAAATGTCAGCCTATCTGAAACATAACTATGAAACCAAACAAAGAACAAAAAAAATCCATACAAATATTCTAGGCTACTTTAAAGTCTATCTTACCTATTTTGTTTTTACATCAACCGCTGACAGTTTACAAGTGAGCTACTTTCGAAATGAGCCTTAAGAGGCCTGCAAGTTAGCTTGCTAGCTAGGTAATGAACAACCATCTGTTTATCTTGGCATGAACAGGCCGAATGAAGTTCACACATAAAGAGTAGTTAGCAATATCAGGAGGATGCTAGTTGGGTGTAAAACTTTCTGACTCCAGGTGATCCAAAGATAATATTTGGCTTCCTCACAATTAAAGTCAAAGAATCGCACATACTGTATAAACCCTTTTGACAAACATTGAACGCAGTGGCGGCTATTATGACTGCCAAATTCCATAGGCTGCTGATCCGACCATCTCGCTATCGTTGATAACCTTAACGTTAAGTTAACAGCGACCAGCAAACTCATTCATATCTTTGAAACACAACATGATTGTATAACACAGGAATGCAAGGGTAAAAATCTGGATTCTTTCATGAATAAATACTAAATTGTATTATTGTAATACTAAAGTAGTGTTAACACACTACAGAGCACCAACTCTAGGACTGCTTAGTCATTGATCACATTTATGACAAAATGTATTCACACCTGTGAAGAAGGTGTGTGAAAGAGAGAGAGAGAGAGAGTAAATTTACATGCAGACAGGCATGGTTTACGTGCACATACCGGTCAGCTATGGGTGTGGAGCCATCCAGGCGCAGGTAACTATGACCCAGGTGTTTCAGCAGAACCTCCAGAATGTCCAACATCATGGTAAACTGGCTAAACAGCACAATCCGGTCACCCTGGGAAGAAAGTGCACAGACAGCCAATCACAGCCCTGGGAGTACTAAAGCAAGAAATCACACTACCAAAGGAAAGCCACAAAGGCTACGTTAACACCGTCTGATAAAAGTTACACAATTCAGAATTTTTACACGTGGCACATATCAGATATGTACACTGCCCGTCCCCCCAAAAAAGTCACACTCTAATATTTAATTGGACCGCCTTTAGTTTTGATTACGGCACGCATTCGCTGTGGCATTGTTTCGATAAGCTTCTGCAATGTCACAACATTTATTTCCGTCCAGAGTTGCATTCATTTTTTGCCAAGATCTTGTATTGATGATGGGAGAGTCGGACCACTGCGCACTCTTCTCCAGCACATCCCAAAGATTCTCAATGGGGTTATGGTCTGGACTCTGTGGTGGCCTTAAGTTCTCGTGCTCACTGAACCACTCTTTCACAATTTGAGCCCGATGAATCGTGGCATTGTCATCTTGGAATATGCCCATGCCATCAGGGAAGAAAAAATCCATTGATGGAAAAATCTGGTCATTCAGTATATTCAGGTAGTCAGCTGACCTCATTCTTTCTTCCATTGCTCCAGAGTCCAATCTTTATGCTCCCTAGCAAATTGAAGCCTTTTTTTCTGATTAGCCTCACTGACAAGTGGTTTTCTTAAGGCTACACAGCGGTTTAGTCCCAATCCCTTGAGTTCCCTTCGCATTGTGCGTGTGGAAATGCTCTTACTTTCACTATTAAACATAGCCGTGAGTTCTACTGTTGATTTTTTACGATATGATTTCACCAAACGTTTAAGTGATCACCAATCACAATCATTCAAGATTTTTTTCCGACCACATTTCTTCCTCGAAGATGATGGTTCACCAGGTTTTAATAATGCGTTGGACAGTTCTTAACCCAATTGTAGTAGTTTCAGCAATCTCCTTTTTTTGCTTGATGCAGGCTAATAATTTGACCCTTCTGAAACAGATTAACATATTTTCCACGACCACAGGACATGTCTTCCGACATGGTTGTTTAAGAAATGAGAAGCTACTCACTGCATCAGTTAGGGTTAAATAACTTGTTGCCAGCTAAAACATATGAATCACTGCAGTAATTATCCAATGGAAGGCTCTTACCTATTTGCTTAGTTAAATCCAGGTGGTGACTTTTTTTTTTGGCCAGGCAGTGTATTATGAATGTGTAAACAGGGACAAAGCACATGGAATCGGATATTTTCAGATCCGTTTTGGGCCACATTCATATGTGGAAATAAATCAGATAAGAATCTGATATCTGCCAATGCGACTGCCATCTAAACGCACAGATTGGAATTTCCCAGTCATTGCGATTCGCACGTCATTCAAAAATGCGACACGCTTATACTTTTCACATTTGAATGACGTGCGAATCACAATGACTAGGAAATTCCAATCTGTGCGTTTAGATGGCAGTCATTTGAATGACGTGTAACGTTGCACGTGCACAACCATAAGTGAAATATAAAAAATAAAAATAAATGTATTGCAGACTTCTAAAGATTCTTCGGAATACAATAGCTTGAATGATTATTTCTGTCTCGTTGGTGGCAATATAGCTGTGCCGGCACGGTTGTTGTTTACTTCCGTATCGATAACCAAACCCTTGTGTACGCATACGGGTTGTTTCAAGTGTAAACCATGTAAACACAGGTATCGGATATGGGTTACTTTTAAAACTAGATGTAAAAGTGTGGTCAAAAAAATTGGACACAGGCAAAAAATCTGAATTGGACATCAAGGCCTGCAGTGTAAATGTAGCCAAATGGACAAAGCACATAGCACACAGACATGTCCAAAACGCAAGTCATTCTCTAGTCAATAAAATTGCAAACTTAGCAAGAGACGCAGTGTAGCGGTGCTTTATTTCTTTCTTTCTTTAATGTAAGCATTTGTGAGGCTCCGGCAGCTGTAGTCTACAGTATCAGCTGTCTAAACACTCGCAATACTCCTCTATATTGTTTAAGACTACAATGAGTTAGAATACGCATTTTCTTCAGAAAAATCACCGGAACTTCCGAAAATGTAGCAGTTCCGCTTTAAAGCCGTCAGTTCCCTGGAATGCATCCCAGGAGTGTTTTTATGGTCGTGGCCAATCATTTCGAAAAATTAATATCTCCTGCCACAGAATTGTGTAATTCAGTATTTGTTTACTTTTAATTTTTTTCCTGTATGATGATGATCTGGCCTGTTACCTCATCCTTGAGAGATGCCAGCAGCTTGGTGAGCAAGGCAAACTTTCCAGAGTCGAGCAGCACCTCCCGGTCGAGCTGGAAGCCGTGTAAAGTGGGGTACTGTACACAAAGGCGGTTCAACTCAAAGTCCGACATCACTTCCATGTCCTCCTGGATTAGTGCTGGGATGGCATCGCGGTGTGTGGGCTCCTGTGAGGAGGTGGGAAGACAAATCAAATGGAATGGAAAACTTCCAGAGTTCGACAATCATTGTACTTTCAAATATAGCCTCAGGGCCTGAGAAAATACCTTGGAAAGGGGAGGGTGCACAGAGTACTAGATACAGGGGTGCCAATACTTGTGACACACGTTTTTGAGAAAAGAAAAAAATTTGATAAGGATTTTTTTTTTTTTTTTCTGTGAATAATTTTATTTCAATTAAAGATTAGATTTCTCTCATATTTTGAGCATAAGATCAAGCTGATGAATAAATAAATTTTTTCATAGCCTTTTCTGCTCATCTTTACCAAGGGTGCCAATAATTCTGGAGGGCACTGTATATAAAATATATATACTTTAATATTTTATTGTTCCATAATAGAGCTGTGCTATTATTCTATAATAGAGCTATAATAATCCTGCGCTATGGTATCACTGTTTGGTTTGGATATCAGCCCAGCTTAAATCACAAATTGCCCAGCTGATACAAATTGATATGAAAATTATAGGTGTGACACAAACTGTCTCCCTACAGGTAAGCGTCATACAAACTGTTTTTAGACAATCCATGAAAATGATTTCAGGCCCATCCCATGCCTTAAACATCCCATGTATTATATTCCCAGAGTACCAGCTACTCCAACTGTGTACTACATAGATAAACGCATTTGTTCGTCCCTGTCAATTAAACTGCTTAAACTCACAATTTAAGGCCTGTTTTAAATCAATTAATAGGTATCAATTAGGTATATCGATTTCTGACGGAACTACATCTCTTCACTGTGTGTACTCACGAGGGTGATGATGTGTTTCTGGTACCATCTCACGTGCAGTATGTCATGTCTATTGGCATGTTTTTTATATTCATATTAAGTTTACTGAGATGGCGCATATTTGCAGTGTGTGTAGACAGCAGTAGACGTTGTGAGGAGAGCGAAGCGTTAACCTTGAGCATGAGATGGCTCATGGCTGACAGTCTCTCGGTGGTGTAGTACTGCCGATGCAGCAGGGGATGGTTGGCCATCTTCCTCAGCTGCATCATCACGTTATTGAGCTCCCGCTCTGTGAGGAAAGGGGGAAGGGGGGCAGCCATTAGTCTACGGTCTTAGCGCTACTGAAAAATAAATAATTAAATCACAAGATGGCCAAAAGAGCCATAAAAAAGGGTCTTCAGATCATGCCTGCATTCAAGTGACAAAATATTGAGGAGAAAAAACATTACAATTATTTCTGTTTCTGTTTAATTACACCGAAATACCATCATCAGGGCTCTCACACTTATTATTCCATCAATTTCTTTACTTTAAGTTCTTTCCCAGTCCGATTCCCCCAAATCCAAGGACCCAAAAACACTGTACAATAGAGTATAAATGGAGTATTTCAGACCATCAATTAACCAACAGTTCAATGAATGCTGTCCCAGGATCAGCCCTTTCAAAACCACAACCAAAATGGTCACAAAATTCTCTCCAAAAAATTCAAACTCTAATGTACCATTGTCAACTGTCAAGTACTAAACTACTACTAAAAATCTGAGGACATTCAAGGATTTTCCAAGAAGCGTGGGAACCCAGTTTCATCGTAATCTTCCATGCCAAATTGTAGGGTTTGTCCCATCACTCCTAATATCCTAATATCCTTACACTAGCATGCACATCTCCCAAAAAGTGTCCAGCCAGCCACCACAGCATTTTAGATTGCAGGCAGAGCTGCTGAGCATCTGAACTGCGCAGTCACTGCACTGCTTGTGTAGCTAGCGCAGGCAGACAGCTGTAATGTGCAGCTGGCCATTGTGGGTACTGGCACGATCAGAACCATTGTCATTTAAAATGAGTTCTAAAAGGTAACTGTTTGTGCATGGCTGAGTGCTATCTGTGTGATATCTGGTTTAGGATGCTATATGCTAGGATGCTATATTTATTTTAAACATTTTACATATAGTACATTTTGGTGTAACTGATCAGCTAAATATACTCAACATCCTTGGACAACAAAAGCATAATATTTTTATGTTTCGTAATAT